>OY282644.1:101542248-102077248 GCA_958299015.1 Tetanocera ferruginea
TACCCAAATCCGCTAAAACGTTAAATTTATTACTTATACCAACGTTATGACTTAAAAAAGTTTTTAGAATTTGAATGAAAACTACACTTATGAAAATTTGCTTGGACTTATCTGCTTTTGATTGAAAATTTACAGTAGACATGTCTGCTTTTGATTGAAAAGCAGATTTTTTTTAATGCATTTTTCTCTAGAATTTTTAACATTTTTATCAAAGAGGATTTTACATCGGATCGATACATACAATTATGAAGATATTTTTAGCTTTACAATGGCATTTCTAACTAAATTTTTTTTTTCCTGTGACTTATCTGCATTTGAATGTATATTCCTCAATTATATATTGATTTGAAAGAAAAATTTCACGGTTTAATTCTAGTCCTTTTTGATTTTAAAATGTATTTCCTGTATATGTAATGTATATGTAATGCGCGAAAAAATTCACAACCAGCAGGAGCACAGCTCGGCGAATACGAGTGGGAGCAGGCTATCAGTCGTATCGAGCTGTTAAATACCCGAACCGGTCCGATAAACAAAATTTGTCAGCCAAAAAGCGCACTCGATTACTCTACGATAAAGTCTTGATGAAATTCAAAGGTTGTTTAATTATGGACGATGAAACATACGTCAAACTTGATCTGAAACAGCTTCCAGGACAAAAGTTTTATGCTGCAAAGAAGCGTTTTTGTGTCTCCTCTAAATTTATATATAACTAGTAAGGTATATCTTCGACTTGGCCGAAGTTAAAATACCCCCACGGCCGATTCTTAAGGGTGGAAGAATCTTAAATTGGAGAGCTTTTTGTATGAGATTTTGAGAGATTTTATTATTTGTATGTGTCTAAAATACATACATATCAAATTGTTTTCCTGCAGCTTAAATATAAGCTTTTTTAAAAAGTTTTAAATTTTGGGGTTGTATGGGAGGTGGGCGTGTTAGTGGGTGGATGACGCCCATTTTTTAAACACACCTCAGTTTTGACATTGAATACACAAATACCGAGTTTCCGTCTTGTTACTTTAATATTAGCCTCTTTATAGATTTTTTAAATTTTGGGGTTGTATGGGAGGTGGGCGTGTTAGTGGGTGGATGATGCCCATTTTTCTAAGACATCTCAGTTTTGACATAAAATACACATATATCAAATTTCAGTATTGTAGCTTTAATATTAGCTTCTTTGTAGAGTTTTCAATTTTGGTGTTGTATGGGAGGTGGGCGTGTTAGAAGGTCGATGACGCCCATTTTTCTAAGACATCTCAGTTTTGACATAGAACACACATATACCAAATTTTAGTATTGTAGCTTTAATATTAGCTTCTTTGTAGAGTTTTCAATTTTTGGGTTGTATGGGAGGTAGGCGTGGTTTTCATCCGATTTAGCCCATTCTCGAACTTGACCTTAGTTTTTTTAAAAAAAGCTTAAATATCGAATTTCATTACGATAGCTTCAAAATTGCGGCTGTAATCGTGTCGACAGACAGACGGACAGACGGACAGACGGACAGACGGACAGACGGACAGACAGACGGACATGGCTAAATCAACTCAGGTGGTGATGCTGAGCAAGAATATATATACTTTTCCATACCTACCACGCCTCCTTTTGGGTGTTACACACGTCGTGACAAAATTAATATACCCCTTACGCAGTACGCGTGGGGGTATAAAAAGACTGATCAATTCACAAAGAAGGTAATGATCTGTCAAGCCATATGCAGTTGTGGTTTGAAGAGTCGGGCGTATGTAACATCCGCAACAATGAACTCTGAGATATACAGGAAGGAGTGTCTAGAGAAGCGTTTATTGCTGTTTATACGTCACCATCGATCTGCTGTAAAATTTTGGCCAGATTTGGCGTCGATACATTATTCGAAGACAACCATAAATTGGTATCGAACTAATAATGTAGATTTCGTGCCAAAGGACTTCAATCCTTCAAACTGTCCCTAAGAAAATATAAAGGAGTGGTAAAAAAACCGGAATCGATGTTACTCAAGTGGAACAAATTTCCTGCCCAGGTCACCAGAGCAGATGTTCAACGATTGATGTTGCCGATTAAGAGACACGCTCGAAATTTTATACATAGTAATGAAATTTAAAATTTTGTGTTCCGTTTTTGAAAGCTTAATAAATACTCTATCTGAAAATAGTTGAAACATTTTTGTGCCAATATTTTGCTTATGAGATTTATCACGATTTGTATGTACAGATTTTGGGTGGACAGGTCTTTAATATATATTTTTTTCAATAAACATACAATGCTATATAAGAAAGCTTTTTTTTCAATCAAGTCATAACCATAGCTCAATCATTCAAAATTTTGAAAGTGTCATTGCATAAGTCCATGCATATTTTTAAATATACTCTGTCACGCTTCACTGCCTCTTCTTCAGATTAAAAGTTGTATGACTATGAAAACCTACGGATAAGCATTTGAAATATTTATTCAAAAAATATCATCAAATATTCATGACACACTTGCTCTGCTCACATCAACTGACCCCATTGCGGATGTCATGCCGTATAATTTTAGTCTCTCATCATTGATACTTAAGGTTGGAAAATTATTGAAATATTAGTTATTCATTTATGCCGGCATCGCATTTCACTCCTCGAGCTCTAGAAAATTCATTTCTATTTGTTGTGCAAATTTCTTGAAGCATCCAATGGACGATTGATGCCTATGCATGGCATGCGTATAGTTGTAACCAGAAATGGTGCCCATTTCCAGCTCTTTAGGTACAATTACTTTCTCACGCACTCGCTCATTGCTTTTCAATGAATTCAGCTTTTATGTTTTTTTTTTTGTTTTGTGTTTTTGCTTTTATTTGCTCAATAGCACAGTCAATGAATGGCACACAAAATATTTGAAGCAACTAAGCGCCGGGATATGCGGCATAAGCCTTCAAGGATATCCTGTGCAAATATCATTTTCAGTTGTTCCTTTACTTTTATTTGCGGGCGTATGTCAGCGGCTAATCCCGGACTACCGCTAAATGATTTTCTAGTTACCAACACAACAACAATAACAACAAAGCAACATTTAATCCCGACACAGCCCGCAAGGACATCATCAACACGTGTCAATTGTTTGGCGTATAAATAATATAAAATGTTGTCTCGGTTTGGCCGAGTTGAACTGCAGCATGATGGACCTAGCTAGGCTTTGAGTTGAGCAAAGTTTGTCATTGCTCTGGGCTAGAATAGGGCGTTGAGTGGTATGCCTTGTCGTGTGTGCAAGTGAGATAGTTGCTGAGAACTGAGGGTAAATTTAAGGGGTTGACTGACGATGATCCAGCAAGCAAATAACTAATGCGCGCTAAGCTCAATGAAAGACGGTAACGCGTGCAAAGCTGCCAAGAAATCTCAATTATGAAGATATTTATGCTAAGCAAGGATTTTTCTTGAATGCAAGAGGGTTCAAGGAAAACTACAGGAATTTGGTTGGTGTAGATAGAAATGTAAGAAAAAGAATTTACAAAAGATTAGAATTGTGAAATAACATGAAATTTTCTTAGTTTATTTTTACGTGGGTGTTCATGTGGGAAAGGGACGGTTGAATAGCAATAAGTTCTCTTGATGTTTTGGTTTTAAATACTTAGATAGTTTGTTCTTGAAGGTCACTGAGTAAAAGATCATTGTTGCTTGTCTCCATATTAAAGTCAAAAGATAAGTGATTCACTTGGACTCAGGGCAGATTTTAAATCTTAGTTCTTAAAGATTAAGAATTTGTTTTCTTAAAGCTAATTACCGATAACATGATTGCAGTCAGGACTATGGTCAATGGGGGCAAACAAAAATAGAGCATCGTTATGAAATAACAAAAATGCTACATATGTCATCATTTCAAAAAGTTACTTTTATTGTTCGTACAAAAATTTAGAAAAGTAGGGGGAGGGGAAGTGGGAATAAGTAGATAATATTAGGAGTTAAATTATAAAATATTTTAATGCTAACCACAACATTTTGCTCAATTATATTCAAAGCTAGCGAAACAATTTACGTAACAAAATCAACAACAACAACAACAACAACAACAATAACAACAAATAAGCTCAATTAACACCTTAGCCAACAAGGACTCAAATTCTTAACCGACATTTTTATATGTATTAAAAAAGGTTCAGTGTAAATGTGTGAATGTATTGTATAAAAAGTTGGCCATTAAAAATTCTTTAACAAAGTCCTTTTTTGCACTGCAACTTTTTTCAACTTGCAACCTCAATTAACCCCTTCAACAAATGAGTTCATTTATTGTAAATTGAAAAATTCTAACAATTTCCATTAACAACTGTTGCAAGGCGGCGAGCAAAAGAAAAAAAAAATAATATTGCAGACGGTTTTAAATATTTTGTGCCCTGCAGTATTTTTGAAATAAATACTTAAGTATATAAAAAAAATACCGACATATAACCACAAATAGCTTAAAATATTTTCAAATTTAGTCTATCTAGGGCTCAAGTCTTAATATCCTTTACACACATTATGACTTTTGTTGTATGTGTTTTTGTTTTTTCACTGCCTGAAAAGGCAAAATTGTTACATTGTAGTTTTGTTTTTTGTTTTTTTTTTTTGTACAAAAGGCAAAATTATTATATCATAGTTTATCATAAATTAAATATTCTACCAAAACAAAAACATTCTCCGCTACCTAAACTATTCTAACGCAGTCTGCTGGCCAATAAGAAAATGCAAAAATTTGTCATGGTGTCGGTTATGTTTGGCACGTAGCTACACCTGATGCCACATTTCCACACCGCATACATTGAATTCATCTGTGTCTAGAATCAGAAACCACCTCTACACAATACACACAAGGTGTTATTTTCTCATAATGCCTACCGACAGTTAGAAAATCCTGGAATTGATGCAGGCGTTACGGACTTTCAACAGCTGTGGATATTCTTAATATGCCTGACACTATGTAAATATCAGCTACCTCAACTGACTGAGCCTGATGACAAAGGTTAAGATTGGTTAAATTCCGACTAGAATTAGTTGAGCGACGCGGTCCTGCGGTTAACTGCGGCACTGAGTTAAATGCGGTGAATGAAAGGTTTAATAATTTGCATAATTTATGCCGGTACTCGTTTGTTTAACGGTTGAACATGCACAATATATTTAGTTGGTTTTCTTTTTTGTTTGTTTTTGATTTTGCTTTCTTTGGAAGAAGGCTTGCTTTCTTTGGGAGTAGAAGATTGTTGTATAGTATATCCGCAAAATCTACATATGGGCAACTCCCAGTGGCACGGACGCGACATTCGCACGGTTTTAATAACTCAAAAAACAAGAAAGAAACAAAAAGTGGCCGATATGTATTTTAAGTATTCTAACGCGATGAAAGAGTGCTACATTTTATAAAAATATTGGTGCAAAGTAATAAGCAATCATTCAATGGAACGAACGCGACAAAAAATAGAAGTTTTTTTAAGCTCGTATGGAAATATGCAAAATTAAGCTTATTTTGAGAACCTTTTTTTATTTATAATATACATGTTAATGGAGGTCAAAAGATAACTTTTCTTCGTGAAATATGAGAATTATCTCTTACCTTTTTTTAAATAGATATAGCACAAATACGGATGCGACATCATGAACGCGACAAATTTTTCCAACAGTAGTAAAATACAGTAAAGATGTTCATTATAAATTTTAATAAAAATAAATTATAATAAGTTCAATTCAAGTTACATAGCAGTAAAACTTATCAAAATAAAAAAATATATATGTGTGGCCGCCACGCACGGTATAAGTGAAACTTTAACCCAAAAATGTAGAGAGTTTTTAATTTAGCCTTACTAAAAAAAGTCTCATTTCATATAAAGCCATGAGCAGATTAACTTTTATTAAAAGAGCGAAAATGCTGTTCTTCAAGGTCATGCATCGTCAAAGAAAGCAAATAGTAGGGAAAGACTTCCCATTTCAGCGTTTCAAGGTATGTTTTGACCGGCTGCGTAACATGTGGCCGAGCGTTGTCATGTTGCAAAATTACATTGTTGTGCCTTTGAGCGCATTCTGGACGTTTTTGCTTCAATGCTCGGTTCAAGCGCATCAATTGAGTTCGATAGAGTTGCTCTGTGATAGTTTCACCTATTTGTAGTAGCCTATAGTACATCACGGCCCCAACAAATACAGAGATCAAACACAGAGAAGGACCTTGTCACTGTGAATATTGGACTTTGGCATCAATTTTTGTGTATGGCCGGGCAGCCCAGCCCGTATGAACCCATTTCTCATCATCATCATTAAAAATTGAGTTCGTCTTGTAAAAAAATGTAGAAAATCCCATTGCATCCGATTGGCCATAGAATCATATTTTGGTCAAAATCATCCATGGAATCCATAAAAGTGTGACCTCAGATAACCCCATTGCATCCGATTGGCCATAGAATTATACATTTTTTCAAAAAGTACGGTGTAAAACTTTGTTGATTAATTCCTCTGTTAGTTCGGACTCAAACCATTGTTTGATAATTTGTTTCCTTCCGAACACCTTATGAGTTCTAATTTATAAGGTTTTGCGAACACCTAGTTTCAACTTAATTCACCTAATTCACCTAATTGGCCTAACTTCACCTCAATTCGCCGCAGTTTCATTCGTTTCATCGGTTTTACTACCAGTTTCGTTCGCTGTATGTTGTATACGTGGCTAAAGAAGTTTCACTTAAAAAAAAATAAAGTTAAAAGCTGTTAGAGTGCTTTATTTTAATGTTTTTCTTCATTTTTGGTGGACCTTTTTTGGGAGATGCCATATGTGACAAGTGATATCTTAAATATTGTGGTGTTTCGACAAGTGGTGTTGACGACGACTGGAACAAAACAACTTTTTAGGTGAATGCAAATATACAGTATATCAAAAAAGTTTGGGCACAAGTAATGTTTTTGCTTTAGTATCTAATATTAACGATTTTTACCAACTTCTTATTGAAGTATGTACCATCAGAAATAGTTTTTTCTTAATATCCAAAAAATGTCCCATTACTTCAAACACAAATCGAAATTTAAGCGGAAAAAGGAAAAATCCTTATCAAAAAGTTTACGCACACTTTGTGTGTATCTCTTGTTGTTTCTTATTTAACAATATCTCTTGGTTTCTCTGTCTTTAATTTTGCGCTTAAGTTATTTTTTAAAAGTTTTTACTAAGTGTTGATCTTGGTTTCGGTAAAGATTGGGCAAAATAAGCAGTGGAACAGAAATTTCGGTAGACGTTCGCAAAATAATAATAAATGTTTTCGTACAGAAAAAACTGTATACCGAAAGAGGTACAATAGTAAAGAGATCATATTCAAGTGTAAGTCTCATCATAAATCATTATATAAATACTGGTAAAGTAAAGCGTAAGAGCCGATCTGGTCGTTTCAAAACATTAACGCTACACCAGGAGTGGATTGTGCCTGCAGTTACTAAAAACCCTAAAATTTAGCTGTTAAATTGTGCCACGAAATACAGCAATAGCTTGCAAAAAAACTTTGATGTCCGAACGCTTTGCAATACAGTTACTAAACCTGGATATACAGTACGAGTTTCTTGTCGCAAGCTACAAATTTAATATTCAAATAACAACCAGAAAAGAAAGTCTAAAGTCGGTCTAGGCCCTAAATACCCTAAACCTACTTTTCAAAAACAAAAAATTTTTATTGTAAATGCCAAAGCCTATATTTTATATGCATTTAAATGTTGATGAAAAATTTACACATACCAAGTTTTATTCCTGTAGCTCACAGTTAATGCCTTTATTGTGCTTTCGCTATGGGAGGTGTGCGTATTAATGGGCGGACTACTCCCAATTTTTGAACACACCTTAGTTTTGGTATAAAATACATACATACCAAATTTAATTTCTCTATGACAAACATAACCTTATTTATTGAGTTTTAAACTTTTTGGGTTGTATGGGAGGTAGGCGTGTCCGTGTGTGGATGACGTCCATTTTTCAAAACCATCTTTGTCTTGTCATAAAAAACATGCATGCCAAATTTTAGCTCTGTAGGTTAAACAGAGGCTTATTTATTGTGTTTTCATTTTTTGGGTTGCATGGGAGGTGGGCGTGTCCGTGAGCGGATGACACCCATTTTTCGAAAACATCTTTTTGTTGAAACAAAACACATATACACCAAATTTTACTGTTGTAGGTTAACTATGAGCTGAGTTATGCAGTTTTCAATTTTCGCGTCGTATGGGAGGCAGGCGTGTCCGTGAGCGGATGACACCCATTTTTCGAAAACATCTTTGTGTTGATACAAAAGGCATACATACCAAAGTTTATTGTTGTAGGTTAATTATGAGGTGAGTTATGCAGTTTTCAATTTTTGCGTTGTATTGGGGGTAGGCGTGTCAGTGGGCGGATTCCAAAAATATTCAATAGTGCAGATCCTTGGGTTCATGTGACCATGTGTACCAAGTTTCATCCAATTATCTCAACTCCTTCTTCTTATCCTGTGTATACGGACAACACACAGACGGACGGACGGACAGACGGACATAGATAGCTCGACTCACGTGGTGACGCTGATCAAGAATATATATACTTTTCTATACCGGACTCGCTTCGTTCTATGCGTTACAAACGTTTGCACAAAGTTAATATACCCTGACCTTTCAGGTTTAGGGTATAAAAATATGTGTGTGGCCGCCACGCACGGTATAAGTGAAACTTTAACCCAAAAATGTAGAGAGTTTTTAATTTAGCCTTACTAAAAAAAGTCTCATTTCATATAAAGCCATGAGCAGATTAACTTTTATTAAAAGAGCGAAAATGCTGATCTTCAAGGTCATGCATCGTCAAAGAAAGCAAATAGTAGGGAAAGACTTCCCATTTCAGCGTTTCAAGGTATGTTTTGACCGGCTGCGTAACATGTGGTCGAGCGTTGTCATGTTGCAAAATTACCTTGTTGTGCCTTTGATCGCATTCTGGACGTTTTTGCTTCAATGCTCGGTTCAAACGCATCAATTGAGTTCGATAGAGTTGCTCTGTGATAGTTTCACCTATTTGTAGTAGCCTCACGGCCCCAACAAATACAGAGACCAAACACAGAGAAGGACCTTGTCACTGTGATTATTGGACTTTGGCATCAATTTTTGTGTATGGCCGGGCAGCCCAGCCCGTATGAACCCATTTCTCATCATTATCATTAAAAATTGAGTTCTTCTTGTAAAAAAATGTAGAAAATCTCATTGCATCCGATTGGCCATAGAATCATATTTTGGTCAAAATCATCCTTGGAATCCATAAAAGTGTGACCTCAGATAACCCCATTGCATCCGATTGGCCATAGAATTATACATTTTTTCAAAAAGTACGATGTAAAACTTTGTTGATTAATTCCTCTGTTAGTTCGGACTCAAACCATTGTTTGATAATTTGTTTCCTTCCGAACACCTTATGAGTTCTAATTTATAAGGTTTTGCGAACACCTAGTTTCAACTTAATTCACCTAATTCACCTAATTGGCCTAACTTCACCTCAATTCGCCGCAGTTTTATTCGTTTGATCGGTTTTACTACCAGTTTCGTTCGCTGTATGTTGTATACGTGGCTAAAGAAGTTTCACTTAAAAAAAAAAAAAGTTAAAAGCTGTTAGAGTGCTTTATTTTAATGTTTTTCTTCACTTTTGGTGGACCTTTTTTGGGAGATGCCATATGTGACAAGTGATATCTTAAATATTGTGGTGTTTCGACAAGTGGTGTTGACGACGACTGGAACAAAACAACTTTTTAGGTGAATGCAAATATACAGTATATCAAAAAAGTATGGGCACAAGTAATGTTTTTGCTTTAGTATCTAATATTAACGATTTTTACCAACTTCTTATTGAAGTATGTACCATCAGAAATAGTTTTTTCTTAATATCCAACAAATGTCCCGTTACTTCAAACACAAATCGAAATTTAAACGGAAAAAGGAAAAATCCTTATCAAAAAAGTTTTGGCACACTTTGTGTGTATCTCTTGTTGTTTCTTATTTAACAATATCTCTTGGTTTCTTTGTCTTTAATTTTGCGCTTAAGTTATTTTTTAAAAGTTTTTACTAAGTGTTGATCTTGGTTTCGGTAAAGATTGGGCAAAATAAGCAGTGGAACAGAAATTTCGGTAGACGTTCACAAAATAATAATAAATGTTTTCGTACAGAAAAAACTGTATAGCGAAAGAGGTACAATAGTAAAGAGATCATATTCAAGTGTAAGTCTCATCATAAATCATTATATAAATACTGGTAAAGTAAAGCGTAAGAGCCGATCTGGTCGTTTCAAAACATTAACGCTACACCAGGAGTGGATTGTGCCTGCAGTTACTAAAAACCCTAAAATTTAGCTGTTAAATTGTGCCACGAAATACAGCAATAGCTTGCAAAAAAACTTTGATGTCCGAACGCTTTGCAATACACTTACTAAACCTGGATATACAGTACGAGTTTCTTGTCGCAAGCTACAAATTTAATATTCAAATAACAACCAGAAAAGAAAGTCTAAAGTCGGTCTAGGCCCTAAATACCCTAAACCTACTTTTCAAAAACAAAAAATTTTTATTGTAAATGCCAAAGCCTATATTTTATATGCATTTAAATGTTGATGAAAAATTTACACATACAAAGTTTTATTCCTGTAGCTCACAGTTAATGCCTTTATTGTGCTTTCGCTATGGGAGGTGGGCGTGTTCATGGACGGATTACTTCCAATTTTTGAACACACCTTAGTTTTGGTATATAATACATACATACCAAATTTAATTTCTCTTTGACAAACACAACCGTATTTATTGAGTTTTAAGCTTTTTTAAGGTTGTATGGGAGGTAGGCGTGTTCGTAGGCGGATGACGTCAATTTTTCAAAACCATCTTTTATTTGTCATAAAAAACATACCTGCCAAATTTTCGCTCTGTAGGTTAAACAGAGACTTATTTATTGTGTTTTCGGGTTGTATGGGAGGTGGGCATGACCGTGAGCGGATGACAACCATTTTCGAAGACATTTTTGTGTGTTAATACAAAACACATACACATCAAATATTATTGTTGTAGGTTAATTATGAGCTTATTTATACAGTTTTCAATTTTTGCGTTGTATGGGAAGTAGGCGTGTGCGTAGGCGGATGATGTCCATTTTTCCAAACCATCTTTGTCTTGCTCAAAAAAATATACGTACCATATTTTATCTTTGTAGGTTAAACAGAGGTTTATTTATTGAGTTTTCAATTTTTGGGTTGTATGGGAGGTGGGCGTGTCCGTGAGCGGATGAGACCCATTTTTCAAAGACATCTTTGTGTTGATATAAAACACATACTACCAAATTTTATTGTTGTTGGCTTATTATGAGCTGAGTTATGCAGTTTTAAATTTTTGCGTTGTATGGGAGGTAGGCGTGTCCGTGGACGGATTATGTCAATTTTTCAAAACCATCTTTGTCTTGCTCAAAAAAACATACGTGCCAAATTTTAGCTTTGTAGGCGTGCCCGTGAGCGGATTCCAAAAATATTCAATAGTGTAGATCCTCGGTTGCATGTGATTATGTGTACCAAGTTTCATCCAATTATCTCGACTCCTTCTTCTTATCCTGTGTTTACGGACGGACGGACGGACGAACATAGATAGCTCAACTCACGTGGTGACGCTGATCATGAATATATATACTTTTCTATACCGGACTCGCTTCGTTCTATGCGTTACAAACGTTTGCACAAAGTTAATATACCCTCACCTTTCAGGTTTATTGTATAAAAAGAGGTTAGAGCAGGCGCGGATACAAGGGGGGGGTAAAGGGGGTAATTACCCCCCCCAAGAACTTTTAAATACTTTACTTTTTAATACTTTATTTGGAGAAAATAAATTAAGCTCACAGCTTAAGGTTACTTTTATGCATACATAAGCGATTCTGAAGACGTTTTTTGAAAGAATACTACAAAAAAATGTTCAGAGACATTGTTAAACTTTAGTGTTTTTATTTATTTCAACGATTATTAAAGTATTAAAAAAAAAATTTTGTTTTTTTTTGTTTTGTGACGTCATTTGCGTGTAGGTGACGTTTTTATGAAGCGATGCGAGACGAGTAGGACCATTTTGCTAGTAGATTGACACGATCTGTAGTCATCTTCAAAAAACAAAATATAATTATATGTAAAGCAAACACTTAAGTCGAGGTAGTAACTTTGCCTTTTTTAAAAATGATCCTGAAAATAAAGTTACATTTCCTTAAGTACTAAAATTTACAGCCATGTTTTAAACAATCAACTTTTAAGACGCGTTGTTTTCTTACAAATAAAAATAAAACAAAAAACCTGAAGTCACTACCTCAGCGTAAGTGTTTGCTTTATAACACAGTACGACAAAATCAATTTTTTTTGAGTACACATGAGAAATGTTAACAGAATATGAAAATAGGCTTAAAATAAAGAAATACGTGTCTCGGCGATTTGTTGTAGCACGTCAGAATTTTGAGAAAATCGATTTTAAATATGGTACATCCCCACGAAAATGTAGAACAATAACAAATATTAAAATATAAGTAATGTGTTATAAATAGAATCTTTCTAAAACTTCAGCACAAGTGCGTGAAGTAAGGAAAGCTGAACGTATTGTAATGGAAAAAAACCATTCATACGTGAGAGAGAGAGAGAAGGAGGGAAATGAGAGAAGACTGCAATTAGTGACAAAGTAAAAAGGTTGGTCGTTGGCTTAGAACGTTAAGGCGCAGATAAGAAGTAATGACAATCTTCGAAACAATCGACCGCCATATGGTTCAAATCCCAGACGACTTGTTTTAATTTTTTCTAATTGCAGAAACCCCGATCTGTAAGCTAGTTGAAATTGAATAATAATATTTTTAGTTTGATCTGGCTCGGAGCCCCGAATCGCTGAATCAAGCAATTCCCGGCCAGCGAAAAAGATTCTATTTAAGTTATTGGATTTCAAATCAACAACATTGTATTTTTAATGAATTTCGTACATTTTTTGGATATTTTTTAATTTCACATGAAAATTAAAGCGCCATCTAGCGGAAAAAAAAAACAAACTTTTTTTATAAAAACAAATTCAAATTTAATTCCCTTTTCAAAACTGGCTCAAGCACTTAAATCCGTTCACCCATTCTGTTTTTATAGAACTTTTTATAATAGTACTACGTTACAAGTGAACCTCCACGATCCTTCGAATCTTTAAAATCGATTTTCTCAAAATTCTGACGTGCTACAGCAAATCGCCGAGACACGTATTTCTTTATTTTAAGCCTATTTTCATATTCTGTTAACATTTCTCATGTGTACCAACCACTGTCGTACTGTGTAATAATTATATTTTTACAAAACATTAACGATTAGTTTAAAAATGCCCTTTATATGAAATCATTGAGCAAGTAACATTGATTTTGATTTGTAATGAGCGCAATTAAGATTTTGGCAATGAAGACCATAGTTGCCACTTAAAATATTTTATTCTTCTAAATTTTTAGTGAAAACCTGCCAAACTTTTTTGCAACCTGTGGGCCAACAAATTTTATCATAAAAAAACAATACGTGCATTGTTATTTTCAGATTTCACTTTATAAATTTTCAAAAAAAAAAAGTTCAAACAATGTAAAATCCAGTAGTCTGTTTTTACTTCAATTATTTCATCAACAGTTAAAATATTTTTCAGAAATATTTCAGCTATAGTCTTTATGAAAATATTATAAACATCTGTAATACTTTTTATCATATTTGATATTTATATAACAGTGTTTTTTTGAAGTGAATTAATGTTAGGTTATAGTTGCTGAAATTGTATCAACTGCGCAAAAAATTTGTTGCATACATTTATTTTTGTTTGAGTTAATTCTTAATTTTTTGTAATTCTGAAATTTTTCAAGCCTACCTTAACTTCATCATAATATAAATAGGCGTAGTGAAAACAACTAAGAACCATTTTCTCCCGTGTTTTTCAACCGATTTTGATAATTGTTTTTTTAAATGAATTAGAGTGCGGAGAACTCTATGACTGCACCGACTATTTTATACAACTATAAATAAGCAAACAAAAATTGGTCGATTTTCGACCCCAGGAGGTACTAGTAATTATAATTGCAACAAACCAACCCAATTACCACAACCGACTTTAATGAAATGGAACTGCCACGTTTAGTCCACTTTTAGTAAGGAACTAATTCAATTATTCAATTATTTCATGAACTTTAAATTTGGCAGTGTAAAAAGGTGAGCGAAACTAAGGTTATTGATATGAACGCCGTTTCACTCTTTGTAATAATGACATTTTTCCACTAATTTCTAAAACGTTTGTTATCTTTGCCACGCTTCCTATCAGTGTAGCAACAGCTTAGCGAAGTTTTTCTACACTGCGACGATTAAAAACATGGTTACGTTCAACTATGCAAGAAGAACGATTGAATGGACTCGCATTATTGCATATACTTAGAGACATTAACATAAATATTACCGAAGTTATTGATAATTTTGCGATAATTTTGTCATATAATTTTTCTCTATCTAATGACTATCTAATAACACAGAGTAACAAAATTAAGCTTTATAAAAAGTGCAGAGATCTCGATAAACAATTCCGAATAAATTTTGGCTGCCCAATGAAGTCAAAAATGGACTTCGTTTTTCTCCATCAGCTTGAGTTTTTGAGTTATAGGCAAAAACATGAAAATCAGTTCTTTTTCTGATAATTTTCTTATATCTATTATATTGATCTACCGATGTGTATAACTATGACTGATTTCAATGAAGACATACTAGACTTTAATTTTAAAAATTCAATAACAATATATTCGACAGTTTCGAAGATATCGACGAAAAACGTTCAAAGTCGAAAAACTTTCACAATTTTACGTAGGCTGCTCTATTGAAACCCTTCATCTTTGATATTTTTCAACGAATTTACAAAAACTTTTTTTAATTTGTAGAAAATCTCTGAATTTTAATAAACATTTTATTTTTTTTTTATTATCTTGCATATTTTCAAACAAATTGAAAAAACAAAAATTTTTGTACATTCAATTTTATTAAAATTCACTTCAAAAAGTTCCTACGTAAGTAGAAAATAATTTTATACAAAAGTAGTGTGCATTTAAATAAAATTTGACGTACAAAACTGTTTGTTTTTTCAATTTCTTTGAAAATATGCAAGATAATAAAAAAAAACTAAAATGCTTATTAAAATTCAGAGATTTTCTACCAAATAAAAAAAGTTTTTGTAAATTCGTTGAAAAATATCAAAGATACAAGGGTTTCAAAAGAGCAGACTACGCAAAATTGTGAAATGTTTTCGACTTTAAACGTCGATATCTTCGAAACTGTCGAATATATTGTTATTGAATGTGCAAAAGTTGAAAGGTCTAGTATATCTTCGTTGAAATCAGTCATAGTAATACAATTCGGTAGATCAATATAATAGATTTAAAAAAATTCATTTCAAATTCAAGATCATTTTGTATTGAAACAATGAGTTTCAAATTCCTTTAATTTTTTTTTAATTGAAAAGAACTATGTTTTTTCATTGCACATACTTGAAAATATAATTGTGCAATTTTTTTATAATGGAATGAATGTGAAAAATTGGAATAAATCAACCTTAAATCTAAAATAAGTTAAAGTTAGAGTTTTTATTTACTTTTCGCTAAGATATTATTCCAGAAAAAGGGTGAAATAAATAAATACGGAAATGTGCGTGTATGTGTCTGGAAAAAATGCCTTTTAAACAATTCAATAATTTCAATTGAAAAAAGTACAATTTGTCTATATGTAAAAAGACAAAATTTTCTCAAATCGAAAATGTGTGTCTTTGATAATTTACCCCCCCCAAGATTTTTTCCAGATCCGCCCCTGGGTTAGAGTTCCTAAAACTCTACTTAAATGAGCCGGATTCATTTTGGGATTGTATTATATTTAGTGATGGATCTAAATACAATTTGTTTGCATCATATGGCCCTCAAAACTGTTTAAGAAAACTGAAAAAAGAGCTGTAGGAAAATAACATAATAAACCGTGACATACAGTGGCGGAAATCTTATGATTAAGGGCTGTGTGGCGGTGTCTGGAGTTAGGAATCTTGTTTTTATTGATGACAAAATGAATAAACACCTTTGCTTAATTACTTTAAATGAGCATTTAGCACCCAGTGTTGAAAAGCTAGGGCTTACTGGAATACAATATTAATTTCAACAAGATAATGACCCAAAAAATTGGTCTTATCTTTTGCAGGAACGGCTTATCTAGCTGTGAAATCAGCTAAAAACACCTTCGCAATCACCCAATATGGTCATTCAGCATTTTTAGTACTTACTAGAAAAAAATGCGAAATCTTTTTTACGTACTTCTAAAAATACGCTCAACGAGGCTTTACGCACCGAATGGTCAACAATGTCACCAGAGAAGACATCAAATTTTGTAAGAGTGCGAAGACGTTAAGAGGCGATAATTCAGGCCAATGGAGGTTTAACCAAATATTAGAGGACTTGAAATTAGCTCACTCTGATAAAAACACTTGTGCCTAAACTTTTTTGATTTTGATCACTTTACCCCTGTGATCGTTCGATTGAGTCGGTTTTAGTTTAGTTCAGGTATGGAATAATGCCTATTTAGATTATTTTCTTACATCTTTGCGAGAAAGAATTTATCTTGAAGTGGAGAATGAAACAACATTTAACCTAATGATATTATTTCTTTCGGGAAATGTCATATGAAGACTTGGTCAGATTTGTATGAAAAATGCTAAAGCATTTGGGATTCTGCGTGTCTCAAGGAATTATAAACTATGTTCGTAAATTAAATAATTTCAGCTGTTAAAAGTTCAAGAATATCAGTACCGGCGCGGTTATGCTGAAAAAAACCGGTTTTTTTGGCGATTTTTTATAAGACATTCTTGTACAAAAAAAAATTATGCATTTGAAATTTGCGCAAAATTAACAAAATCCATCTATTTTAATGTAAAACTTTGTGACATATCTGATTCTTAACTTGAAATTACCGAATAATTTAGTCCAGTGCCGCCAACCTCACTCAAAGCTGAAATTTAAAAATCCTGACGATTTTTTCAAATTTTTTTTATGTAGACCCTTTTGGGTAGACAGTAACTTAGAGAAAACATAAAATTTGCAAAAAATTTTTTGAAAACTTAACATTATTTTTATAAAATTATTTTTGAAAGTAACACAATAAAATATGTTGTTTCAGCCTTGCAAGAAATAAGATCGCTATCGAATTGCCAGTTCAACCAAAATAAACAAGTGAAGTTTGGTTCCTAATCAGCTTGGTTTTCATCCGTCGGAATCTCTATGGAACAGAAGAAACAAGAATAACAACCGACTACATAATATCTTGCGTGAAATTCGATTCAAAATACATCACATCTATTCCCAGCAGACAAAAATGGAAAGACACCACCATAGAACAGTGTATAAGTTTCTTACTTACATAAGTTTGGGCGTTTTTGAAGCTGGTAATGTATTTTCTGAATTTTTTCGAAGTCGATTTTGAATTTTAATTTAATAGAGAATTTGAAGATATGCTCATAAGATATTTTGAAATTAAAACGAGTTTTTTAAATAATTTTTTCTCTTCTAAAAGTAAAGACAAAACTTATAATATTAGTTATGATATAATAAGAGAAAAATTATTCATTTGTTTATTAAATTTTTTTTTTTTTAGCTAAAAACGTTTTTTCCCAAATTTATTATCTCGGCATTTGAAGCCAAACATTTTTTAAATGAAAATATTTAAAAAAAAAAAGTTTGAAAAAATGGAGCAGTAAATATTCTGTGAAAATGTGAAAATTCCGTGCACGAAACGACACACGAGCGAATTGAATAACACATCGAGTTACGTTTCGTAGCAGCGAACATGTTTTTTATTCATAAAATTTGAAAGAAGTACCGAATCAGCTTAACTCAAGTACTTACCAAATATACATTTTTTAACAACAAGTTATACGTTCACGGAACAGACAATTCGACCCCTAGTTTATTTTTGAAACTAGAAAATTTCATTGATATCAAACCAGACAATTTTTAAATAGTTTGATATTTCGCAGTTGGATTTTTTTTTTGTTATATATTTATTTCTTAGGTTTTAAGAAATATACATAAAAAAATTATAATAAATGTGGCAAAGTGTCATTTAAACATTTATAAAAACTATTGTATCTGCTAATCTGTAAGTTCTACAAAAAAATGTTCGAGACAACCTTTAAAGATCATGGACTGATTTTCCTTATGGTGAAATATCAGAAGATTTTTTCAATATCTAAACATAAATTTATTGGATTCTTGCCCTTTCCAATTTTCTTGCTATTTTGGAACTTAAAACAATTAAAAAAAGTCTAAACTCGGTCCAGCCTGACTATGAAGGTTTAGCGTAAAGCCTACTTTTTCAAAATAAAATAATAGTATTGAAAATGGGCGTTGAAAAAAGCGCACATATTAATGCCTTTATTGGGTTATTCCATGGTAACTCACGTTACATGCAGAAAGTTTTATGGAGTTAAATTAAGCTTTAAATTTGTTATATTGAGATTGACAAATACAAATGCACTCTTTATGAAAAAATAGGTTTTGCATGTTAGAAATTTGTTAAAAAAATTGAGTGGTACCAAAAGACTTATCCAGTGAAATAATCATTTTGATTAGTAACTCGCGTTACCATTTTTGTACAACATATTCAGAGAGTAAATTTCTTTCAAATTTGTCTGCTTAATTTGTGGGTAATTTTTTTTTGCATTTGATATAAATAAAAGCAGCAGGTTTTCAATAAGTTTATCTTTATAAAAAACAACAATATTATATCAAAAAATTTAAAATAATCCCTAAATGATGCGGTAGCTACAAAAAATTGTTAACTCACATTACTTTCGGTTTTCATATTAAATTAAGAACCTCTAATGCACTTTCTCCAGCTCTAATGCTCAAAAGTTACAATTTAATAACGAGCCACAGTACCAAATCAAAATTTAATTGTTATAAAGATTAAATTCAGGCTGTAATGAACAAAAATTTAAATACATAACTATATAATTGACTTGCAATTATGACGTTTTATTAGAGACAATGGTATATTGTTATCAGAACTACAACTATCATATCCAAAATCTTATATTACTTCCCAATAGCAGGATTCTTCTTAACCCATTTATTCCCAAGCCATTTTAAAACCGAAAATATAAACATTTTTTAATTTTTTTTTATTAATAACGATTAAAGCAATACAAAAAAATAGAAAAAAAAATGTAAATAAAAATATAAAAACGCGATCGCAAATTACCGTTATCAATTTTTTTTCATAGAAGTAACAACAAGTATGTAAGCAATGTGTCAAAGAATACATACAAACATAAGTTCAACGGATAAATGCGCAAACAGTAAAACAACAGTGCAAATATCTAAAACATTGTTCTGTACCCAAGCGAGTACAGTGGGAGTAAATGGGTTAAGCACATATAGATACTAAAATTGTATTGTGTCGTGGTATAACATATATACATACCAAATTTTATCTCTGTAGGTTAAAAATTAGCATATATATATTGAATTTTCAATTTTTGGGTTGTATGGGAGGTAGGCGTGTCCGTAGACGTATGACGTATACGTACCAAATTTTATCTCTGTAGGTTAAACATAACCTTTTTATTAAATTTTCAATTTTTGTATTGTATGGGAGGTAGGCTATATTTGTTGGCGAATTCCAAAAATATTCTATAATGCAGATCCTTGGATCCATGTTATCTTGTGTACCGACTTTCATCCAATTATTTGAACTCCTTCTTCTTATCCTGTGTTTACGAAAAACAGACAGACGGACGGACGGACGGACATGAATAGCTCGACTCACGAGGTGACGCTGATCAAGAATGTATATAGTTTTCTATACCTGACTCTCTTCTTTCTATGCTTTACAAAAGTTTGCACAAAGTTAATATACCCTAACCTTTCAGGTTTAGAGTTTAATAAAAGTTAATTGCATTAGACAAAAAAAAAATTACCTGTGATTTTTTTTTCAAACATTTTTGAGGTATATTTGGTTCATCTTTGGTGAATTCAAATTATTGAATTATTTGAAAAATTTACATAAGACATGATACTTCAGTTCTTTGATGTTCTTCATCGAAATTTCCATTTAAGAAAACTCAAAACCCAAGAATTTTTTTAAGCTTTAAAAATTTTAATAAAAAACTTTGGCCAAAAAACCCCAACAGCAAAATATTCAAATTACGGTCGCTTGTCAAATATTCGAATGAAAATGTTGATATCTTTCTGACCGTTTCTGGATTGATTGCATTCAGAGATGCCCCTATTGACGTGGAATGACCCATATGTAATATGTTTCAAAATTCCATGCAAATTATTGTACCAAGAGAAATTTTGAATGGAACTTCTTAAGAGAAGTTCAAAACGGTTATTCCTTGGAATTGTGGCACATACGCGCTCGCTTATGAAAACACCGAAAATCAATGGTGTATTGCAGTTTCAGAATGTAACCGAAATATTTCCTATGCTACACGCAAAGAAATTTTTCATCACCCGCACCTGAAAAATTTACCAACTATACGAGTGCTTCGTTTAGTTGTAGTATTGGCCGCAAACGAATATTCAGTTGTCTTCAACGCGAAATTGTATTTTACCGGAAACGAAAAAAAAAATTATTGCTAACAACGTAAAGGTTCGTTTGTCCCAAAGCGTGTTTTGGTAACGTAATTGTACGATACTTAGTATCGATAGTGTTGACAAAGAATTCCGTGCGCATGTTTTTTAAGTATCTTCCGAAGATTAACAAAATATTAGCAAAGACAACGAAATAAAATCAATATAAGCAGCTAATGATTGATTTTCTCATATGAATTGGTAAATTTTTCTCCTCAGATTTTGCTATTTTGTAACTTTATAAGAAGAGTGATAAAATCCAAAATTAGATAATCGTTAAGCTCACGATATATCTGAAAACTAAGCAATTATATTTTCTTTGAACTATGAGTATTAAAGGCTGTAGGTATACCCTCAAGTGTTACCCAAAAACGTTGCATATGCATGAACAAATTCAAAAAAACGGCTTCAAACAAACCGCGCTGTAAGACGTAACTCTACGTCAAAGTATATGTGACTTACCAAAGTAAATCTTTCAATGTACATATGTATGATTTATTTTGTTTTTAAATTAATTAGATCTTCTTATACCTTTATGGTACTGATTAATATTTCGCTTGGCTTAAACTGTCACATCCAGCTTGTATAATGCTCAAACTATGCATAATCAACCTTAACTTGAAAATGTGTGTATCTCAAAGATACTTTTACTAATTGCAATCTGCTCGAAGCTTGCAGTGTATTGACTAAATTGCTTTATATGCAAAATTGAACTGCCTATAGAACGCTAGAGCGAAGAAATCAAAATCAATGGAGTGCAAATAAATTCTTACCATATAAGATGATGTTGCTGCTGTTGCCGCCGTTGGCCTTAATATGTTTTAAAAACATAACGACACACATAAATACCAAATATTATTCATTTGCCACTGAAGTTTGTACAGTTCAGATCAGATGCCAAAATTGTTAATACAGCGTTCTGGCATTGCTTATGCATGCAAAGCGTTGTTGGCAAACCTTTGACTTTGGCAGAACACACTGGAGCCATGATGAATTTATGACTTATTTGCTTGCGCAGAGTGTATATGTTTTGGCTTACGTGTGAGCAAATGTCTGTGTGTGTGTGTGTGTGAATTGTGAGTGTTTGGTTTAAGCTTACGAACAGCTCAAAGGCACTCATTAAAATTCAAAGTGTGTCAACGCCACTGACTTAACTCATCCACCACACACAGCATGCAACAAACAACGAAATGCTGGATGGTGTGGGAGGCGTGTCCGGGGCGCCATTCAAGATAATCCCTAACCACGTGCAAATGAAACTGATAGAGCAGGAAAAAGGTTTTCTCTTTGCTTGCCAAACGCACGCAGGCAAAAACGAAAGGAGTTTCAAAACGCAAAATAAACATAAATAAAATGAGCAACCAAGCAAGCAGCCAGCAACAACAACAACTACAACAACAGCAACAGCAACAGCAACAGCAACTATAAACAACAACATCAAGGACGACAAGGACGTGCAACTTTGAAGACTTGCAAAAGTTTCATTTCATTTGATGTTGCTTTTTGTGCTCCTTTCGTGTTTTTTTTTTCATTCTGCTTTTTTGTTTTTGTAACAACTTGTTATTGTTGTAGTGTTGTCGTTATCGTTGCTACTGGCTGGTTGTTGTTACTTTTGGTTAAAACCTGAAAGTCGCACGATTTCTACATTTTAATGATGATGTCATGAATAAATTAGTTTGGTCCCGAATGCCAAAGGATTCAGAAAATGTTTTATGACTTTTTCGACTGTCGTCGTATCGGCGCCCGCTTGCCGCCCAACGCACGTTTGCCAAGGCGTGTCGTAACCGTGGATTAAGGTTGAGTCCTGAGTTATGTATAAGTTTATGTTAAAGTATATTTTTGAGGTTTCAATTAAATGAAGAAAATTAAGTGTACCGCAAAAAGTGCGAATTGTGGTTGTAAGTTAAGCTCTTGAACAAAAATATAGGCAACACTTTTCACAAACAGTGTTAAAGAGGTGATAACATATTAGCATAAAATATAAATTTCACAACGCCTAAAAGCATGTCAATTAAAAAACTTTTTTTGAAAAATAAAACTACGAGGGTTGCTCAGTCAGTCAGTCAGTCAGTTAGCAGCTCTAACCACAGCATAACAACAACCCAGCTGCGGCCACCTGCAACATAAAAAACGCACACGATCTACTCAGCCGTGGTTAATAGCTATTTTTTCATAGTGTTGCATATTTTAGGGCGTTGTCGCACTGTAACATAACACAAATTAATTAGTTTCGCCGCTGCCGATCAATCATTTAATTTTCAGCTCCATACAGTTGCACTATAGCAAAAACACACACACAAAAACAACACACACACACAGCAAACACGTGAGCCTGAACGCATAATCGTTGTCATCGCCAGCCTTTGGTAGGCATGACCATGGTTGAATAACAAGGTTGCTTCAAAACTGACTGTCCTCTCTTTCGCTTATCCGAAAGTGTCAAAATCAACTGGCTGTCGAAAAAAAAAACAACAACAACAACAGCTGAAGCAGTCCGCTTTGACATATGCGGCAGTCGCGCTCTCCGTGTTGCGGCTACCTTATTCAGTGTACCCTGGGCATGACCATGTCGTCAATTCTTTTTATATACTCGTCTTTTTTGTTGTCTTTGGTTTTGTGTCATTCAACACAATCTGTCACATACAACACTGATTGCACTAGCTATAGAATAAAACTCATTTTCTGTTCGTTTGTTTGTTTGTTTGACCGCTTTAAATAACCAAACAGCTGAAAGGATTTTTCTCAAATTTGTCACATACTTATCTTATCTACATTACTTATCTACTGAAAGGAGTTTTGGAGTATTTGTCAAAAAAAGTATGCTGTATTTAAAAAAAAAAAATATTGAATTGAATTGAATTTATTAAAGAGGAAAATTTGTACAACTAATAAAATACAGAAAGAAGTATCTACCTTCAAGAGAACAGGATTTCATGTGTGTAGCTATGAGCGCTGTTATAGAGAAGCCTGTGCTTTACCTTTCTCAATAAAAATTAAGAAATCCGTTTTTGATAAATTAAAAACAAAAAATTAAGCACTGCAAGGCTAGTAGTTTACGAAGGCAGCCCAAACGCAAGCCCGTTGTTCTCGTCTGGCAAGAAGTTGTAACGAGCTGAAATGAAAGCAATTCTCAGGCTCCTTAAACGGCATAAGACCTCAAGACTGTAATTTGGTGATATTTGAATATGGATACTGATTGATCCTCTGTAAGTGAAATTAATTACAGAAGTGTTATTTGCATAAAATTGTAAGCACGTTTCTGCTTGCAGGTTATATTTTCAATTTATGTATAAAAGCGCAACTTTGGTGGTGGGTCAGTAATGATCTGAGGAGAGTTTTCAACGCAAAGGACTCTGGAAATCCTGTAATCCGTCATCTAGACTGAATAGTGCCGAGTACATCACTGTGTATATAACATCATGACCAAAACTGGATTTTCCAGCATAAAAAAGTCAATTCACTGCGTAGACCTACTAGAGAGTCCGCAAGTCCGATATGTAGAGTCCAAGCGAAAGTTGCTGCAACTGATGATTCAAGTGTCATGACTTTGGGCTGCATCCAAAGGGTTCAGATTGTGGCTGCTAACTTGCCCCAATTTTGTTCATTAACAAGTTTGGAGGGACCATAGATGGTTAGAGTTACAGACACTCGAGGGACTAATGCAGTTCTTAGCTGGAGACTATAACACTATAGTGTTCAACTCAGCCAATTGAAGCAAGATTTTGAACAAAGCTTCCTTACGAAAGTCAGTGCTAATTACGTTGATGAGATAGTGCTGCAATACTACAAAAATAACGGCGCAATGACCTATAATGTCACCGATAGTGTTCCACAGAGGTCAATCCTAGGGCCTCTTCTATGGAATGTCATGTATCATGTAAGGCTCAATGTACCTTCAGGCGTCGTGATCGTCGGATTTATGGATCGCTTAGCGGTTGTCATAACAGCAAAACAGATGAGATGGCAAGAAATAGAGTAACTATCTATAAAGCAGAACCATTACAGACGTCTACATTCCAATAGGCGTCGTCAAAAAAACCTCAAAGCCAAGGATGATGCCAACCAGGGTTGCCACAGCCTAAAATTTTCTTTTACCAAAATTCCCAAAAATATTTCACATTTAAGAAAAAAATTTCACATCCAAAAAAAAAATATCATATATGTGTGATCAATCAAAAAAACGAAATATTTTAACTTTTTTGACACATGTTTCATCCAATAAAATTATAATAACAAAAGCTGTGTTTGATGACTCCTCTAGATTTAGATTCCTTACTACAAATCAGTAAAAACTGTTTATTGAGGACATTTTTCTCTTTTTACCTCCTCTTACTTGATATTGCTCTATGTTTTTTGAAGCTGCTCTAAGTTACGCTTTCAGCTCTTTTGTACGCTTATATTTTTTGTGGTGTAAGTAAGAGTAACATTTAAATAAATCAAGTATTTTGGTTCTTGTTGAAAAATTCGAAAAATTGAAAGAGCATTAAATAGTTTCTTTGCTTACCTATTTCAACAGTTTAATGAAAACTAGTAATTTTTCTGGCTTATTTCTTAATTTGTTTGCTTTTGGCACTGAGTATTTGTCATCGAACACAACTAATATTGTTTTATACCAGTATTCATGTATTCAGGTTTCAAATATTTTAAAACATGTAGCAGATATCATGGTTAACCGATAAATTTCCAATGATTTTTCTTAACAGTCTGTGGAACTTAAAATTCAACTTCTGAAAAGCGCTTTATTTTTGTTGCGATGATATTGAAGAAAACGAATAATATTGAGTTTGAGTTTTACGGTCTTTGGTACTACCCCATGTTTATATTTTAAATACCTGTTTTCAGTGTCACTGTCTGAAGAATCTGAATCTTGTTTTTGTGCATGACACGTAACCGCGACTATTAACCCTAAAATGTAATTAAATTATTAAGTATTACGATGGTACAAATATAAAAATGTTATTTTCAATATGATGAAGGCCAATAATTTGAATACGTTTTTAAAACTAATTGGAGTTCGATAGTGCCCCAAATTCGACCTTTTCACTTTCATTCTCTCGATACAAAATTAATGTGAAAAAAAATTTTCTTCATAAAAATTTGGCAAAAAAATTTTTTCAAAAAATAGTCGGTGCACTCGTTCTCCGCACTTTGATTCATTTAAAAGAAATTAATCACAATCGGTTAGAAACACGTGAGCAAATGGTTTTTTACTATTTTCACTACGCCTATTTATATATAGATAAAAAAAAGAGATGATAATTTAAGGGCGGTAAGTTTTTTAACCATTTTTTACATGAATGCTCAACATCTCTAGAATATTGTGTCCAAATTTGAAGTCAATCCGAGTAAAACTATCGGAGATAAAAATTTTTAAGTAAGAGTACCTCGAACGTACAAACGTACGTGTACAAAACTTTAAAGCAGTTTTCCCACAAGTTGTGTTTTCAAAGTCAGTGTTTACTGCCAGTCCTTTAGAAACTACTTAACCGATTCATTTCAAACTTGGTACACATTTTCTACATATAAAATACTTTCCTCCAACGTTGACTAAATTTTAATGGTTTTTGATTTCAGATAATTTCCGACCGAGACATAATGAACACCGCAAATTGCTATTTTTCCAAGACGCTCTGGGAAAAGCTCTGTCACCAGCTAGTTTATCAATATTTCCGGAAGAAATATAGTATTGATAAAAGTACACTCAATAATGTACAAAAGATTTTAATAAATTTGCTCAATCCATACTCTCAAAAAAATTCACAAAAAAAGTGTTTTTTACGCTGAAACCCTTACTTCGCCCTTAAGGTACTATTACAGTGTGTAAAAAATGAAAATTTTTTTTTTTTTAGAATCTGGTTCCTTAAGGTCTTAAGAAGACGTGTACGGAATTTTAGAAATAAATTCCAAATAAAAAAAAAGATATAATATACATTATATTCGTATGTCACGCATTTATTCATATATTATCGTTCATAGAAGAAAATCTAATCGCGTTTTTCTCGAAACAAGTTTTTTCGAATTGGTTTCTAAGATATCTCGAGTTGTGATTGATCGATTTCGATGAAACTTGATTTATTGTGATCTTCATAGACTGTGTTAAGCACTCTACCTATAAAAAGCAGCGAAACTTTTATATTTTGTTTTTTTACGGCTAAGAATTTATGCTAAAAAGAGGAGTTTTTTGTAAATTTGTTTTTCAACGCATGCCATTTATTTTGTTTGCCTTTTTTTTTTATTTGCGTAGGTAGAGTGCTCAACTACAACCCTTTACTGAAGAATGCACTTTGATTTTTTACTTTCCGACGCCTTGGAAATGCTGGAGAGGAGAAACCAACTTACAACCTTTTTTTAAACACGCCAGCTTCAACGACCTCTAGAAAATAAACAACAAATACAAAAACAAAAAAAAACTTTTTTTTTATATCTTCAATTTTAAATGTACATAATGTAAATAAATTTGAATTGAATAATTTTATAATACTATGTAAAAAAAATTAATAAAAAAGGTGTTGTTTTTAATAACTTCACACTGTAATAGTACCTTAAGCTTTTGGGAAATTTTCATAAAAATGTTTTTCGTTTTCACTAGAAATTTTACCAAAATGAAATTTAATTTCACATTTTCACATCGAAAAAAAAATTTACCAGTTTTGGTAAATTTTTCACATTCTGGCAACGCTGATGCCAACACAAACTGAGCTCTGGCCATAACTTAACGAGAACAGAACGCCTTCTGCTCTTGGCCTTCTGCTCTTGGCAAATCGAGAAATCCGGATAATGGTGGGAGTCCTAGCAGGTCACTACCATTTCGGTGTAGTGAATAGGATTGGTGACCGTGGCATGCAGGTTAAGTGTGTGGCTTAGCATGCTCGGAGCCCGGGTTCGATCCCCAGCCGTGGCGAAAAGTTTTTTCAATAAAAAATTTTTCTGATCGGTCACCACCTCTCTGCAGACAATGGCAAACCTCAGAGAGTAAATATTGCCATGTAAAGCTTCTTGAGAACATGAGCCGTTCGGAGTCGGCATAAAACATGTAGGTCCAGTTCTCGGTCAATTGTGTGCAAAAATTTAATAACACACACAACACAATCGATCCTAAGAAGCTCGGTCAAAGTCCTTTCAAGGGCTGAAATGGCCAATTTGTTTTTTTTTTTTTTGTTTGAATAGGATTGGCACGTGAATAGGATTGACCATACAGCACCCGACTTTTGTTAAAGCTATAATGATCCGGAAGAAACGAAAATAATCGCCCACCTTGTGGGTGAATTCCAAAATGTACAGAATCGTTGGCTCCGAAACATAAAAGATCAGAGATTTGGAGGAGCTAGTGAACACACCATTGTTTGACATATGGAAGTTCACTGGACATATGGAATTCATTGAGCACAAGATGGTTCAATGAATGAGCATAAATAAAATGGAATCAGTTTTATAAGGTCCCATAATCAATGGGCTTAACATAATAATATGAGGGATTCGGAATGTACCAAAATTCCCCCACGAAAGCACTTTAACGGTGCAAGAGCATTCTTACCTAACCTAACCTAACAGCAAAACATCTGGATGAAGTAAAAACCCTCAGAAGTGTTGCTGTTAGTACTATCTACGAATGAAGAGATTCGTAGACACGATGATTAGCAATGAAGACGGAGGCGGTGCTCATTTTTATCCGGAAAAGGCCCGAGACCACAAAAATCAACATACGCGCCAGTGAGGTATAATCAAAGCCATTCGTTAAGTACCTCGGCGCATAAGCGCAAAAAAAGGGGGGCTTTCGGGGTTTAAACCCCCCCCCCCCCCCCAAATTATTGAATTACCAAGCAAAATAGTATTCAATCAAAGTGGGTCACATGAAAAGCAATCACACGTTTTATGAAATGAGTAAAAACCCCAAATATATATATCAAATCAATTCTGGTTGATGCATAATCTGCTACGTTAGTCATATTTTATTCTTTCATACTGCACTGCATTAAGCCGGATCGATTTTGTATGGAGAAAAAAAAGTGACCCGGACGCCGACTTAAAAGTAAGAAATACTCATCAAAACTAGAAAATAATTTTTTTTAAAAACCTATAAAAATTTTATTTTTCTTAATATTCAAATGCATTTAAGATTATTGGAAAAGAACTGAGCTCTTCTTTCTTTTAGTGTATCGTATGGTGTTGTTTAATCAAAACTGAGTACTATGAAAAATGCGTTTTTTATAAGTGTTAAAAAATATAAATATTCGAAAATCATTAATATTGTACTGGAGCGCTATCTAGCGCACATAAAACTAAAAACTGGTTAAAAGAAATTGATTTGCGTACCTAAAAACTCATATGTACCCATTTCCAAAATTTTTTTAGTGTACCATGAAAATCTTTAGTTTTTTGCTCATCTTGGGTATGCATTCTGAAGAAAAAAATTTATGCAAAAACAATTCGTTTGCTGCAGAAAAAAAAGTTCAGAAGAACCAAAACCACTACAAGAGGATTTCTCCGATCCAAACATAATTATACAGAAATTGTTTTTAAAAGTCCCTCTAACTTTTAAGTCTGTGTCTTGTCAAATTTCAATTTCGATCCGGCTTACTAAACATGTTTAATTTTTGTTATATTCTGATTCTGACCACTTGAAGGGTTGTTGGCAATACTTCGATTTGAGTTATCTTTTCAACTTCTAGCATGGAGGAAACTTGAAATATTTGGAAACAAATTAATTCAAAAGTAAGACAGTAAAAAAGCCTAAATTTGAGGAAAATCGGTTGAGTCACTCGCCACTGAAAAAATCAAAGAAATTTCCCGTTAAATTGTTATTTTTCGTCCTTTTTTAAAGTAATTTTTTTAACCATCGATAACACAAACTCCACAGAATTAAGTTTATAGGGAAGTCATGTGATTCATTATAAAAATAATTCCGATTGACTTCCGAGGTTGGAGAAAAACATTTACAATTTCTAATTTTCAATCGTTGTTTCCAAAATTCGTTTCATAAAATTTCTCTAAATTTTTAAATATTATCCGATATTAAGGAATTATGGCTTATTAGGTAAAAATATATTAGTTTAATTGTACTTCTGTTCACCCATCCAGTGACATAATAAGTGATACGCCTTCTACATAATCTTCCATTGGATTTTCAAAATCAGTTTCATGAAAAAACCCTCAAAATTGCGCAAATATTAACCGATTTTGGAAAAGTGTAGGAAAGACCTATCGTTAACAATATATTATTTCGATTACGTCAGCATTTGCGCATTGCACAAGTAATACCAAACGATTTTTTCAAATTCAGACTCTTTGTTTTTCATCCCAAGGTGTCACAAATTTAGCGGTTTTTCTTTCGGAATTGAGCATAATTAGTGCTCACTAAAGGACGAATTTTAAAGCTAGTGCCAGCCAATTGGGTATTTTTACAACGAAGTGATGTATGGATGAAAAATTTTCACTGCACTCAGTAAAAAGTTTCTCGGAATAAGTAAAAATACATAATATTTAGAGAAATATGTTATAGAGTTTGCTCCAGAGAATTCTTTTCTCTAAATGTGGTACAAAAAAATTAATAAAAATGATAAAAAGCTTCCATGAAAAAAGGGAAATATATAAAAATATATCGTTTTTAGAGAATAAGACTTTTATTTTTGAAAAAAGATTTAATTTTATTCAAGAAAATACTTCGCACAATGAATTTTTTATCAAAATTTAGTAAAAATTTTTAATTTTCCTTAAATTTTTCTCTATAAATGAGAATTTTTTGTGCGAGAAAAATACCCATCATTATTAGAGACATTGAAATATTTCCATTTCCCACAAGTGAAGAAATATTTATTTGAAAATGTGAAAATTTATTCTAATTGAATTATCGAAAATAGAGAAATTTTTTTCATCGGAGAAAGGTAGGTATTTTTTTCTGAATGTGTGGGGAGAAAAATATTGAATTTTTGCTGACCTTATTGGGACCCGAGTAAAAATGAAAATATTTTAGCTCAAGCCTTATAACCTTCGTACAACTGCCAAACAAGAAAAAAATCCATTAAACGGCCTACAACTGGTGCTTGCAAAATATTTTGGCCGAACAGATCCTAAACAACGTTGAAGCCAGTTTATTTTAAAACGACCGCTTCCACTGCTGTTCACCTTTTGTACGGATAGAAAGTCCTAAAAGTGACCGTTTTAATTAAAAAAAAAATATGGTGCTAGTCATGACTGAAGTTTGAACAAGGAACCAATAGTGCAAAAATTGAACGCACTAACCGCTACAATTTGATAAAACCCCCCCAAAAAAAATTCCTGGTTGCGGCCCTGCCTCGGCGTATTGATCGGCTCTCGACTCACAAAAAAGCAGTCAAATAAGTTAGTATAGAATGCTGTTGGGCAGCTCGTGTGTTGACACGACGACCAAAGCAAGCTTGCAGGGACGAGCAGGGACGCTGGACTCATCACCTTATCCCAAACCTATCTGTGTGGAAGTTACGAATTTTGAACTTTTACCTCACCCAAATTATAAACGGGCATGGCTATTTTATGGCATACCTGCATACATTTTTTTCTTCATAAATTTGCATACCTTGAATGTGTTATGCAAGTGACCTCTATTGCGGGTCCATTGCTCTAGTAGCACAGTAGAGAACACTGCCCTCATCTTATTCAAATGCGCTAAGTTTTACAATTCCAGAAATTAAACTTAGGTTTGCCTCGGCGAAGTGGTGGCACCCCTAAAGTTGGGGGATGTGAAACAAATTGGTCAGTGGTGAACTTTTTGCCACACCGCATAATCGACAAACTTCGAACAATTTAAGGGTCTACAAAATAGACCAGCATGAGCTAAGAAACTATCCATGAAGTTACGAGTTCTCCTCGAATGCGACGTTAACGTTATCATTAGGAATGTCCCGGGATCCCGATCGTTTTTTAATCCTGAAAATCCCGGGGTTAGTTGATTTAAATCCCGGAACTGCCAAAAACAATTTTTTTAATAGCCAATCAAATTTTTGCAAACTTATATCGTAAATATTTCACTTTTGGGGGAAAAAACATCATTATTTGCCACATGTTGCGCTTTACGCATTTGCAACAGTTTTTCGATTAAACAGCTGACTTTATGTTGAGAGCAAAATCACCTATTAAAAACGAAATTTTACTACATCATGCTAAATTTTAGCACAAAAATAAGTTGAACCTTATGTAAGATTGTATGACAAGATGAAATAGTATGCTAGACATATAAGAGAGATTTATTTTGCTTGAAGACAGTATAGAAATCTTAAAAAAAAATCTTTACTTTATCAAGAGTTTCATTAAAAAAATTGCCTGTGTTCTCCATCAAGTCAAAGTTACTATCGAAGCCGTATCTACTAAAGAGCTGCATGAATACACTCGAAACAGTATACGACACCAAGTATCCGATTTACTCGTATTCTATTTACTCCATTCGTTCACAACAGAATGAATTCAATACAATACTCTCTTTTAAAAAGTAGTTGCTCGACAACATTCGTTTGATATTTCTAATTGTTTATAATCAATCGGGTTTGAAAAAAACTCCATTCATTCAGTTTGTTCAAACAAATAAAACGAATAAAACAAATTTTGCTCAATCGTGTTTTCGAAATACTCCTTTTACTCAAACGAGGAAATCGGATAAAACGAGTACAATTTCAAATACAATGAATTCAGAAAAATTTGATGAAAAAATAAATTAAAGGGAAATTTTTTGATTGTTACAATTTAAAAAAAAAATATAAAATTAGCTTTGGGCGCTAACATGGTTGCAGTGCTGAGATCAAACAATCACATAAATTGCATCAATCACTTACTTACAATGCTGTAGAAAAATCTATAAAATAAATTTCAGAATTAGACGAACTTTGCCACATGTGCACTAAATTGGTACGTATTTTAAAGTTTCAAGAATGAATTCCTTACTTACAACAACTTTAAAAAGTTACTCCCCTACTCGGAATACAATTTTCTATTTATTTGATTCTATAGAAAAAAAATTGGGTCGATATTACAAAAATCCTTCAAGAGAAAAACGAACTCAAAAGAATAAATCATATGAATTTAAGTTATATAACTGAACTGGTTGAACTTTTGCAATTTTTTCAAGAATCATCAAAAATACTGGAAGGTGAAACTTATGTTACTATAATTAAGTAAATGTACACATTCTTCGATTAAAAAAAATGTGTGCTATCGTCTCTGGTGACTTGGAAGTTATTCAACAACTAAAAATGAAGTTGAATTCGAATTTAGACACTATTGTTCTTCAAAATCTAACTGTGTATCATAAATCGCAGTATTTTTGTTTCAACCAACAAATAAGTTAATACAATTTTCTGAAAGCGATAAACAGCTTGTAAAAGATGAGTGCAAGCGCTAATGGAAACGTATTTGAAAGACATATGGGCATCTCCCAGTGGGACAAACACGACATTCTCATGGTTTTAATTACTCGAAAAGCAAGAAAGAAACAAAATGATCCAATATGTGTTTCAAGTGTTCTAACGCGATGAAAGAGTGCTACATTTTATAAAAAATTGGTGAGATTTAGTACAAAGTAATAAGCAATCATTCAATGGAACGGACGCGACAACAAATATAAGTTTTCTTAAGCTCGTACAGAAATATGCAAAATTTAGCAAATTTTGAGATTTTTTTTTATATATAATACACATGTTAATGGAATTCAAAGGAAAACTATTCTTCGTAGACTTATGAAATATTTTAATTATCTCTTACCTTTTTTACTAGTAATACTAATCAAAATAAAAAAAAATAAAGTTAAAAGCTGTTAGAGCGCTTTATTTTAATGTTTTTCTTCACTTTTGGTGGACCTTTTTTGGGAGATGTCCATATGTGAAGAAGTTGATGTTTTAACTTTACCATCCACACATGCATCAACATCTGATAATGCAATTATTTTTAGTTTTTTTTTCCCATAGTCGCAAGTTCAAATGATCAAATTCATTCTGAAATCATGATGTATGAAGGTATGCATATACCTTATCATAATGAATTTAGCGTTCTGAAATGGCGGCAGTTACACCAAGCTCAATTTCCATTGTTATATAAATTAAGCCGGAAATTAAAAATTAAAAATTAGCGACGCCTGCGAGTAGTGCCGCTTCAGAAAGAACATTTTCCTCTGCTAGAAATTTAATTTCAGAAAAGAGGACATTAAATGGAAACAATTCTGCAACAGTTAACCAAATAATGTTCTTACACTCAAATATTTCTGATATACAATACATCTGCTTAGAATTGGAAAAAGATGTCATAACGAAAAAGTTTTTTATTTTACATTTTAACATCTTATGTTTGCATCTCATTAAAAATTAAAAATTCTTTTCCAGATAAGGTCCCTTTTCCTAAAAACGGGTTCATTGAAAATAATTCATTATGACATCTATCCCTAATTCTAAGGAAAAGCCCTTTTAAGAAATATTTGAGCATTTTTTATACTCAAATATCATTTTATACTCAATACTTTAAAAGACGTTGCTGCATATTAGGATGTCACTGTTAAAACATTAACTTCTTTACATGTCTTCCAAATAAGTTTTCATAATGCGCTAGCACTCAAATTTTACAAGGTTTTTATAACTTTCATGATCTTGCACTCAAGGTTGGTATCACTTTCAGAGATATTAACTTATTTATTGGAGGATACAAAAATACTGTAATTTTATGATACACGATTAGATTTAATTCAATTAATTTAATATTTTATTCGAACTGTAAAATTTCAATTTTTTTATAACAAATATATTTTTATTTGTAGAAAATAATAAAAATATCCGAAATACTCTTTATATTCTTTCGATTATTTCGAATATAGCTACAATTGCTTGAAGTTTTTTTTTACTTTTTTAAGTTTTTCGTTTTAATTAATTTGCTCTGTATTCGTTTGACACTATATTCGTTTTACTCCATATTCGTTTTACTCAATAATTGATTGACGCCGCACTCATTTTACTCGTTATAAATTTTGTTTACAAAACATTGTGATTCAAATTAAGAGTCGAATAGAATAAACATTTGAAAAACAAACGAATGTCTTGTAAATACATCCGTGCAGCTCTTTAGTATCTACTCGGCAGATCAAATGTGACGTCGCACAGTGTGAAATATACGAATTCTAGCGGAACTTAATTATGAAAATTATGTTGGTCTTCCCTGGACAAAATTGTTTTTTTTCAGCTCTTAATAATCCAAACCGTTTGTTTTTGCATAATATTGCTATGTATTTGCAATATATATTTTGCCACAAGTGATCAAAGTCAAGGTTCAGTAAGATTTGGAATTAAGTTCCGCTAGAATGCGAAAATTTCACACTGTGCGTCGGTTTGAATATTATGCTGGAAAAAATACAAAATCTATTCTGAGCAATTTCTTCTTTGATAAACTCGTTGAAAGGATCAACAATTCTGTTAGATGTTTATTCTTTTTTAATTAATCTAAACAATATGTATCATCTTGAATATAACTTTTCTTTAGCTCCTAGTATTACTGCCATTAGAAAAATTAGCCTTATTGCGAAAGCGATATTAATAATACAAACGACGAAGTAGTTGTAGAAGATAAGGAAGCAAGTCTAAAGATAAATTGCATCAAGTCTTAAAGAGCAGCTCGCAAATATCCCATCACAGAAAAAAAAACCAATTTATCATTATTTTTAGTACAAAAATTAATCAGTATTGAAATTTTTTGTTTTTTAATTTCAGGGAGCATTTAATTTTTTATTAACAACCCTACCAACAAGTGCTTAGGTGCTTCTCAATTGCAGGTTTTATATGGAATTAATTGAGGTCTAGGTAAGAATATAATTTATGCTTCAATTTCTTAAAAATTGCATTTTGATGAAAAGAAGGAATAATTTTTGATTCGCTCAAAATGGAATTGGGTGTTGCATTTATTTTTTACTTTAATATATTAGCCTTTTTTAAATTAAATAAACTGTATAATATAATAATACTTAATATTGATCTCAAGTGATTTAAAAAGGTTTTCATAATAATACAATAATAATTAAAATATAAATTACTGAGGATATATTTGTCAAATTTCATGTATGTTTGTTGTTTTTGTTGACTGAAAAGACTTATTTATTTGTTCATTAAAAACATACAAAAATTATTCCAAATCCGACTATATTGTTACATAAATTTGATAAAAAATAATATAAAAGGATGATAACAGGATGTGTTGTAGTTTTTGGCAAAAAAAAAAATTAAAAATCAAAACTATCTTAAGTCCAATTTCGTGGCGATCCCGGATTGTATATTCAGATCCCGAAAATCGTGGGATTAACAAAACCCCCAAAATTGACATCCCTAGTATTCATGGACCAAAAATTCAAAAGTGTCAAGTTTTGTGTCAAAATTAGTTACTTTTTCAAGTGCTTTTGCACCATACAATGTACCTATCTTGGCTTCCTTAATAAGTAACAAATTTTTTAGGTACTAACGGCTTGTGTTTCAGACGACTGTCTTCAAGACTAGTACAGTGGTGCTCTTATATAAAGAAAGATATTGTGTCTAGGGTCGTTCGGTATATCGTAAAAATAATCAGATCGGCAACACTCTTTTCAACTCTTTTGCCATTTTTATACCCACCAAAATTTTTGAATTTGAGCTATATTAGACAACTAACCATTTTGTTAGCTGATTTTTGTCCTTAATTCGTATATTGTGGTCGATGAGTACGAATTCAAGTTTAATTTAAAAAAATTCAAAATAAATATTTTAAGATGGCGTATCAAAAATTTCGGAATAGTCCCGGGGTTTTTAAATTTTTGGTCCATAATTTTTGGTTTTTCAAGACAGATCGGGATTTCATGTTCAGGGACAACTTTAGCTAAAATATAATGGATTTTTAGAGGAATACCGTCTTGTTGGAATTTTATCACCATGTTAGCTCAAATAACCCGTATGCCTTTTTCATTTAAAATCGTTATTAAAGAGGCCATTTTTAAATAACTGCCATATTTTCGATATTGTTTATTTCACAGATCAGTAGCGGAGTTTCCAAAAAGTTAACGACAATAATCGTTGTCGATATCGGTCATTGTGTGTGCCACTTTAATAGAAAAATACGGTTTTTGTAAGCTAACGACATCGAAAGTCGTTGTTTAGCCGTTTGGGAATTCCACTACAGGCCTCAGATTACACTGAGGCTCGATACTGTGCTCGAATCGGACATTTTTTTTTCTCATCAAACGGTGGACCCGGGGGGAGTTGCTGATTCTAATGTTGCTAATAGTTTTTTCAGGTTAGCTCTTGTTTTCGAGAATTTTGAAAATCAAAATTTTAGACCCACGAAGAAAAAAATTTGTAATTCTTGACCATTTATTCAATTCCTCTGTGAATTGTAACGAAAAATAACATCCGTGTACTTAACCAAAATACATGTTGTAATACCCACCTATCAGATTAAATGAACTAAGTTTTTATTTCAACCCAAACATCCTATTTTGAAGTTTGCTTTTGTATCCAAAAATGATGGAGTGAACAAAGAAAAAAAAAGGTGAAAATTAAAAATGCACTCTCACTAATCCGGCTGTAAATTTTTAACGCGTTGGAATTTTTCCATGAAATTTCTAAAGAATCTTTTTAGATTCTTAAGAATATTTGCTAAAATACAAAATTATAAAACAAAAACGGCCTAGAAATTTTTCTACTGTAGCAAACAAATGACCAAAGTTGAGAAATTTCTTTGCAAATTCAAGTTATTCGAAATTTGGTAGTACTTTCAAGCCATTTGTCATAACAAACGAAAATATGACAGTCATATATTCAGTAGTTCTTCAAACATACTTAATGTCTGCATATTCATATGCTGTAAATAAAAGGATCCCTGCCATACTCGTTAATTACGTTCGATGCTGACAAAGTTCTGAATTTCTTAGAACTCTCAATGAACTTGTGTAAAAAATGGAAGCACAAATTTCAATTTTAAAACTTTCCAAGAACTTTGAAACACTTTCAAAAATGTGCTCAAACTAAAAAAAAATAAAGAAAAGGAAGAGCCAAAATGTAAATAAAATCCTTCAAGTGCAACTCACATGAATCAAGCGAGTTCATCAAATGCAAATTTACAAGCAATCGAACAGGAAACCAAAAGAAAAAAAAAACAATGTGGACAACATGCCGTCTGTCGTCGTGCTTCCTCAAAGGCACAATTTGTTAAATTCACGTAAAAGGATTTGCAACTCTTTGCGTACCCATAATTAACTTTACGAAATTTTCAAACTGAACTGATTGTGAATTGAGCTCAACCAACGAACTACTCTCGAAGTACTACTGAACAAAGTGTAGTGCATGTGCACATGAAAGTAAGTGTACGTACGAGTGTGTGGATATGTGTGTGTTAGTATGCCATACTGGCTAGCTAGAGTGGAATACATTTGCATTTAGTGCGAAGCAAGCTTTTGGTGATTGCATCGTTCGTAGCTGCTGATGATGGTTCTTGTGTCAACCACAAAATATGTTTGGTTTGTCATTGTGTGTCATGCACATCAACATCAGGCTGGCAATCAATATGTTGCATTGACATGAAAAACAGGCACACAAACTCAAACATACACACACATATACAGCATGTTGATAAATATATGTACTTTGAAAATGTGCTTTTTGCGGTGCGTTTTGCTTGCATTCTGCTAGTGTGTGTGTGTTATGCTGTGAGCCGCCATGCAAGTGCATGTGCGTATGTGTATGAGAGTATGAGTGTGGGTGTGGGTATGTATGACATGCTTTCATGGATATCCTTTGAATAGCGAAAATTTATTAGGGTTTGGCAGCACTGCTCAGACTGGCTTGTGGCATGCAACTGTATGTGTGTGCTCAAATATGTATGTGTGTGTGTGTGCCTTTGAATGCGCCACACTGCAAAATGGTTATTTGGTTGGTTGCACACATCAAGTGTCAACCCATTCATGGTTGGTTGTGTGCATGTGGTAAATTGTTCCTCGATATGTTTGTGTATGAGTGTGTGTGTCAACTAGGTTGGTTTTCTTGTGCCATGTTCTGGGCACAACTGGTAACTGGTCGTTGCTTGACTGCAGGCTCTTTTAATAAAAAACGCAGTGATGCTGCGTATGGGTGCATGTTATGCGATGTGATGTTTTGTGCTTTTTGCCTTTTTGTTGTTGTACTGGTTCATGTTGTAGTTTTAGTTGTTGTTGTTGTTGGTGTTTGTGTTTGTGGTTGATGTGGCGATGATTATCATTTAAACCAGTCAAAGTGGTTTTAACAAAACTATTTTTTGCCCAAATTGTTGTTGTTGTTTTCATATTCAACATCTAAACAAGCAATGTTGAAGTTGCAATTTATAGGAAAACTAGCTATTTATAGAAAAACCGGTATGGCTTTTGTTTTGAGAATTTTCTTAAAAATATTACAAAAAATTAAAACGAAACTTAAAGAAGCAAATTAAAGGATGATGGCTGGTTAAGATTTGATACGAAAAAGATGTTTTATCTATAGACTATCAAGAAAAAATCTCTTAATGGACAAAAAAAAAATTGCCAAGAATCATAGTCCTGCCTGGAAATCGCACCTGATTAAATTTAAAAATTAAAGCTTTTATTTTCAATATCTTTGAAGAAACTAGCTCTGGCTCTACCGCCATAGAGCAGTCGAATAGAATCCCATTATTTTAAAGAAATTCTTGTTTAAATCGTCAGTTTTGCTACCCACGCACATCAGTGTTATTTCTACTGATCATTACAATAATGTTAGTTACATAATGACAATGACGTTTGACGTTTAGCGAAAAGTGAAAAGTTGTCAAGACATCGTCAAAATATTTTGCAACGTTAGGCTGGAAAGCAGCAAGCAAGCATGTTGATGAAATGTAAGCCTACAATATGAGTGGATGACAGCAAAAGGCATGGGTGATGGCAGCGCGTGGTTGTTGGTTAAAAGCTGCCCCTCAACAGCGTCGTTGTTGAAAGTCGAATAAATGTTTTTCGAACATTTAAAGCGTTTTTGCTGTGTAGCATTCATTTAGTGCCATTATTTTTACAAAATAGCATGAATGAAAATGTGCGTATGTGTGTTGGTGTATATGTTAGTGTTTGGTTTTTGTTTATTTGTTTGGGTGTGCGTCGCACTGTAGTAATGTTTGTAATTTACCGTTAAGTAGACAAGAATTAATGGTGAAATGCCATCGGAATGCGTTGCGTAAGAAACATGAAACATACACAGCCAGCACAAACGACACACAAACACGCACTCGTTCACACACAAACACACACACACACACTGAACATACGAACAAACACATTGAACGTCAAAAACCTAAACAAATAAAAAGAAAATGGCGCTGAGCAGCATGTCGTTGACGTATAAATTGACGTTAAGAACGGAGACAAGACGAGCACGACAACGAAGTTACATGTTAACTGAAATGCCTTGTTTTTATATATATATTTTTTTTTTTTGGTTTTTTTTTTATTTTTGTTCTGGCCCTTGCCAGTTGTTTTTGTTGTTGTTGTTGTTGCTGTAATGCTTAGCTGAATTTGTCAAAAATTCCTGAGCAGAAAATAGATTCTTAGATTGTTGGTAGCATTTTTGTTGTTTTATATTTTATTCTTATTCTTATTTTGTTTTGTTTTCTGTTTCTTTTTTTTTTTTCTTTTATTCATTCTGTTGCATACTTTTGTGCGCACCCCAGAAAATACATATTTCGTTGGTATTTTACACACCCTCAAATTGCAGAAACGACTTCTTGCTTTTCACATCCCTTCATGGCATATAATTTGACATTTACGTGATTTGGCAGCACTTGACGTTTAAACGTCTTACGTAGTCGTTAATTTAGAGAATGTTTATTTTTATTTCCGTTTTTTTTTTTTGTTGTGTATTTATTTATTTTTATTTTTATTTTGTTCACAAACATTTGGTATGCGTGCGGAATTTGTTAAGTTGTTAACGTTTTTGGAGACGTTCTTTAAAATAGCTTTTCAACAAACTTTAAGTTCACAGCAAAGTTTTTTCGAAAACGTTCGAAGGTAATTTTTTGGAAAACAAATACATATAATATTTTTTTTTCTATGCATTTATAAAGGTTATATCACGAAAGTTTTATTATTAAATTCAAAGTATTTTCAAAGTATTTTCCCAGAATTTTTTTTGCGATTGCTTTTTTTTATAATAAAAAATCGTGATGTTGCAGCCTTCTCATCGAGTGGATCAAAAAATAAAAACAAACAAAAACTAATAGTAAAACAAATGTTGGCTAATAAACGTTTATAAGCTGAACTCTCTCTCCTCTCTGATTCGATTGCGCATATTTTGGAGTTGTTCACTGATAGTGAAATCTTTATTGCCGGCAATTTTAATGTCCACAACGCTGCTTGGTTATATCACTCGGATCAGACACCACCAGAAGAACAATATGTTGAGCTTTTTGCTGAATCGGACCCGATTGATTCTTTAATTAGTGGAAGAATCACATTTCATTCCCAGAGTTGATCAGCAAAGCCAAAGGACCTATACATTTTTCCAACTCATCATGATGGATATGATGTCTGTGTCAAAATGTCTCTTGGTAATTCGGACCACTCCACCATAGTTGCTGCTTTTTCATATTCTAACCTACACTGCCCCTAAGCCTCAAGCACCGAAGAGGATAGCTTGGTTTTATAAACGGGCAAATTGAATTATTGTTAAACAATTTTTACCGCAACTACAATTGCAAATTATATTTTGCTGATAGAAACGTGAATGCCGCGTCTCAAATGGTGCACGAAATTATTTAACTGGGTCTGAGGTCTTTCATCTCCAATAAAATACATACCTGTTTTAATGAGACCTACAGAAGAGCAGTCAGGTCCAAAGAGGAACATTTAAGAATTGACACTCTAATAAGAATGCTGATATAAAAAGACTTCGTGCGAAAAGTTTCTACACTCGCATCCGAGAACAGGTTCCAAAGGGAGCAAAAACTTTTGGTCATCTGTTGAAAGAGTAAAGAATCAGACGTCTTCATCTTTTCCAACACTTCTAAAAGATGAAGAAATTTTCACTGAACGAACTGATAAATCGAACCTGTTGGCTAGATTGTTTGCCTGGAACTACACAATCCCGGCTAGCAATCAGTCACTGCCTTTTGGTGGGAATACATCTTCTGCAATGCAAAAGAACAAAACCAGTTAAAAAGGTCCTCGCAAATCTCAATATCGAAGAAGCCTCTGTTTCTGATGACCCTTCGACATCTCCTACAAGACAGGAATATTTTAATATTATTGGAAGGTTGTGAATGTCCACACAGTAAAAAGTTTGAGAGTAAATTTTATCTTTTTTGTAAAACTTTCTGTAGTATAAACTCGTTTTATTCTTAATTTATTATAAGCAGGGACCGTACCGGTTATGGTTTTTATAAAAAAAAGTCAAATATTAAATGTTATTTTTTTAACTTTTATTTTTTCCGACCAAAATAAATGCTATTTTGTGCCTTATATTTTTTCGGGCAAATATAACAGTTACATTTGACTTTTATTTTATCGCTCAAAAATAACAGTTATTTTCTGCCTTTTATTTTTTTGGTCAATAATATCAGAAATTTATGTTTTTTCAAAGGCCATTTTACTGACTAAAAAATTATCGATACCATTATTTTAGTCTCATCGGTGATCACGTTTTACATATGATATCAATAGTTTTTTAATCGGCCAAAAGGGCCTTTAAAAATACACAGATTGCCTGATATTTTTGACCAAAAAAATAAGTCACAAAATAACTGTTATTTTTGACCGATAAAATAAAAGTCAAAGGTAACCGTTATTTTTGTCTGAAAAAATAAAAGACGAAAAATAACAGTTAGTTCTTAACTTTTATAGAATCAGTCGAAAATTTAAAAGGCTCTAAATATTCGTGAAGCTGAGGCCAATTGTATCATAATGGTATATTTGAAAATGTCCTTCGACAATTTTTTCATTGTACCTTTTTCATTCGAAAATTTTAAAATAACAGTTATTTTCGGTCCCTGATTATAAGTTTTATCCCACTCTATAGTATAAAACTTGCATTTCTATTCAAACAGCTATTTTACTCTAAAATGGTATAATTTTTATACCATAAACTAATAAACATCATATATATATTCCAGTAACGCACACGAGAACCTCACGGAGCCACTCGACTTTCACGTTGAAGTCCAGTTTTCGAAGCTACCGTACTTCATAGATGCTAGCAGACAATCAGTTGGTGTTTGTTCTTCAGTCAGTAATCATGTTATGCGCAAATAGTTCCGTTGAATATTTTTTTGTACACACATATTAAGACAAAAATATTGCGCTTGAATTGGAAGCTCTGCCAACATGATTAAACATGCAAATTTCTGAGTACAATTTTTAACTCATTATTTTTCCTGTCAATTTGTTTTTGAAAATATAAAAAACAAGATATCATGAAATCTATCAATTGAAATCTAAATATTATTCCTGATTAATGACTGTAAACGTAACACATATTAACATATTTAATATTTATTTATTTAATGTATGTGTGTGGCACATATGTGCCACATATTTTTAAACAATATTGCTATACAAAGTAACCAAATGTGGCTTAAAAAAATTGTATACTTTTTCTTATAAAAATGTATACCAACATTTTATACACTTTTCGGATAAAATCTATACCAACTTTGTATAAATTTGGCTTATACGATTTTATGGTATAAATTTTATAACATATTTGGCATGGACTTATATTTATACCAAATAGTATAAAATGTATCCTCATATTTTTTACTGTGCAGCCATAACCCAAAAAGAGTGATAAACCTTGAAACATGCAAACTATTGACCCATTGTGATATGCTCTGCGCTTTCCAAAGTCATGGAGAGGATAATAAACTTCACCTAATGAACTACTTAGAGTGCCACTGAACTCAGTGACCATCACTATGTCTTACACTCACAAACGTTAGCCCCAGCTCTCAAAGCCCATCCCTATACCATTACCAAAGTGCCCAATAGACCTTCGCATTTCAGGGTTATTCATATTTTGGCCTCTGCGTCGACGGTTGTGAACTGTGCAAATTTAAATCGATTGAGATATTTAACCTAAAAGTTATTAGAAAGTGTCCTACTTTAAATGCAAACATAGTAAGCTGAATCGATTTTGTATGGAGAAAAAAAAGTCAGACGAACACCGACGCAAAAGTAAGAAGGACTCTTTAAAACTATTTCTGCATAATTTTTTTGGATCGGAGAAATCCTCATGGAGCAGTTTATTGGCCACAAAATTAGGTTTTTTTTCCAAAACTGGATACACCGCAAATATTGGCTTAAAACAAATTTCAATTTTTGTCTTTACATATCATTTCGAGATCCAAAAAAGTCGATATTTCGTCATTTTCGAAAAGGTGTTTTGGTGTTTTTTAACGGTGATATTTACGTGCATTAAAGATATTTACGTGCATAAACGAATTGAGCTCTGGCATATACTTAACCCAAAAGAGCCCACGATTGCCATATGGTAATGCAAAATGTGTCATTACATTTACATGAATAACTCTTAAGCAACATAACAAAACTAGAAAAGAACAACGGTATTTTAAGCGCAGCATTTCATTTTACTGTTTTTAGAGGTTTAACATTCCAACAAATGCTTGATAACATTGAACAGCTTGATGAGCAGAAGATCAAAATCAACTGGTATCCCAGATAATGTTTGTCCGGCATGCTATCTACCGACTTTGGTGAAAATTCAAAATCAATGGCGCAGCGTTATTCAAAGGAAAGCGGAGCCAAAATAAGTGTACCCCGTACTTGTGCGATGGCAGAATATAAAAAATAAATGTGCAGAGTAGACCGATTCGACCAAAATCGCATCGCATACAGAGGAAAAAATGGTGTTGTAGTATTTTTACCTGGCTGATAGATGCTTGTGTTCAAAATGCTTGGCAGCTTCATCGAAAAGTGGAACCGACAAGGACCCAACTTGAGTTTCGACGAAAACTGGTACAAAAGCCAAATCAGTTGGTTCAATGTCCTCCCACAGATACGCTCAGGACCCAGGTAGTGTTCAACACACTCTCCGCTATGATCAGACTGTGCATTTTGTAGTACCATCCAATCGTAGGCATTGTGCGGGTGAAAGTTGTAAAGTTGACGGACGAACCGTTCGTAATTTTTTTATATCATAAAAAACATGTACAATAGGTGACCAACGGTTACCATACGGTAACGCTTGTTTTTCGCATTTTCCGGAGAAGTGTCATAAATAATTAAAAAATAGACTTAATTTTCGAGCTCAGGTGGTCGAAATACATAAGTATACAACTTTTCAATAAAATCTTCGACCAAAATAGTTCTGGACCTTAACTTAAAAAACGGTTATCAGAATTCGATTTGCATTCCTCATAAAAAACTCATTTATAAAGGGTGTTTTTTTAAGTGCATGCTGATTTGATATTTAAATAAAACACATGCCAAATTATGAAATGGCCAAAAAAAAATTTTAATTTGGTACATAACTTCTTGGCATTTAACATTTATATATAATTTTGGGCATATGACCGCGACGACTATTTTACACAAAGGTCATTCTGGAGGTCCAATTTTCGACCACCTTTTCAAGCATTTGAGGGCGTATTTCAGCAATGACACGTTGAATATTGGTTTCCAAAGCGTCAATCGTTGCTGGTTTATCCACATAAACCAATGATTTCACGTATCCCCACAAAAAATAATCAAGTGGCGTCAAATCACACGAACGTGGAGGCCAATTCACCGGTCCATTGTTCGATTGTTTCGCCCGCAGTATGACAAGTGGCATCATTCTGTTGAAACCACATTTCGTTCACATCCATATCTTGAAGATTTGGCAACAAAAATTCATTGATCATGGTTCTGTATCGATTTCCATTCACGATAATCGATAAATTGTCGTTTTCTTCGACACTGGCCACAACGACAGCAATATTTTCTTCTGTACGCACTCTTCTCATTCTTCTGGGTGGCTTGGCATCCAAAAGAGTGAATGTAGACTGATATTTGGTAATTACGTTCATTATGGTGGTCTCACACGGACGATTGCACGATGTGCACCATAAAATTCTCGAAGTGCTCTAAATATTTTTAATTGAACATTGTTTTTGAAAATAAATTTCCGCGATTCGGAAGCGTTGTTCTAGAGTTAACCTATTTATGATGATTTGCCAAACAATACTGAGTAGAGACGTACCTTAACTGTCAAAACAACTGTAAGACAATAGAGTAATCCATATTAAACAAAAACCTCATAAAAAACACCTTTTATTTTAAGTACCGATGTTGAATGTGAACCACACCTAAACGTCAATTTTTTTTTCTGCATTTTGGAATGGCAACAATGCATGATCAATTTTCGATGAAAATCATCTTCAGTGAATTCACCTCAGAGGATTCCTCAAGGACGCCTCGCCGCATTTGGGCGAATGATAATCCAAGAGTGATTGTCGAAAAACCAATGCACCCAAAAGGAATGACTGTTTGGTGCGATTTATGGGCTGGTGGCATCATCGGACCGTATTTTTTCCAAAATGAGGCCGCTCAGGCAGTTACTGTGAATGGTATTCGCTATCGTGAGATGATAACGAACTTTTTATGGCCCGAATTGGCAGATATGGATATGGACAATATGAGGTTTCAACAGGACGGTGCCATTTGCCACACAGCTGAAGAAACAATGGCTCTTTTGCGCGACAAATTCAATGGCCGTGTTATCTCACGTGGTGGCGATGTCAATAGGCCGCCAAGATCATGTGATTTGACACTGTTGGACTTCTTTCTTTAGGGTTATTCGAAAAAAAGATGTACGTCGATAAGCCAGCAACAATTCAAGAGCTAAAAGATGATATAATTCGGCATAGAACCTCAATTATGCCTCAACCTCATCGAAAATTTGGACCATCGGATGGAGGTGTGCTGCCATTTGGCCGATATTTTGTTCCATACATAATTGAACCATATCACTATTATCATAATAAAAGGAAATGACAATTTCCTTAATAATATGTGTTTTATTCAAAATCAACACCGGCTCTTGAAATTGAACCACCCTTTATATGTAATTTTGACCCACACAGAATAAAATCATTGTGCGTTTTTAACAAATTTCAATAAGTTGACGTTTTATGGAACCGAGTGTTGCCTGGAGCAGTAGTCCTTTAGCTCTACTACTTTTGTATTATTCTCGCCAATTTTTCACAATTAATTTATTTCAAGTTTTCGCTTCTGTTCACTGCTTTTACATCATTTATTTAAGCGCTTACAACATTTTTCACATTTTCTACAGTTTCCTTTATTAAAATCAACGTAGTGGAAAAAATACATAAAGCATATACCAAGACGCACAAACAAACAAAGAAAAATTAAAAAAAAAAAACAAAAACGGGGAAAACAAAAAGCAAAAAAAAAGCAACTGTAAAAAGTCTTTGAAAAATTTAGCACAATTTTTCATTCGTGCAAAATTCGACGTCGTCGTTAAAACTAGACTAAGATGGATTAAGCCAAAAGGAACTGGCAAACGTTAACAAAGGATATTGTTGCAGCAATGTGTTTGTTTGTAAGTTTAAGTATGTGTGTGTATTGCAAAAAAATTCTTTATTTTTGTTGTTTTTATTTTTATTTTATTTTCTTATGTTTCTGCAATTTTTGTATTTTCTGTTTGTTTTTTGTTTTCTCAGCTCAGAGCTAATGTGCGCCATATTGTTGAAGTCATTGAATAAGAAAAATGTACATGCCAGAAATTGGTGGTAACCCACATGGAAAGTGCATATAAATTTTAAGCGCAGAAGTATGGTTGAGCATGTTGGTAGTACATGTTGGTATGAGTGGGTGAGTGTGTAAGTGTGCATGTATGTGTTTGTGGGTAATGTTAAGTTTCTATAGCATAAAAAAGTAGTAGTATAACCAGCAAAGCACTACTAGGCAGAGTTGCCAACATAAGCCGTTGCTTGGTAAAGCAATAAAATATGGCTTTAATGTGTCAAAGCAGCCATACACTGAAACTTCATAGAACACAAAATAAAACAAAAATTATGAGTAGCTAAAATAAGGCTTTAGTACTGATTAAATGGTACTAAAAGCGAAAACTTAAAAATCGGCATAACAGCTTGTTACAAAAGCGAATTTTCATACTTTCATATCTTCGCAGTTGATTTTCGTTCCAATTTCTTAATCTCAACTTTACCAACAAAGTTTACATAAAAGTTTATTTGATGCAAATAATATTATTAAGCTTGGCTAAAAACGCCAAATAAATGCCATAAAATATTTTGATCACGCAAAACTGCTATAATATAAAGAAACTTGCGTATTGCGTATATCTGTACTTTAATATTTGAAGCGCTGGCATATTTTTTTTTTCACTTACAAGCCAGCATGAAATGCCTTCATTGAACAGTTGGTAAAAACATTGCGCACGTTTTTCGACTTTTTCGAAAATTTCAAATAGTCACGTCCTTTGAAGTTGCTAAAATAAAAACACAAAAAAAAATATATATTTTTCTTTTCGGAATTGGCAAAACTTTAGCATAGATAATAAGCGCGGTTTTGCAACTAAACAACCAAGCCAGCAACCAACCTACATGCAGCTAGCACTGATAGCTTGAATCCTTGAATTTCTTTCTTTTTTTTTAATACTTACAAGCAGGTCTTTCTATAAAATAAAAATAGATTTTTACTACTTTCTATACACTTGCCAAAAGGCGAAAAAAAAAAATTTCAGCACGTTTTTATGTTGCAACCACGTGACGCCATGCGATGATGCTCGCAGTACAATTTCCTTTTCTTACTAGTTTTTTTTTCATTATTTTTTTTTTGTATGCTTCGAAACGTAGTGCTGTCATTGCCACACCTGCTGATAGCAAGCATAAAAACCCAAGCCAAAAAGGGGCCAGATAAAGAAAAAAAAATTAAGGAAAAATTTAAAAAATGCTGCAAAGTGTCAGAAAAAATAAGTATTTTTGGTTTGTTTCTAAGTTTGAGGAGTTGTTGTAAAACTGGTTGAAAGGCAAATAAACCCATATGGCATATCGGTTCCTACCTTCTTTTACCAAAGCCAACGTCTTTAAGAAATATCTTAAATCTTGCAGTGTTGATAATACTGTTGCTCTCTTTAATGAGAAAAAAAAAAAATTTTTTTGACTGCTTCACAAAATCAGTCCCCTTTACTAGGCAGAAGAACTGTTCGTCATCTCCTCCCTAGTACATTAAAGAACTACGCTTACTTTGTAATAAGAAGAACAAACTTTGGTGTATTTACTTTCTCGTTCTTCTCTTGACCTCACAAATTATCTTCAAGCCTACAATTTTTTTCTGTACTTTTTTTTTATTTTATTTTATTCGCGAAGGGGGAACTTTCAATGGGCCCCACCGTGCAGGTGGGAGTGTGCGATTCCTCCGCAGTAAACCTAAACCTCCGCATTGAATCTTCGACCCAGTATGAATCCCGTGGAACCGCCTTAAGGCATAACTTCGCGGGATGGGGTAACAGCACTAAGCTGAAAACTGAAGGACTAATTTTGTCTGTCGGATCACTGTCAAGTTAAGAGCCTAAATTTTCTCCTTAACTTGATGTCGACTCTGGATCGGGGAGAACTCTAAACATCGAAAAGTTTCCTATCTCACGCTGAACTATTTTGCAACCGCTCGACTCTTCGAAGTTCGTCGATTATGCGTTTGGACAAAGAGCTTACCACAGACCAGTTGGTTTCGCTTCTCAACATGAGGTTCACCAAGTTTTGGTCACCACTTCGCCCAGGCGGACCGAAGCATCAGTTCTTGCTGCGCTGAACCTAGGGCACTCGAAGAGGACGTGTACAGTAGAGTGGGTCAGCCTCCATACAAAAAAAAAAAGTTTGAAAAAAACCACCCCCTATTTTAAAGTTGACCTCGAGAGGATTCCGAAAACAAAAAAAAATTTTTTTTTGGACCACCGGAAAAACAGCCAAAATGGTCTTTTTTGTATAACTTCAGTCTGTCATGTCTGTCATGTCTGTCATGTCTGTCATGTCTGTCATGTCTGTCATGTCTGTCATGTCTGTCATGTCTGTCATGTCTGTCATGTCTGTCATGTCTGTCATGTCTGTCATGTCTGTCATGTCTGTCATGTCTGTCATGTCTGTCATGTCTGTCATGTCTGTCATGTCTGTCATGTCTGTCATGTCTGTCATGTCTGTCATGTCTGTCATGTCTGTCATGTCTGTCATGTCTGTCATGTCTGTCATGTCTGTCATGTCTGTCATGTCTGTCATGTCTGTCATGTCTGTCATGTCTGTCATGTCTGTCATGTCTGTCATGTCTGTCATGTCTGTCATGTCTGTCATGTCTGTCATGTCTGTCATGTCTGTCATGTCTGTCATGTCTGTCATGTCTGTCATGTCTGTCATGTCTGTCATGTCTGTCATGTCTGTCATGTCTGTCATGTCTGTCATGTCTGTCATGTCTGTCATGTCTGTCATGTCTGTCATGTCTGTCATGTCTGTCATGTCTGTCATGTCTGTCATGTCTGTCATGTCTGTCATGTCTGTCATGTCTGTCATGTCTGTCATGTCTGTCATGTCTGTCATGTCTGTCATGTCTGTCATGTCTGTCATGTCTGTCATGTCTGTCATGTCTGTCATGTCTGTCATGTCTGTCATGTCTGTCATGTCTGTCATGTCTGTCATGTCTGTCATGTCTGTCATGTCTGTCATGTCTGTCATGTCTGTCATGTCTGTCATGTCTGTCATGTCTGTCATGTCTGTCATGTCTGTCATGTCTGTCATGTCTGTCATGTCTGTCATGTCTGTCATGTCTGTCATGTCTGTCATGTCTGTCATGTCTGTCATGTCTGTCATGTCTGTCATGTCTGTCATGTCTGTCATGTCTGTCATGTCTGTCATGTCTGTCATGTCTGTCATGTCTGTCATGTCTGTCATGTCTGTCATGTCTGTCATGTCTGTCATGTCTGTCATGTCTGTCATGTCTGTCATGTCTGTCATGTCTGTCATGTCTGTCATGTCTGTCATGTCTGTCATGTCTGTCATGTCTGTCATGTCTGTCATGTCTGTCATGTCTGTCATGTCTGTCATGTCTGTCATGTCTGTCATGTCTGTCATGTCTGTCATGTCTGTCATGTCTGTCATGTCTGTCATGTCTGTCATGTCTGTCATGTCTGTCATGTCTGTCATGTCTGTCATGTCTGTCATGTCTGTCATGTCTGTCATGTCTGTCATGTCTGTCATGTCTGTCATGTCTGTCATGTCTGTCATGTCTGTCATGTCTGTCATGTCTGTCATGTCTGTCATGTCTGTCATGTCTGTCATGTCTGTCATGTCTGTCATGTCTGTCATGTCTGTCATGTCTGTCATGTCTGTCATGTCTGTCATGTCTGTCATGTCTGTCATGTCTGTCATGTCTGTCATGTCTGTCATGTCTGTCATGTCTGTCATGTCTGTCATGTCTGTCATGTCTGTCATGTCTGTCATGTCTGTCATGTCTGTCATGTCTGTCATGTCTGTCATGTCTGTCATGTCTGTCATGTCTGTCATGTCTGTCATGTCTGTCATGTCTGTCATGTCTGTCATGTCTGTCATGTCTGTCATGTCTGTCATGTCTGTCATGTCTGTCATGTCTGTCATGTCTGTCATGTCTGTCATGTCTGTCATGTCTGTCATGTCTGTCATGTCTGTCATGTCTGTCATGTCTGTCATGTCTGTCATGTCTGTCATGTCTGTCATGTCTGTCATGTCTGTCATGTCTGTCATGTCTGTCATGTCTGTCATGTCTGTCATGTCTGTCATGTCTGTCATGTCTGTCATGTCTGTCATGTCTGTCATGTCTGTCATGTCTGTCATGTCTGTCATGTCTGTCATGTCTGTCATGTCTGTCATGTCTGTCATGTCTGTCATGTCTGTCATGTCTGTCATGTCTGTCATGTCTGTCATGTCTGTCATGTCTGTCATGTCTGTCATGTCTGTCATGTCTGTCATGTCTGTCATGTCTGTCATGTCTGTCATGTCTGTCATGTCTGTCATGTCTGTCATGTCTGTCATGTCTGTCATGTCTGTCATGTCTGTCATGTCTGTCATGTCTGTCATGTCTGTCATGTCTGTCATGTCTGTCATGTCTGTCATGTCTGTCATGTCTGTCATGTCTGTCATGTCTGTCATGTCTGTCATGTCTGTCATGTCTGTCATGTCTGTCATGTCTGTCATGTCTGTCATGTCTGTCATGTCTGTCATGTCTGTCATGTCTGTCATGTCTGTCATGTCTGTCATGTCTGTCATGTCTGTCATGTCTGTCATGTCTGTCATGTCTGTCATGTCTGTCATGTCTGTCATGTCTGTCATGTCTGTCATGTCTGTCATGTCTGTCATGTCTGTCATGTCTGTCATGTCTGTCATGTCTGTCATGTCTGTCATGTCTGTCATGTCTGTCATGTCTGTCATGTCTGTCATGTCTGTCATGTCTGTCATGTCTGTCATGTCTGTCATGTCTGTCATGTCTGTCATGTCTGTCATGTCTGTCATGTCTGTCATGTCTGTCATGTCTGTCATGTCTGTCATGTCTGTCATGTCTGTCATGTCTGTCATGTCTGTCATGTCTGTCATGTCTGTCATGTCTGTCATGTCTGTCATGTCTGTCATGTCTGTCATGTCTGTCATGTCTGTCATGTCTGTCATGTCTGTCATGTCTGTCATGTCTGTCATGTCTGTCATGTCTGTCATGTCTGTCATGTCTGTCATGTCTGTCATGTCTGTCATGTCTGTCATGTCTGTCATGTCTGTCATGTCTGTCATGTCTGTCATGTCTGTCATGTCTGTCATGTCTGTCATGTCTGTCATGTCTGTCATGTCTGTCATGTCTGTCATGTCTGTCATGTCTGTCATGTCTGTCATGTCTGTCATGTCTGTCATGTCTGTCATGTCTGTCATGTCTGTCATGTCTGTCATGTCTGTCATGTCTGTCATGTCTGTCATGTCTGTCATGTCTGTCATGTCTGTCATGTCTGTCATGTTTGTCATGTCTGTCATGTCTGTCATGTCTGTCATGTCTGTCATGTCTGTCATGTCTGTCATGTCTGTCATGTCTGTCATGTCTGTCATGTCTGTCATGTCTGTCATGTCTGTCATGTCTGTCATGTCTGTCATGTCTGTCATGTCTGTCATGTCTGTCATGTCTGTCATGTCTGTCATGTCTGTCATGTCTGTCATGTCTGTCATGTCTGTCATGTCTGTCATGTCTGTCATGTCTGTCATGTCTGTCATGTCTGTCATGTCTGTCATGTCTGTCATGTCTGTCATGTCTGTCATGTCTGTCATGTCTGTCATGTCTGTCATGTCTGTCATGTCTGTCATGTCTGTCATGTCTGTCATGTCTGTCATGTCTGTCATGTCTGTCATGTCTGTCATGTCTGTCATGTCTGTCATGTCTGTCATGTCTGTCATGTCTGTCATGTCTGTCATGTCTGTCATGTCTGTCATGTCTGTCATGTCTGTCATGTCTGTCATGTCTGTCATGTCTGTCATGTCTGTCATGTCTGTCATGTCTGTCATGTCTGTCATGTCTGTCATGTCTGTCATGTCTGTCATGTCTGTCATGTCTGTCATGTCTGTCATGTCTGTCATGTCTTCTTCAGTCTGTCATGCACAAGTCATAACGATGAACTAGACCCTGAATACTTAATTTCATTAAGGAGCTGTGCTCAAATGTCACTGAGTTCTGTTGATATAACATTAGCTGATGTCTTAGCAGAGTTACATAATCGTAAAGATGATTACTCTCCTGTACCCGATGGGTTGTAGGGTTGGAAAAATATCGATATATCAATGGTTTGTTTTTCCAAAAGAAACTATCGATGGTTTAGCACTATCGATAGTATCGAAACTACCTCAACTAAGTAAATTCCTAGCAGACATCAGGAAAAAATTGCACCGTATCAACACGCTCTAAGGAGCTTTTGCTCTAAGGAGTAATTTGGCAATTACTTAAAATAACTTTAAAATTACTTATCTTAAAGGTTAATAACAACTTGTAGCTTGAACCATTACCATACTGTGCTAAGAAGTACCTTTACGTGCCAGCCTCATCTGTTGAAGCCGAGAGAATATTTAGCAAGACTGGATTAATTACAATGAAAGACGTATCAAACTTAAGGCAAGAACAGTCGACATGCTAATTTTTTTTTCGAAAAAAATACTGTTTTGTAAATACGAAATATATATCTCAAAAGGATGTACAAAATTAATATTTCACAATGAATGCGTTGATAACTTGATTTAAATTTAGCCGATAGTATCAATATATCGATGGAGTGCACTCGCACTATCAGCAAGTCAATACTATCGATAGTTTTCCTTCGCGAACTTTTTGCTCATCCCTTTTTGACTCTGTTTCAACTTTCTATTTCTAACTCGGTTTTTCCAAAGTTATGGAAGAACTCGTTCATAATATTTTTACATAAAAACGCACCTAGAAATGATATTTCTAATCGCAGACCTATTGCAAAACTGTCATGTGCTCCCAAAATTTTTGAAAGTATTATCTACGACATTCTCTTCTTCCATAGCAAATCTATCTTTCCCCCTAGTCAACATGGCTTCCTCAAAGGTAGATCGACTACCACTAACCTCACAGAATTTGTTTCAAACACTCACACACTATCATCCTTCTTAAGCTTAAAGTCTTTGGTTTTCCACATCTGTTTATAACATGGATTAAATCTTATCTCGAAGAACGCAATTATAATGTCATCTTTAGATTTTCCAATTCAAAATCTTTTAAAGCTATGTCTGGTGTCCCACAAGGCAGTCACCTAGGTCTTTTGCTATTCATCTTAACAATTGCTAATGTTGATGGTATCATCAATGATTCTAATCTTTCTGTGTATGCTGATGATATGAAAATCTATCGGCTCATACAAACCAACGCCGATTCTTGCAATCTTCAAGGCGATCTTGCTTGCTTTTGCACTTGGTGTCAAAAAAATCTTCTGGAGCTCAACGTCAGCAAATGTCAAGCTTTAACATATTCTCGTAAGAGACTCCAACTTCCTCCGAGAACGTATTACATTCTCGGCAAGCCAGTTTCTTCCGTAAGCTCTTTACGCAACTTAGGTGTTATTTGTGAGAAGGCACTTAACTTTAGGTCTCATATTGATAATATCATTAGTAGAGCCAACTCTGCACTTGGTTTAGTGAAACACTGGTCCAGAGAGTTCTCCTTACGTCACTTAATCTCTCTATCTTTACGTTGTTAGACCCATCCTCGAATATGCCAGCCAGGTTTAGTCTCCCATCTACAACACCCATTCAATGCGAATCGAAGCCGTTCAACAACGATTCATTAGTTTCGCTCTTCGTGGTCTTCCCGGTTCTGACAGTTTCAACCTACCTCCTTTTGCCAACCATCTTAATTTGATTGACATGTTAACACTTGTAAAACGAAGGGAAGTTGCAGATGTTATCTTCATTCATCAACTTGTATGCGGAATCATTAACTGCCCAAAACTGCTCCAATTAATATCTTTTAATACCAACCCACGCAACCTTAGGTCTATATCTCTCTTCCACCTTAACTTTCACCGCACCAACTATGAATGCAGTGAACCCATTACCAGAATGCTTCGGATAGCCAATAATTTGATCAACGAATTCAAGTTTCATCTGAGCAGACCACTACTCCGAAATACCCTCCTTAACTCTGAAACGCTACTTCATTCCCCTCTCTAATGTTTTCTTTCAATTATGATATGATACAATTATAAATTAAGATATTTCCTGTTAATTATAAATTTTAGTTTTTAAGTTTTTATTTTAAGTATTTAAGCTGATTGTATCAAGCTGATCCAAATAAATAAAATATATAAATCTTCACTAGATTCCAAAGTAATAAAAAGCACAAAGCATAAATTCATGTTTTCTCAGACACAAAACTCCAATTAATATATTTCATTGGCTTTAAGATTTGATTTCTATCAAAAAGGGCTTAAAAAAACCACCACTTAAAATAGTTTTACTAATAAAACCAAACATTTCTTTAAAACTTTAAACAAATACATGAACTAATTTCTCGATATAGAAGAAAAGTTTCCTGAAATAAGAGAGACTAAATGAACTCATTACTTTCCAAGCGATCCCAGAGTATTCAATTTGATTTCATCTAGAAAGCTTGTAAAAATCAAAATTTACTAGAATTAAATATGTTTTTTTAGGTAAAAAAAGTTGTTCTTTCGGATTTTGGGACTAGATTTTCAAACACAAGGTGAATTTTAGCCAACCACATTTGGTATGCTAAAGGCTAATAGTTATACATTTTCTACGATAACTCTAATAATATAGTCTGATTTTTCAAATGAAAACGATTGAATGATTGTCATATCTTTGATTATAAATTAGCCAACTTTGTATGGCTTTAATTCACTCCAGTCAAAATTTTTAATTTTTCATCTAAAAAATCTGACTCCAAAATCTGGATGAGGAACGTTTTAAGCTAGAAAAAATATATTTGATTACAGTAAATTTTGATTTTTTTCAGGCTTTCTAGAGTTAAAAAAAGGCACAGATTTCTTCGTTGCTCCACAGATTTGCCACTGAAGACCCTGTTTCGGAAGTAATTTTCAAAAAGCTTTCTAAGAATTTTAAATTTGAAACTTAGAAATTAAAAGAGTGAGTTTCGTTAGAAAACATTTAGAGATTTGAGCAAAAATTTGATGAAACTAGAATTTCAATACTATCCCTCTTATCTTGGCTAGCTTTTTGAAGACCTCGGACATCCACTCCGTTACTCCATCATTTGAAGACAAAAGAAAAGATGGTAGGTGAAAATACTCATGTTTTATATTTTATATTTTCCGTATTTTACATAAAGATGATATTGTTTTATATGTAATAGTGTTCTTTTTATATATATTTAATAAAAATTGGTGTAGTTGTAAATGTTTTATTAGTTCTACTTCAAAATTAGTAGTTTTGGCCAATCTCGCACACCCTTTCTCTCTATTTTATTATATTACTAGCGGATGTAACCCGGTGTTACTCGGGGTTGTGCCTCGAGCACAGAAAGAGAACGATTTTTAGAACTGCTCTCATTTTTACGTTTTTAAAATTATCAATTTTATTTTAAAATTTTTTAAATTATCGTTTTTTGCGGTTTTGCCCCTCCTTCCGTCGAAAGTGTTTAGTCAATTTTCAGTAAAACTGTGCCTGCCAGACATGATTACAACAAAAAATGACATCTTCAACGTCTCGATCTGACGTCTGGTTTCTGAGGAAAATGGACACCCGCACTCAGAAAAGAAACACATATCTTCCTAAGGTGAAAAATTTCTCTATTTTCGATAACAGCAATTTTCTCTTTTCAAATAAAATTTTCTTCAATTAGTATAAACTTTCACATTTTCGAAGAAATATTTCTTCACTTCTAGGAAATGGAAATATTTCAATGTCTCTTATAATGACAAATATTTTTCTCGCACAAAAAAATTCTCATTTATACAGAAAAATTTTTTGAAAATGAAAACTTTTTCATATATTTTGATAAAAAATTCACTATGAGAATTTTTTTCTTCAATAAAAACAAATGTTTTCTCAAAACTAAAGAGTCTTTTTCTCTAAAATCGAATTATTTTTGTGTATTTCTCTTTTTCATAGAAAGTTTTTATCATTTTTAGAGAATTTTAGGATCGCATTTAGAGAAAAGCATTCTCTGGAGCAAGGTCAATACCAATTTTCTCTAAATATGATGTCTTTTTTATAATATTCCGAGAAACTATTTTCTGAGTGTTTGAAAAGCCATTTCGAGAAAAATGCGTTTAAAGTTTTTCTAATCATACATTTAATATGCAATTTTATCTCAAATAAATTCCATTCGATTTTTGGATTGTTTTCGTTCAACTTCGGTTTTGGTCGATACTTTTCGGTTAATTTTTGTTTCATCTTTATATAGCTTCTGCTAGTATTCGTTAAACTTCTTTTTTTTCGTTCGTCTTTGGTTCTTGACTTCGTTTGCGTTCGGCTCATTCCTTGTTTTTTGTCGAAAGAACTTTTAAAGCATAGGATCTACATATTTCAGTAACAGATACAAATGCTTACCAAGTTTCATCAAAATCGGTTCATCCGTTTTGACGTGAATGAGCCGAGCATAGTTCATTGAATAAAGCGCCCTCTCACGGAAGTTTTCTGAAATTTAAATAGGCTCAATTCTGTTGCAGAGTCAAGTTATTTCACGTACCAAATTTTAGTAAAATCTATCAAGTCATTTAGGAGTTATTGAGTCTTAACAATGCACTACTTAAAGCGCCCTCTTTCGGAAGTCTTTGGAATTTTTTATATTTTATGTTTTATCTTGGGTGCAGTTGAACGTTCATACTAAATTTCATTGAAAGCGGTTCAAGCGTTTGGGAGTTATTGAGTCTTAAAAATGTACTACTTAAAGCGGCCTCTTGCGTAAGTCTTTGGAATTTTTTATATTTTATGTTTTATCTTGGGTGCAGTTGAACCTTCTTACCAAATTTCATTGAAATCGGTCCAGGAGGTTAGGAGTTATTGAGTCTTAAAAACGGACTTCTTAAAGCGCCCTCTTGCGGAAGTCTTTGAAATTTTTTTATAACCTATCTTTTATTTTGGGAGCAGTTGAACCTCCATACCAAATTTCATTGAAATCGGTTCAGGCGTTTAGAAGTTATTATAGAATGCCACACCCACATACTTGCGCCCACTTTTTTACACCCCCTATGTTCTTTCTCTTTATGAAAGGTACTCGGTGTCCAAATGTCAGCTCAATCGGATAAACGGTGCGCGAGCCTATACGGAAAAGACAGACAGACAGACAGAAAGGAGGACAAACATTTGATTTTATATATGAAAGAAGAAGATAATCAATCGCTTGGTGTCTATTTTATTTTATTTATCCTTTTCACTTTAATACATTCAGTGGTTCTCGTTGTGAGAGTGGAATAAACAGACTACGTCATGTATTGTTTAATATGGTATAGAAGAACTTATTTGATAATTTTAAGCCTTGACAAATCTTATCGAGCTTGACGACTTAACTGATACCGGGTTTTATGGTAAATTTTTGACTTGTTACCATAAAACCTGGGTACCAAATCGAATTGAATTTATTTTAAATGATAAGAATCGCCTTGTGTGAATTTGTACAGTCTTCATTTTGAAACCGCAATATAATTAAAATTGATAATTGAAAAGTAAAAGGAATTGTAATCGAATAATGCTATTTCTGGACAACTTTCTCGATTACATATAAGCGAAGATTTTGGCTGATTATTTTGCTATTTTTTTTTTCAGTGTAAATTTTTTGATACCTCACGCGTGATTCTTAACATAAGGCAAAAAAGCCAAAAATTATCAGTAAGGTTTGCCATTTTACCATAAGTAGATTAACAAATGAACAGCGCTGGCAAATCATTGAATTTTATTATCAAAATTTGTGCTTTGTGGGAAATGTGTTTCGCAAATAATGTCCATTGGTCATCATAATCCTTTTTTTAAACCCTCCGAACAGGTTTTAGCAGGTATTATGATCAAATTTCGCAACAGTTTCACTTTATTGGACATCAATACAAAAATCCGGATGCGGAGAGTGCGTACCGAGGAGAATATTGCTGCTGTGACGGCCAGTGTCCAAGAAGATAGCAATATGTCTGTACCGACCTCTTACCTGGAGCATTTTATGTTAGGATCTCCGTATAAAATCATACAAAATACAGCTGGTGCCCGATCTGGAGCCGGGTGACTAACCACAACGTCATTAGTTTGTTGAATGGGCCTTAGAAAAGTTGGATGAAGATTCACTTTTTTATCGATAAATTATCTTCAGTGACGAAGCTCCTTTTTGGCTCAATGAGTACGTCAAGAAAAACAAATGCCGAATTTGGTCTGAAGAGCAGCCAAAGTCAGTTCAAAAACTGCCAATGCGCCTTAAAAAAATTCACTATTTGGTGCGGTATGTGGGCTGGCGGCGTTATTGAACCGTTATTTTTCAAAAATAATGAAAATTCGCAACGTAACATCCAATGCAATAAGATACTGTGCAATGATTGACGACTTTCTTTTGCCCAAAGCGGAAGAATTGAACTTGCTTGACATGTGGTTTGAACAGGACAGTGTCACATGCATAAACGGCAGGCATTGATGTGTAAATAAATTCACATTCACTTTTGAAATTGTTCTGTTTTTTTTTTTTTTTCAATCTTCAAAAACCGAGCGTGAAAAAATGTCTCAGTAGCTCATAATCAAAAAGATTGTCTTATCAAAACCATAGAAAAAATCTATCCAGTCAATCAAAATGACTACTTTTCTATTTTAACTAAATATCAATGAATTTTGAGACGAGTTAACACAAGACTAAAAAACTTAAGTAAAAGAAAACAAAACAGAAAACATGTTCGCAATCATTATTTTTTAAAATCATGTTTTCATAAAAATTTCCTTGTCTTATAGAGATAAGATGATCGCCTTAGTTTAAAAAATGCTCATATAGGACAATTGAATGTGGAATCCAGAAATGCATCGAGGCATACTTAAGTACCATTTGAAGTAGAGTTTTAATTACGAATATGAAGTTAAGTTAAGGCAGTACTAAGACTATAATAGGTAAGTAAGAAATGGCCAACGGAAAAAGATTTTAAAGGGAAGTATGGAAATGATTTGAAAATTGAGTACAAGTTTTATTATTATTAGAAAAAAGTTTCTCTGAATATGATAAAAAAGGCATCATATTTAGAGAAATGTGATCCTTAAAAATTCCCTAAAAATGAAAAAAGCTTCTCTGAAAAAGAATGAAAATACATAAAAATATATCGTTTTTAGAGAAAAATACTTTTTATTTTTGAGAAAATATTTGTTTTTTTATAAATACTTCTCATCGTGAATTTTTTATCAAAATATAGGAAGATTTTTTTAATTTTCAAAAAAATTTTCTCTATAAAAGAGAATTTTTTTGTGCAAGAAAAATACTTCTCATTAATAGAGACATTAAAATATTTCCATTTCCTAGAAGTGAAGATATATTTCTTGGAAAATGTAAAAATTTATTCTGATTGAAGAAAATTTTATTTGAAAAATTGCTTTTATCGAAAATAGGGAAATTTTTTATCAGAGAATGATTTGTGTTTTTTTCTGAGTGTGGTCAGTACTTTGAAAACCTTAGAAGTAAAGGTAGGTCACTAAAAAATGATTAAGAAAAAATGCAAGTAATTTTAGTTTTACTCGCCAATGTGAAAGCATTGGAAGAAAAAGACTATCATCTTTAAATATATCTTGAGCCATACTTTTTCTTTTCAAAAAGTACTTTTTAGTTTTCATTTTTCATTTACTTCCCCCAACGCCGACACATTTTCATTTCCGGTTAACAAACACTCAGTAGTTTTTGGCTTTTTGCAAAAACAAAGTACAAATTAATGAAATCGTAGTTTATGTTTTTCAACTAATCATACGTTTTAATAGTTTTTGAATTTTAGTTTTTAAAATACAATTATAAAAAGGCATATTAAAGTGCCCCAAAAAGAAAATCAAGGATTTTCTTCTTTGTTTGTTTTTTTTTTTTTTGTTGTATATTGCAATAAACCTTTTCGGCTTAATTTCTGCTACGAAAAAAACAAACATTACCTTACCACAATAAAATGCACTGCAGCTACACACACAAAAAGACCAACACACATGAACCACGCAACGGAAATGACTTTGGCAATGTTGCAAAAAGTCCGCAACGAATTATTTGAAATATTTTCGAAATAAGTTTTTTGCGCAACATTTTTTAGTCTATTAAAAATGCGTTTAAAACGTTTGGTGGTTTTTAATGTAATTGCAAAATTAAATAAAATAAAATAAAATGCATGCAATACCGCACGGCAACATTGGCAACAAAGGAGCAGCAGAAACGCAATGCTGTTAAAATAACCGCAATCAACGAATGTATGTAAGAGATCGATGGGCGCGATGATGATGATGATGATGATGATGAGATGATGATGATGAGATGATGCAATGAAGCGTTGATGCTTGCGTACAAATAAATGTAAATTACTAACACGCGAATTTATGGCTTAACACAAACACACACACACATACATACAGTTTAACGTACCGACATGCATGTTATAAATGTTCAAGTTTAAATTACAACAACAAGGTAGCCTACAACCAATCGACAGGAAATTCCAAACATTCGCTGAAAATCAACGGCATTTCGATCTATGCGTGTCCTGTTCAAAATTGTTGCGATAGAAGTGGTCTGGCTGTTGGATAGAGTACGATGCTCATCCATAGAGGAACCAATAGTTTCACTAAAAACTGTTATAACTGAAGGATTTAATCAAATTTTTTCGTGCCATACATTTATTGTAAAATTCAGAAATTGTAAAACTTACCTGGTAAAGCGTACAAATGCGTATTCGTCACTTGTAAATCATTTATGAATTTCATCATTTATGAATTTTTGCAAGTGTTCTTTCAAAAACAAAACTATGTTTATTTTTTTTTTTTAAATGACCGAAAACTTATCAAAACGTCTTTAAAACCAAACTTTTTCTTAGTTAGCAATTGAATTAAAAAACCCTTGTTTTCTAAAAAACTTTTAAAAAACGTTTTATAACCAGTTGAAAGCTTCTCTATAAAACAAGAATTTAATTGGCACTCGTTGTTGACGACATATTTAAGACAGATTTTCAGGACAGAAGCTTCAGGAAAAGCAGAATCGCTCCTATGAACCACTCTGCTTTGAAAAAAAAAATAATGCAAAAATCACTTTTAAAAGTATACCGAACTTCAAAAACTTGATTTCCATCCGGCTTTGAATGCGAACATTATTGTGCTGCAATATATTAAAAAAAATGCCCAGCAACGCTAGCAATCATAAATCGTTATCATTCAATAAATAAAATATTGCCTTAACCCTCAACTTCCAAAGCGGCACATATGAATACGCAAACGTCGCTGCACTTTCCTACGTTTTTATTGAGTTAGCAATTTGTTAATCCATCGGTCGCGTGTCTTTAATACATCCTCTATAGGTATAACTGGAACCCACACTTTGTTCCGTTGCCCTTTTGACACTAACAAATCATTGTGTTTATACGAAGGATGTCTTTAATGCGGCAGAACAAAAAGTATTGCACCTCAACCCCATCAGTGCTGGCTATGGCCAGCAACCAAGCAACTAGCAGTGTACAGAGTACATATTTAGAATGTCAACACGGCAACACTAACGTAGGTAGCTAGCTCATTGTCAATAACGCAGGCACGTGCGGTCACGTGCCGATTTTTTTTTTTACTGCATTGTGCATCGTTGCACTTGCGGCACTATACACGCCCCTTGAATATTCGATTTGGTTAAAATGGCAACTAACAAGGGATGTATCGATATATAAACACCTTTTTCATGTTTAATTTACCATAAAATAGCCGCGAGAGTGTCAACAATTAAATGTGAACTATTTTATTAAAAGTAGGTACGCAGTCATTAAGGAGGAGGCGAAACTATGTCAAGGTACCCATAGAGCAAACGAAAAAAAAGAAGCATACAAATAGTCTTCTGTTATGACATATTTTAAGTGTTGCCAATACAGCCATTTTTTAGTATTTAAGCATATTAATTTAAAAAATATTCATGGCTAGAAATTAAAACAATATATTTCAAATAAATCCAGCCCTGAGCGTAGTACTAGAGTTTTATACCATCTTTTTTGTGAGTTATTAAAAATTTCGCTCTGAGGGAAATTTGGGAAAAACTATAACACTTTGTAGTTTAAGCTCAACTCTACGTAAAAAAAAATTGTAAATACTTAAATAAAAAATAAAATTTCCCTTTAGAAGATATTTTTATTAAGACCACGCATGATGTTTTCTTTCAATATTTATGCAAATTAGTTGTAACCTTTTGAATTTGAAAAATTTCCCATAATGGGAAATTTAAAAAAAAATACTTTTAAAATTATTTCTTTTCAAAAATTATTTTAGTATTAAAAGAAAAAATAAAATTTTCTATTCTAATAAGTCATAGTTGAAAATGTTGGCTTGTCAACGCTTTTACAATTTTAGCTTTGTCATCTTTTTTGTGAGTTTTTAAAAATTTCCCTTAGGGAGAAATTTGTAAAACCTGTAACGCTTTGTAGTTAAAGCATAAATATACAAAAAAAAAGTTGGTAATAAGTTTAAAAAAAATTTTCCTTAGAATGATATTTTTATTAAGGCCGAAAATTACATTTTCTTTCAATATGTATACAAATAAGTTTTAAACTTTTCAATTTAAAATTTTTTTTTTCTTTAAAGGAAAATTAAAAAAACTGACTTAAAGGCATTTTTTGCGAAAACTAATGGCGTTTTCGTTTCTACCAAAAAATGTTGCCTTTTCATTGCCCTTGCCTTTTTTCGTGTTCGATTCTAAAATAAGTGCAAACGGGTGAGTAAATTTTGTGTTCGTTTCTTAAAATGTCACACTCACAGAGGGCAAAAAAGGCGCATTTTCTACCCTGCAAACTTTCTCAGTTTAGATGATTGCCCTGCATATCAGCTGTTTTTAAAACGACAATATTATGACATGCGTGCGTTAGACAAGGATGGTTATATTCGTTTATTTAACATTTATTTATGCTTAAGAATGCCCGTTTTTTAAAGCTAATTGCAATTTTAGCACTATACCGTCTTTACAGTGAGTTATTAAAAATTACCCTCAGAGGGAAATTTGGAAAAAACTGAAACACTTCACACTTGTTTAAGCACAAATCGTAAAAATTGGAAATATATCACAAAAATAAAAATTCCCTTGGGAGGATATTTTTAATAAGACCGCGCATGAAGTTTTTTTTTCAATATTTATGCAAATAAGTTTTAACCTTTTGAATTTGAAAAATTTCCCTTAATGGGAAATTTAAAAAAAAATACTTTTAAAATTATTTCTTTTCAAAAATTATTTTAGTATTTTAAAAAAAAATTTTTCTATTCCAAAAGTCAAAGCTTTAAGTCATCTTTTTTGTGAGTTTTTAAAAATGTCCCTTAGGGAGAAATTTGTAAAACCTGTAACGCTTTGTAGTTAAAGCATAAATATACAAAAAATGTTGGTAATAGGTTTAAAAAAAAATTTCCCTTAGAATGATATTTTTATTAAGGCCAAAAATTACATTTTCTTTCAATATGTATACATATAAGTTGACATTTTTCGAGTAGGCAAAAACATGCACTTTTACAGGGATGCGGGCAACATTGAAAACATTTTGCACTGCGACAGGGCAACATTTTTTGGTAGAAACGAAAACGCCATAAGTCATTGCAAAAATTTGTATATTTATTTTTAAAAGCATGAAAATTATGAAAATTCCCCTAGCTAAAGACGAATTGTGAGCTGCTTAAGAATGCCCGTTTTTTAAAGCTAATTGCAATTTTAGCACTATACCGTCTTTACAGTGAGTTATTAAAAATTTCCCTCAGAGGGAAATTTGGAAAAAACTGAAACACTTCACACTTGTTTAAGCACAAATCGTAAAAATTGGAAATATATCACAAAAATAAAAATTCCCTTGGGAGGATATTTTTAATAAGACCGCGCATGAAGTTTTTTTTTCAATATTTATGCAAATAAGTTTTAACCTTTTGAATTTGAAAAATTTCCCTTAATGGGAAATTTAAAAAAAAATACTTTTAAAATTATTTCTTTTCAAAAATTATTTTAGTATTTTAAAAAAAAATTTTTCTATTCCAAAAGTCAAAGCTTTAAGTCATCTTTTTTGTGAGTTTTTAAAAATGTCCCTTAGGGAGAAATTTGTAAAACCTGTAACGCTTTGTAGTTAAAGCATAAATATACAAAAAATGTTGGTAATAGGTTTAAAAAAAAATTTCCCTTAGAATGATATTTTTATTAAGGCCAAAAATTACATTTTCTTTCAATATGTATACATATAAGTTGACATTTTTCGAGTAGGCAAAAACATGCACTTTTACAGGGATGCGGGCAACATTGAAAACATTTTGCACTGCGACAGGGCAACATTTTTTGGTAGAAACGAAAACGCCATAAGTCATTGCAAAAATTTGTATATTTATTTTTAAAAGCATGAAAATTATGAAAATTCCCCTAGCTAAAGACGAATTGTGAGCTGCTTAAGAATGCCCGTTTTTTAAAGCTAATTGCAATTTTAGCACTATACCGTCTTTACAGTGAGTTATTAAAAATTTCCCTCAGAGGGAAATTTGGAAAAAACTGAAACACTTCACACTTGTTTAAGCACAAATCGTAAAAATTGGAAATATATCACAAAAATAAAAATTCCATTGGGAGGATATTTTTAATAAGACCGCGCATGAAGTTTTTTTTTCAATATTTATGCAAATAAGTTTTAACCTTTTGAATTTGAAAAATTTCCCTTAATGGGAAATTTAAAAAAAAATACTTTTAAAATTATTTCTTTTCAAAAATTATTTTAGTATTTTAAAAAAAAATTTTTCTATTCCAAAAGTCAAAGCTTTAAGTCATCTTTTTTGTGAGTTTTTAAAAATGTCCCTTAGGGAGAAATTTGTAAAACCTGTAACGCTTTGTAGTTAAAGCATAAATATACAAAAAATGTTGGTAATAGGTTTAAAAAAAAATTTCCCTTAGAATGATATTTTTATTAAGGCCAAAAATTACATTTTCTTTCAATATGTATACATATAAGTTTTGAACTTTTCAATTAAAATTTTTTTTTCTTTAAGGGAAAATTAAAAAAACTGACTTAAAGGCATTTTTTTCGAAAACTAAGTCATTGCAAAAATTTGTATATTTATTTTTAAAAGCATGAAAACTCCCCTAGCTAAAGACGAACTGTGAGCTGCTTAGAGAATGCCGGTTTTTTAAAGGTAATTGCAATTTTAGCACTAGACCGTCTTTACAGTGAGTTAAAAAAATTTCCCTCAAAGGGAAATTTGTAATAAAACTGCAATGCTTTCAATTTGAAGCATAAATATACAAAGAAAAGTTGGTTATAAGCTTAAAAAATTTCCCTTATTTTATCTGATATTTTTATTAAGTGCACGACTGAAAATATAGTTCAATATTTATGCAAATAAGTTTTAAAATTTTCAGTATGAAGAATAACACTAAAAGGGAAATGTAAAAAATCATTTTTAAAGGCATTTCTTTTCGAAAACATTCATTGCAAAAATTGATAAATTTTATAAGTAAAATGAAAATTTCCCTAGCTAAAAAGGCATTATGAACTGCTTAAGAATGTCGTCTTATCTAAAACTGTTACAATTTCAGCTCAAGGCCTTCTTTTTTGTGGATCTTAAAAATTTCCCTCTGAGGGGAAAAAATGTATCGCCTTGTAGTTTAAGCCAAAATCTTAAAAAAAGCAATTGGTTACATGTTGCAAATATAAATTTCCCATAAAAGGATATTTTAATTAAAGCCATCAATGGGTATTTCTATCGATATTTGTGCTATTCAGGTGTCAAATTTTTATTTTTAATAGAGTAACTTATGGGAAAATTTTTAAAATTGTCTTCTTCAAAATTAACTTTTTTTTTTGTATAATAAAATTCCTCAGGGGCAAATTTAGTTTTAAATGGAACGGTATTTACATAAATCTAGGAAAAAAGTTGATTATAGTTGCTAAGCGAGAATTTCCCCTAAAAGGACATTTTTATTAATGGCACAAATAAAGACCTATTTTCAAATCAGGGTTCAAAATTTTAATTTGAAAACTTTCACTCAAAAGGAAATTTTTTCAAATGACTGTGTTAAAATTTATTTGATTTTATAAGCAATTACTTAAAATATATGAGTCATGATAAGACAAAATAAAATTCCTCACAGGGAAATTTAAAGGAAATAAATCACTTTGTACTTTGAGCATAAATCTACTGAAAAATTTTGGTATTATGTTACAAGGAAAAATTCCCCTCAAAAAAATAATTTTACCGAAGGCACAAACTATTTTCTATTTTTATATCTATGCAAATTAAGTTTCAAGTTTTCATTTAGAAAAATTTCATTCAGGGGAAATTTTTTAAAACGTCTCCATTTAAGTTTATTTTCTTACAAAAGCATTTGTTGCAGAAACCGAGTCATGATAAATTAAAATTGTTAAAAGAAAACAACAACAATAAATTGCAAGCAAAAATTTCCCTTACAAGGATTTTTCACTAAACGGACTTAAGTAATAAGGTTTAACTTTTGAATTCAGTAAAATTTCTCTTAAGGGAAATTATCACAAAATATGTCTTCAAAGTTCATTTGCTTCTTAAGACAAAATTCTTCACAAGGAAGTTTATAAAAATAATTTTTTAAGCAATGGAAAAATGTTTGTATGCAAATGAAATGGAAAAATGGATTTCTATTGGAAAAAATTTCCGCGAGATGAGATTTAAACTCGGTATTGGATGGTTCGCACGCCACACACTTAGTACGCACAACCACGGCCGACACTCGAACATCACAGTCAAAAGAAAAGTGTCTAATAAAAAAAATAATTATAAATTAAAAAAGAAATGATACACAAAAATTTCCCTTTAATGGAAATTTATTTTTATTTAAACCCCAAATGAAAAATTTACGGCAACTATAAAATTTCTTGTTTTCAATTTAAAAAGAATATATAATTCAAAAGGAAATTTTTAAAAATTAATTCTTCAAATTTTTTTAAAATTAAATTCCTAAGCGGGAAATTTATGAAAAACTGTAACGCTATACATAAATGTACAGAAAAAATTTTACAGTTGGAAAACAAATTTCCTTAAAAAGATATTTTTTTCCTTAAAAGGATAAAGTCACGAATTAGTTTTTTCCATTTTTATGCAAATAACGTTAAATATATCAATTTGAAAAAATTTCACTGCAAGAGAAATTTTTAAAGAAGTTTTCAAAGATTACGCTAACCTTTTTGCATACAATAAAAATTGCAAACAAAATTAGTAGAGGGGATATTTTTATTAAACAAATGAATGAATTTTTCTTCAGTATTTCTGCAAAAAGCGTTTAAAATTTTCAATTTGAAAAATTTCCCCAAAGGGAAATTTCAAAAATGACGCATCTATTTTCGAAAATTTTTGAAGGAAATGTAACGCTTTGTAAATTTTGCATTAATTTTTATAAAAAACTGGTCATAAGTTGCAAACAAAAATTTCCCTAAAGAGGATATTTTAATTAACGGCGCGAATGAAGTTTTCTTTCAATATTTATGTAAATAAATTCAGAAATTTTCAATTTTAAGAATTTCCCTCCAAGGGAAATTTCTAAAAATGGCTCCTTTGAAACTCAACAGTTTTTAAAAGCGTTTCATTTCGAGAATTTATACATAATATGACAAAATAAAAAATTCTCAATGGAGGAAATCATTAAGGGAGGATAAAAATTCAATAGCTTAAAGTCACATGGAGCACAACTCCCAGGATTTCATTAAATTCCTTCAGATTTTTGCAGAATTATTTTCAAATTATGTCTAATTTCGGCAAAAGATAACTTTTGTATGTGTTTGACTTAGTTCACATGATTTTCTCTTAAGTTTAATTTTACCAAATAATGCGCTATAGATGTGTCCAATAGAAAGTGCAACATACCGTTAATACACCTATAAGAATAAATCTTCATGTTTTAACTTTATTCCAGAGAAAACATCATGTTGAACCCATCGAAAGCATTTTAAAACTGCTGCCAACAACTTATTTTGTTTTTTTTTTTCTCTCACTCAGTTGTTGTTTTATTTTCGAAAGCCAGAAAGTCGTCACATCATATGCATCCAGTCCAACATCCATTGAGTGATATAGAGAAATTTTGTTATATTTTTACCAACATAAAATACTTTTGAGGTTTTGCTGGCTAAAGGATTTCATTTAAGTTGTATCCTAGTAATACTTTCAGAACATGTTCATGTCCCAATTGAGACGATGGCAGGCACAACAACAAATTGACCACTACGTAGCTAAGGACATAAAAACAAATATAAGGCAACTCAGCCGCATGGCAATAATGAGAATCTTTGTGGTTGTACTATGCGAAGAAGGTGTTGGTAATGTTAGCCTGATGAAGAAAAGAAACATAAGAAAAAAAATATAAAACAACAAAAAATATAAAAAACAAGAACAATTTTGCACACATGTGGCATAGCAATTGTTGCAAATAGCTGTGTTGTAAAACTTTTGCTATTTGTGGTCTTTTTGGTCAATATATAATGTTTGTGTCTCCGTTTGTTTTTTTTTTCATTTTCATTATTTGGTGTTGCCAAAAAAATGTTTACCCAAAATATTTGCTCAACCAAAATATAGACGCCAAGGCTCTAATGACATTGTTGTAGTAGTTTATTTGTGTTTTATCATGTAGGTGGTATGAAATCAAAAACAAAACTTTTTCGTTGATGGAAGCTGTAGTGTTGAAATACTTTAACTAGTGAACTTTTTACTTTTGGGTCTCAATATGATTTTTTTTTTCTCAGATTTGGTCGCCTTAGTTTTGGCAACATCTTTTGAACGGGTATGTTTTGTTTTCTTTAAATTAAATTTTATACAAAACGTCTGTGAGCTGTTTTCTAACATTCGAAGCAAATCGTATGTAGGTCTGTTAAGGTCAAAAGGTAATTTTTATCAAATAATAAATTCGCCAGTATTTTTCACCTTTTGAACATGCGTTGGATATATGAGAACTAAGGTGTTCCATGCTGGAGGATTTTCACAAAAAAAATATTGAATTTTTTCTTTAAATTAAAGAAAGATTATAAAAGGAAATTTTGGAATATTTTTGTTTCAAATCAAAATTTCTACCCTGGCTATAAATAATTTAAACTTAACTTAATTTTGGCTCAAGTTTTCAGATGACATGTAGCCATTAATTTGAAAGATAACATCACCAACTCTTAATTTATAAAAAAAAATAATTCATTTTTGAGTAAACTTTCTTCATCAGACTTACCAATAACGAGCAGCACACTTCTCTTTAAATACGTTTTTGCTCAAAACGAACTCCTTTTTTATAGCTCCACACTTCTTGTTTGCTACCAATCGTTTGCACGAAATTGAGCAAAAATTTTGTAAGATGAAAAATATGAACAAACCAAGCAAACAAATTATTCTTCATTATTATACAAAAAAACACAAATTTTGATTTATTATGAATTCCAAAGTGAGAGTCTAACAATTACAGTGAGAAGCTCAAGTCGGTACTCAGGGCCTTGATATAAAAAAGGTGTCTTGGAGAGCTCCAAACACGAAATCGAAACAATTAGGTAGATGGGCCAGAATAGAACAGGAAAAGACGTAGAGTCCTTGGAGTGAAGTTTCTGGCCTACTGGCTGCTTATAGATTATCCTGCAAATAGGTGCAAGGAGATGTGGGTCCATATGAAGCTGGCAGTCAGCAGCATATGAGCTCCAAGCCTGATATCACGGTGAAGTCCAGGAAGCTTTTTTGGTTTTCTCATTGCACGGCGATAGGTCAGGTTATTTTTGTCTTTAAAAAAATAAAATTTTAAAATATTTTGAAATTATCTGTCAAAATATCACTTGAATGTTTAAAAGTAAAAAGTAACAAGTTTTAATATGAAACTATGGTAATAATTTTAGAAAACAGAAGAACAAAACGCCTCTACAGAACCTCTAAAAAAAAAAAAAAACAAATTGGCCATTTCAGCCCTTGAAAGGACTTTGACCGAGCTTCTTAGGATCGATTGTGTTGTGTGTGTTATTAAATTTTTGCACACAATTGACCGAGAACTGGACCTACATGTTTTATGCCGACTCCGAACGGCTCATGTTCTCAAGAAGCTTTACATGGCATTATTTACTCTCTGAGGTTTGCCATTGTCTGCAGAGAGGTGGTGACCGATCAGAAAAATTTTTTATTGAAAAAACTTTTCGCCACGGCTGGGGATCGAACCCGGGCTCCGAGCATGCTAAGCCACACACTTAACCTGCATGCCACGGTCACCACAGAACCTCGGTTCTTTAAAAATATTTACAAAAGAAAAAAGTTATCTTTGAATGACACAGCAATTTATTTATATTTATTATGTTTAAAATAAAAACTTTCAATTTGATATTTTATTTTCACAAGAAGGTTTTATACAGATCACCAGAAGGACATATAAGATATTTCTGCCCAATTGAGTGGGTTGGTATCCCTACAAGAACAAAAAGTTAGAAAAATGCACTTCTTATTTAATAGATGACCTTGAGATAACTCCAAAGTTTATTAGAACACTCAGAAAACTGGAAATTTTTAAGAAGTTTAATTTTATGAGAACAAAATCGAGCTTAGCGGGTTAAGTCGCTGTAGCAAGGCTTACTAGTCGACTATGAATTCCAAAAGTCCAAAAGTCCTGAGAGAAAAATTAAATAAAATTCATTTTCTAAAATCGAACATAAAATGCATAAGTTATGAAAAAAGCGAGGGTGGCCGTGGCCATCACCTCTCTGCACAACAGAATTGATTATAAGTTCAATTCATCAAAATCCTTTGAAAGGCTAAAATGGCCAATTCGTTATTTTTTATGAAAAAAATGCCAGCTTTGTGGTTTTTCGGGGGTCCAAAATTAAGTTTGTTGAGGTGCTTGAAGTCATCTTTAAAATAAGGGGTGCACTTTTAAACAATTTTTTTCGACCACCTATACTGCCCAAGTTACAGTAGAGTTTACATAAATTTAAACCGGTCAGTTTTTCTGCTTGGTGTTAAACAATTCTTTTGGTAACCGACGTCAGTAATTGTCAAACTATATCATATTCTCGTAAGCGACTTCAACTTTCTCCGTAGGTATTACAAACTTGGCAAGCATTCTGTAAGCTTTTTACGAGACTTAGGTATGTAATTTTCGATAAGGAACTTAGCTTTAGGTCTCATATTGATAATACCCTTAGTAGAGCTAACTCTGCACTTACGTCACTACTACAATCCTTACGTCCCAATTTGTCTTAAATTTATTTGACCCATCAACATTAGTTTTGATCTTCGTGGCCTCTCCGGTTCTGACAGTTTCTACTTACCTTCTTATGCCAAGCTTCTGAAATTGATTAACATGCAAACTCCTGCAAAACGAAGGTATGTACTCTTCATTCAGCAATATGTATGGGGAACCATTTAACTGCCCAGCACTACTCCAATTAATATCCAAAACAAAATCACGCAATGCTAGATCGATACCTCTCTTCAGCTAAAACTATAACCGCTTCGATTTTGAATACAGAGAACACCTTTAACCAGAATACTTCATGTCATCAAAAATTTGATCAGCGAATTTGATTTTTATCTGAGTAAATCTCGATTCCGAAATACCCTTTGTTAACTCTAACGCCACTTCTTCCTCCTCTCTATAACTTTTTGCAATCGATATATAATATCAGAAATCAAATGTGCTATTTTTATAGAAACTTAGCTCAAAGTTTCTAATAAGCTTAAAAAAAACAATAAGTTCCTAGAAGCTTTTGTAAGTTTAATCCTCAAAAGAGTTTCAGTAGAAAGAACGGTTTGTGGCGGCCGTGGTTGTGAGAACTAAGATTAAATCATGCAAGCCAAAGTTCAGCCTTCCTGAACCTTAAATTTTCGACTTTTTTCATACTGAGGCAAAGTCCTGTACTCTTAGAAGTAATCTAGTTTATATAAAAAGCTTTTATAGAATTAAGCTTGTCACAGTTACCACTCCAACTTGATCAATATAAAAATCTTTTTTGATATGTTAAAATTTGATCTGTTTAAATTCATATTGAAAAAATTACCTTGAATAGTCTTAAATTAAAAAACAAGAATTATGAAGAATTTAAACATTGGCGGATACAATTTTTCAAATACTTACCTACTTCGGCATACTTTAGACACAAAAAAAATGTGAGTTTTTTTGCAGCTCCTGTTTTTTTTTTTTATTTTGCTTGTATAAAAATAAAAAATTCGTATAAAAATTCGCTACCCCAACAATGTAGGCACATATTTATTGGCTCAGCGTATAGCATCCTGACACCATTGACATCGATTCGTTCCATCACTCCGGCAATCAATTGAGGCAGAACATTAAGCAAAAAAAAAAAAAAAATCCATAATAAATTCAACTTTCTCGGCCGCCGCCCAAACATCTCCGAATGGACGCGCAGTAATTCAAGGTGCGTTGCTTTGTTGGTTTCCCAAAATGTAAAAAAATATTTTCCATTTGCTGCCTGATTTGCACCCAACTAGTCGACTTCCCCGCATGATACAAAACCTGCTGCGCTAGGTTGAGTGTCAGTGTCAGAGCCAGTCAGTGTCAAAAGCTGCCATGCAATGGCGTCAGCTGGCGGCGTATCACGCTTTTATGTCAACCTGCGTGTTTTTTTTTTCATCTCTGTTTTTTTTCTGTTTGGTCCAAATAACTAGGGCTTCCTGCTAGTTTCTTCATGATTTGTTCTTCGTAGCACCGGATGTTGTTGTTGCTCTGTTGCTGCCACTTTTGCGTGCTACTTCCGCTGCTATGCATCCCCATGACTTGTTCTTTCTTCTTGCTTCTATTTCTGTATTTTATGGCATATATTTTTTTTTTGTTGTTGCTGTGAGTTGGTAACATCTTGAACGTAAAATGGTAACATATTGACAAAGCCTAGGCCATGACTTGACTCAGCAGGATGCAGTGTAAGTTTATGTTTTTTTTTTGTTTTTATTCACATGAACATTTTTATGCATCATATGCTGGTTTTCTTAACTGAATTGGTTGTTCACAGTTTTCATGGGTGGATTGCAAAGAAGTGTTGTTTCAAGAAATTGAATACTCAAAGTGCTGTGTACGTACTTGCCGAATAAAAAGAAAACAGTCAAATGCAGCAACTTTTTATTTTGGTTGATTCTTTGATATTAAATTTCAAACGAACTTAGCTGCGCTTGAATTTTATTTTCCTTAGATTCTTGTAAAGACAATATTTAAAACCACATCAAGTTATTTGTTAACCTATGCATTTATTAATCCATTAACATTAGCTATTAACAAAGATTAGTAGTCTGTAGACCAAAGATTTTGAGAGACCGTCTAGGATCCTGTTAAACAAGTTTCTAAGAAAAGGTGGCGGTTTCTGGACAGCGCTGGGAATATGCTGAGAAGATATGTTGTAGATTCTTCCTCCTCCTCGTCTCTGCCTTCTGCAAAAATGGTAATAGATTATGATTTATAAAATTGTGGCAATTTAATATGTTAAATTAAATTTATTTTAGACGTTCTTTAAGAATTATAAAAGGTAATAGATTATGTTTGAACCTCGAACTTCCTTTTCTGTTGATAAAATTTTGGTAGCATCATTTCAAGTGAGCTCATCTGATTTACAGTTTCCTGGAAAGTCTCTTTGTTCGGGGATACAACATAGAAAGATTATGAGCTGCTCTGTCATCTAATTTTGAACCATCAGTGTAGATTTCAACGTCATTGTTAGGTGAATGGCTTTGAAGATCCTATTCATTGCTGGAGGGAACGAAGAGATCAATGGATCCTTTTGTAGAAGTTAAGCTTCCAGACGTATCGCTGTCATCTGTTTTGTTTAGCCACTAAGTGGTTTTCTGTGCTCCGCTAATGCTCAGCTCAGCTGAGGTGTGTTTGTTTGTTCATGGTGCTTTTTTTTTGTATAACTTTTCAAAGAGTACATATTATATATTTTCCTGAGGTGACGAAACTTGATGATGTTTAGCGTAAGCTATCACCCTGCACCCCACTCGATATAATTTAAACAGTAGTTTGTTCACCGCTACACTGAAAATGTATATTTTGTATACGTTCATAAAAAATGTGTTCACAGATTAAGTGTACTTGTACATAAGCTCCAAGTATTAAAACATGTCCTGAGTGTATTCATACACGAGCCGAGTTAAGTAAACGTATAAAACATTCACAAATGACTACGGACTACGTTCTCTAAAAACCGGGGAGATTTAACACAAGCGGAAGTCAAATACGTGAAATTCCGTCTTATATCTCAAACCCAAGCCATCTACAACCCAGATGAGTACAATAAATTGAAAAATTCTATTGCTATCTCCAAAACATTAAATCCATTTGTTGATAAAAAAACAATGTTAAGAGTCAACAGCCGCCTGGCAAACGCTGCTCTTAGTTATAATGAAAGACACCCTATCATTTTGCCAGAAAAATCACGGTTTTGCCATCTCCATCTCGAGTTTACTCATAAAACTCTGCGTCACTCAGAGCACCGATTAATGCTCAGAGCCGTGCGACAGGAATTTTATATTCCTCACTTAAAAAACAAAGTTAAAAAACTGCATTAGACAATGTAACGTATGCACGATATACAAACAAAAGGTGCAAACTCAAATTATGGCTGCACTGCCTCCTGAGCAGGTTAACTTTACGTTGCCCTTCACTTTCACCGGAATAGATTTTGCCGGTCCCTTTCAGCTGAAATCCTCAGCACTGAGACGAGCGCCTCTACTAAAAGGATATGTTAGCGTCTTCATATGTTTTTCCACTAAAGCAATACACCTGGAGACCGTTTCCGACCTCTCTTCCGAGGCATTTTGTGCAGCATTTGCACGATTTGTAGGACGACGTGGATTGCCAAAAAAAAGTCTTCTCTGACAATGGCCGCAATTTCGTCGGAGCAAGCCGCACGCTCTTAAAGGAATTTAATCAATTTATACAAAAATCTTCTTCAGATATAGCTCAAAAATATCTCTCTCAAGGCTTTGAATGGTCTTTCATACCACCCAGTGCCCCTCACATGGGCGGATTGTGGGAAGCCGCTGTAAAAAGCTTTAAAACCCACTTGAAAAAGGTTGCGCAAAATCAATAATTCAATTTTGAAGACTTCTCTACACTCTTAGCTCGAATCGAAGCGGTTCAGAACTCAAGACCACTCTCTCCAATGAGTGACGATCCAACCCAACTATTGCCCTTAACTCCTGGCCATTTCTTACGTGGTGCACCCCTGATCTCGATCCCAGAAATCAATAAAGAAAACTTGTCCCTAATAAATAGATGGGAAAAATTAAAAGTTATTCAGCATCAGTTCAGCAGGCGCTGGAAAGAAGAATATTTATGTGAACTACACAAACGCTATAGGTGGAAACATCCTGAAGGGAATACCTGCGAGGGAGACTTTGTTGTCCTCAAAGATGAATTGCTTCCACCCACCGAATGGCGACTATGGCGCATTATTAAGATCTATCTTGGATCTGATAAACGAGCTCGAGTGGCTGACATTCAAACTCAGAATGGTGTCGTCAATCGACCTATCGTCAAACTTTGTATTTTACCTTCATCTTAAGATATTTATAAGTCCAAACCATTTCTGTTACAAATTCTTAATTTTCAAAAACTCCATTAACTCAAACTCTTCATTACATATGCTCATATGTATATTCTCAATTCTTATCAATCCTCAGCTTATCTTAATTCTTATTGCATACACTCACATCATTTATCCAACATGCACCCTATATTCACACTATATCATATCAATATCATGCCAGTACTTATAAGGTTTTTGTTTTCTAGACAATTGAATCAGTGCCGACTCTGCAAAAGATACCATTCTATAAGGTTCTGCAAGCTGTTTTTGACGATGGACGTCTTACAACGCAGGCAAATTATACGGAAGCATGGGTACTGCTCAAACTGTCTGGCAAAATCGCACACTGTTGGAAAATGTAGCTCTAAGGTCGTTTGCAAAACTTGTGGAGACCTGCATCACTCCCTCCTGCATGAGTTTAAGCACTCTCGTATTACATTTAAACATCAACGGGCGCCGTCAAACGAGCCGAAAACGTCTCGTCTACGAGAGCGCCTACCGGAACGCGCTAAACGAGAATGGAGCTCTAGCAACAATCCTCGAGAGCAGCTGGGAAAGGTTATAAGGGCCTTGCAGCAGCTGGAGAACATGCTGTAAAATCTTGCACAAGCGCAAGGCGGGCGCCATGTCGACGTCGCACGACGTTCTCCGCAGCTTATTATACTTATTGTATCTTAAAATATTGAAGTGAACTGTTTTTGTATATACTTACCATTTATCATGAATACCTACCTGTTTAATTTCAAACTTTTGATTTCAAACACCGTACTGTACTTTAACTACTTACTTTTCGAATTTATAATATTAAACCTAGCTTTAAGTTATGGTTGAGCTTAACTTCCGTTTAGCTTACTATGAATTGTTTTTCTCGTTCTTCTTTCAACAACCATCAAAGGGTAAGGATTATAGCTCCCAACCATTATAAGTATTTTCTCATCTCTTTATATGAAATAAACTTTTGTTCTCTAGTATACTTATATTGCGTTTTGATTTCTCTATTGTTAAATGCACAATTTTTGTGGAGCTATTTTCTCTAAAAATTACTTCACATTTAGAGAAAATCCCTACAATCCTTGGTGTTGACAAGAGCAATTCCCTACATTCAGGATACCGACATCCTGCCCAACAAATAAAAAGAAAGGTTAAATCTGCCAATTTCCCGACCAAAAGCCAGATTAAATCGTGCCTTTTTCACTGTCGAACACAAAATTCCTGAACGAGAACTCCTGTCTTCGAGAATTTATTAACGGGTGTTGTGTATTAAGTATGTGTGTATGTATGAAGAGTGCTACAACAATTGCAAAACAAAAAATCACAACAAATTGTTGGATAGCAACAGCGAAAAATTTCAAATCATGTGTGTCGCATGACAACGCATTGCCAACGAAAAGGACAAAAAGGACAATGCTTCCCTTGAATATAAACATGGATTGTAAGAATTTTGGTGGCTAAAGTCATGAAGTAGCTCACGATTCTCTAGCACATGTTCATGAGATTCATGCTTTTTTATCACTTTTTATAAAGTGTTCTTGTTTTCACCATATTTATGCATGAATTTTGTTCACAAAAATAATGAATAATTTATGTTCTCCTCGTATCTTTGGATGACATTTACAAAATGTATTATTGACTCATGTTTCTTGTACTCACTCTTTATTAGCTTTAAAAGCTAGTCTTATGAAATATTCATGTTGTCGTGATTTTCTTTTGTGTATTTTGTACATTAATATCATGAATAGTTCATGTGACTCATATAGTTGGTTATTGGACCAAAATTTATGATCGCATTATATGGAGATCATATAAAAATTCAGAATTATTGTGTACTTTTTCGGTTCAGTTTCAGATTAAAATCCCTTGAGGGGTATACCTGGGAACAGCTCTTAGCGTGGATGCTGTTCCAAGATTTTCGCTCAAAATTCTACCTACCAGCATTACTGTTTTTAGTGCAGCATCCAACCCATGCTCCATTATTGCAGAGAGCTTTTTCCTGCTTTAGGTATGAAAACTATACCTTCACGTATCGTTTTGGTAGATCATGAAAAGCCATTGGATTGGGGCTATCGTCCTGGTCCTGGTTATAAACGGTTTCAAGCTTTCTATTGTCCAATATGGCTTCGATTTTGAAATAATATAAAAAGCAGTTGTCTACAGCGAGTAAAAGCTCCTCTTGTGTTGGAACATTTCCTATCTTAATACACTAGTCCATATTCGATCTTATTTTTTTATGAAGCTTGGGAAAGGAGGACTCAATACAAATAAAGTCTCAATACCTCACAGGTTTGTCATAATTCTTCACAGAAGGTTCTCAAAGATTAAAGTTCAGGGACCGTACCGGTTATGGTTTTTATCAAAAAAAGTCAAATAATAACTGTTATTTTTTAAATTTTATTTTTTCCGACAGAAATTAAAGTTATTTTGTGCCTTATATTTTTTCGGGCAAACATAACAGTTACTTTTGACTTTTATTTTATCGGTCAAAAATAACAGTTATTTTCTGCCTTTTATTTTTTCGGTCAAAAATATCAGGCAATTTGTGTTTTTTCAAAGGAAATTTTACTGACTAAAAAACTATCGATACCATTATTTTGGTCTCATCGGTAAGCACGTTTAACATATGGTATCAATACTTTTTTAAGCGGACAAGCGGCCTTTAAAAAAACACAGATTGCCTGATATTTTTGATCGAAAAAATAAAAGTCACAAAATAACTGTTATTTTTGACCGATAAAATATAAGTCAAAGGTAACCGTTATTTTTGTCTGAAAAAATAAAAGGCGAAAAATAACAGTTATTTTTTAACTTTTATAGAATCAGCCGAAAATTTAAAAGGCTCTAAATATTCGTGAAGCTGAGGCCATTTGTATCATAATGGTATATTTGAAAATGTCCTTTGAAAATTTTTTCATTGTGTCTTTTTCATTCGAAAATTGTAAAATAACAGTTATTTTCGGTCCCTGTTTAAGTTTGCTTTTCGTAATTCTTTGTCATACTCTTTTAGAGCCTTTTTATAGGTTAACCTCACATTGGTGGATTCAGTGGCTTTTGCTTTATTGAAGAGTTTTCTACTCTAATTTGGAAGTTCTCCTAGTTAAGTGTCCAACCAAAGTGGCTTTTCTTCCCCTTTGGCGTTTTCAGCGATTATCTACTAGATCATATAAGGTATAAAAATTAGTTTTTATTTAATCGCCTGGAAGTGTAAAATCTTCTAAATCGTCACATTCTACATATCCACTAATTGGTTTTCAGCGGAACTTAAGAATTTTATACTAAAAACACAAATTTTTTAATTGTTTTTGAATTTGAATAAATAAGTAACATCGAATAAATAGTAAATCTTTCATAATAACTTCAAAATAACAAGTCCAAAATAACTTAAATTATAATATAAGCGGACTCTGTCCAACCCAAGAACCTACGTAGAAAAGAAATTATACTTATATACACCAAACCAAACTTTTCAAGTTCTTGATTTTATTTGATATATGATCAAAGCCTAGTGCTTCTTGGCTATTTCTTATAATAAATGAAGGTTCATTACCTACATTATTTAAAATAAGGTCAGTAGTAAGAATGTAATCAGAGACTAACTCCGTTTATTGGTGTCTGAGCTTCCCCAGATCACATGATGAGAATCAACATCGCACCCGATTATCAGATCATTGTCTTGGGCTGCTAGTGGACTTCGTGATCGTGAGCCAGGTACGCTGATGTTACCAAAAACTGCTTTGGCCCATCTCAACGCTTATGGCCACAGTATCTTTGTTACTGAAATTAGAGGGAGTTAAAGTACTCAAATAAATTTGTTAATAAGAACACACGCCTTATACATGTACGCAAGCGTATATATTGGAGTCCAGTTCGCATACTAGGCCGCAGACTACCCATTGCTCCTGGAATAGAACAATGTCTTGTCCGTCTTTGGTGAAGCGAAAAATGAGACTGGTGGATTCAGTTTTTGAGTGGTGGAGGTTAATCTTTGCTACTCTCAACACCAAAGCTGGTAGAAGATAGCCTGACCTCTATGATAGTGATGTTGGATTCAGCGTCCGATTTTAGGAGTTTATCCTCCAAAGAGAACAACCGAAGGTACTGCACATGTTCCGTATTGGAGCTAGCGTCGTCTTGTACAGGGTTGCAGAATTGAGTAGATGGGTCGTTATTAATTGTTTCGAAAACCTGCTTTTCCTCCAATAACGCCTCATCATTTTTGTAAACCTCAATTTCAATGGAAAAGAAACCATCACCCTTTAGATGACAATATAGTCAGGGACTCCTGGTCTATGACAAAAGTTGTCGATTTGAAGTCACCCTTTGGCTCTAGAAGCCTTGTCACCTTCTAGTTACCTCAAGGTAGATCATGGTTTCCCAAGTAAATCAAGTTCAAGATTTTTTGAAGATCAGAAGTTTCGGCAGGGATACGGTAACGCGCTCTTAGGAATGTGATCCTTATTAAAAACCTCGAGTTTTTCGCCCGACTATACCTGCCCTTTGCTAGGGAACGTGGTCTTGTGGAGATCAACTCACCTGTGGTCGGCGCAGATGATCAGATTCACGTGATTCAGTTGCCATCTACTGTGGTGCAGAAAGGCTCTTACCGGGAAACTCTTTCATTATACAAATGAAGGTAGTAGGAATTCTGACTACTAACTTTCTCAATTTTTCAAGCAAAATGCTACCATCCGAATTGCTTTTATCAATCACTGCGATTGTGATGTGACCAGCTTATACCTCACTGAAAATGCTAGGAGTTGCTGTGCTGCCATAAAATTTTTTGGGCACCGGCTAAGGGACATCCTCTAAAAATCTCTGGTTTTTTGCGAGCATCGGTTTTGGGCGACCTTGTGCTTCTCCTATGAAACCCACCGCCCATTTCACAAACGACTTTAGTTCCACGGTACACTGGTTTTCAGCTAAGCGTGAAATGCGGTGCCTCGCAACTCGTAACACTTCAACTATTTAATGCTTGGTTACCTCTAAAAGAAAAACAAGAAGTTGGTTCTTTTTAAGGGAAATTAACGAGATACTCTTAGTTAGTATATGCTGTTAAAAAAAAAAACGTGTCGTTGGTGAAGATTTGTTTAAGCAAAACTTTTTACGCCTCATTCTGTGATGTACATACTTTAGTGAAATAACAGAACCCGACACCAATTTCTAACAACTAATGTTGCTTTTGGCTTGCATCTATTACAACAAGAAAATGTCATTTTAAAAATATTTCTTCGTTCGCCGTTGGTATCGAACTCAAGCCCATCGATTGATGATTCTATACAGTACCTACCTACCAATCCTAACACCTTTGTTACGCAGAGTTGTTAATTAAATATTCACGAAGGCATAGGCATAATTAAGAAGAACTATTAAGAAAGAAAAGTGTCTAAAATTTTTGTTTTAAAAATTATGTTATTCAAAACATAAAATTATTTATTAAATTTTCAGATCTATTTTCAAAAACAAATGTAAGAAAAGTCTCTAAAGCAAAAATCACTTTGTGTAGAGTTTACCTGTTTAATTAACTGTTCAAAAGGAATTTTCTAAGTTTTCATGAAATGGCTTAAAACGGCCTGTTTGTGTAACTCTATCTATTCGTTCAATTTCAAAAACTATTTATGCGTTTAATATAAATACATCTTTTGAAATATATTTAAGAGAAAATGTTCAACAAAGGCCATTCGACAGGAATTTGCATTGCACCATTCAGTCGTTTACCCACCCATCCATCCATCCACCCACCAATGTCAAAATCTAAAAATCCTCCATTGAACCGTAACGAATATGCGTCCATATTTGCGCAAAGAATTTCAAAAATTCAAAAAAGGGATTTCCACAAACAACGGCACAGCAACGCAAAAAGGGATGAATACCAAATACGTGGCTCGTATTAGAAACGCCAAAAGATGGAGGCATATAACACAGACGCCGCTGCTGTTTTTCCCGTCGTTGAGGGTGGCACATTGTGTTTATATTTTGTTGGTTTTCCCTTTTCCTTTTTTACTTTTTTTTAGAAATACGAACGGAGTAACGGGCAGCAAACAACCCCGAATAAAAATTTGTTATGTTCGCTTAGAAAACAATTCCGTTTTCACTTAACAAATCGATGTTTAAACGTTGTTTAACCTTATGATTTTTAAACAAGGATATCATCATCATGTCTATCATAAAAGCACATTCAAACGAACGATTGAACGAACACGTTTAACTTTTAACAACGTCCAAATAGCAAACCAGCTGAACGAACAATGAAGATGAGGTAGAGTTGGAGATGCTTGATGTTGTTGTTGTTATTGTTATTGTTGTTGTTGTTGTTGTTGTTGTTGTTGTTGTTGTTGTTGTTGTTGTTGTTGTTGTTGTTGTCGATGGAATGCCAACAATTACGGACCATGAAAATGCAATGCTATGAAATCAGAACGCGGTTGATGGACGCGATATGCTTACGGACAGCGTAAGCACGCTCATTAAGCGTTTGCCAATGTTGCCATTTCGCTGTTTTTTTTTTCTTTTTTTTTTTGTGTGCTTTTTTTTTGGTGTTTTTTTGTTTTTATCTGTTAAGCTTTAAGCGAACAAAAATTTTAGCACCTCATTAAAAAAGAGTTCATATCCTTGGCTGCCATTGAGTGGGAGTTGTTTGAAAGGTCGGGTAGGAAAAGCGTGTTTTGTTGTTGTTTGTGGCTTTTATTGTTGCCTTTTTATGACAGAGTAATTAATTTTGCAGCACAAAAGCACAAGGCTTGGTGTTACACATTGAGGAGTAGAAGGAGTAGGAGAAGTGGTCGGCAAGGGAATGACAAAATAAAAATAATATTATTACTATTACTTTTTTTCTTTTGAGGGGCGACTGTTTAAGAAGAGGGTACCTACTTTCATGAGATATGTTGTTGTTATTGTAGTTGTTGTAGTATTCTTTATTTTTTTTTTTTTTGCTTGCTCACGCTTTTCCGTTAATAACTTCGAATGCGCGCAAATGTCGCTTGAAATGCGACACTTAAACCGCAATAAACAAAATTCTGCCGGATTATCCCGGGTATTCCGAACTCATGCTTAACTCAGAGTTTATAACTGTTGCAATAAAAACAATAACAACAACAACAACAACAACAACAACAACAACAACAAACAGAGCAACAACAATAACACTAAAAGCCATAAAACGCGTCTCAATAATAAAAACACAGTCTGTGCTCGCACTTTACGAGCCCAGCTTATGGCTCCCTCGGTCGTTGTTGCTTGGCTTGTTGGGGTCGCAGCAGCAAGCTGGTTGCTGCTCTGTTGTTGCGCGGGCGTGAGTGCACGACATAAATGTCATCATGATGCTCCAAGGGTTTATAAGCGACGTATCTGTGTGCTATATGCTTTACATGGCCATTTCTTTGTGTCTGTGACTGTGTGCGTGTGTGTATGTATGAGTGGGTGTGTGTGTTTGCGTTTGTGTGCTCCATAAAGTTTTACGAGATTATAAAGAATTCTTATGCGTTTATAAATATTTTGCATGAATTCTTTTTTTTCTTTCTTATTTCTCCTCATATATTCTTTAAAGTGTCCATTATTTTTAGTGCAGTATAAATATTTATTTATTTGCTCATGATTTGCCTGTGAATAAATACCACTGGGAGGCCACACAAGGCATTCCTTTGTCTTGGCTGTATGTGGGAAAATTATGATCTTGTTAGGAGGGAGACGAGTTGTTTTTTTGTTTAATTTTTTATTTTTCCATTTCAAACATTCATCCAAACACTGAAATTTTAACTGCTATTTCAGTGTTTGTGTTATCCAATATGTCGGCTTTTTTCGCCAAATGTTACTTTCTTCAAAATCTTTCAAGCAGACACTTGAATTTTTTTACAAAAACTAAAAATAAGATTTTTTTAACTAATTATCTTACTTAAAAACAAAAACAAAAACAAAAAAAAAATTCGCCATTTCAGCCCTTGAAAGGACTTTGACCGAGCTTCTTATGATCAATTGTGTTGTGTGTGTGTTATTAAAAGATTTTTTTTATTGAAAAAACTTTTCGCCGCGACTGGGAATCGAACTCGGGCTCCGAGCATGCTAAGCCACACACTTAACCTGCGTGCCACGGTCTCCACGAGCCGACACTTAAGATTCAGTTTAAGTCACACTTTAAGAATTTGCACGAACCTCTAATGTTGAACGCTTGCTGGCACTCGTTGGTGATTCAAAGCTTGATCATCTCAGTCCGCATAGTTTCCATGACAACTTTCAACTTTTCTGAACTTTTGAGTAAAAGTGTTGTTCTGCCTCTATAATGCTTCAGAAGAAAATATAATTTTGACATCGGGGATCTCGTATTTGACTGGAGAGTGACGAAGCCTGTATTCGATTCCCAGTCAGGTCAATAGAATTTAATTTTAAATTAATAAATTAATTTAAGCAAATTAATTAAGGACGGGTTCTCATCTAGGTTTAAAAAACACGGTTCCGCAGATAATTTTTGTTTGTCATAAAAGGAAGTTAATGAAGAAACTTTAGTTATTTATTGCTTCTTTAAGTTAAGAAAAATATATTTTTTTTTTTTGCATAAGTGCAAAAGAAAGTGTTAACACATCCTTGAATGTCACATTGAAAAAACAGGTACTCAAATGGGCTTTATCGTACAGCACGTGCAAATCAAACGAAATTCAAAATCATCCCTTAAATGTAGAAAATTACAAAAATGATGGACATATAAGGTAAATGTACGGAATTCCGTAAGGTTAAGGAATCTTTTTGCTTAATGAATTATTTTAGAGAGGTTAAAAGACATTTTGACATAAGATCTTTTTAGGAGCATTTGGACATGTATTTTTTTTAATTACAAAATAATAAGTAGGGAGAAAAGTTGTTTTTAAAGAGAAAATTTGATACATTTTCAAATTTACCCAAATGGCTCTAATTCCGTGATAAAATTTGTTGATTGAACTTTATTCCGTAAATTTAAGTCTCTAATTCCGTTAATAATCCAAACCATGAGTTCAAGGGTTTCTATTTTCATTTTTTAAGTAATGTGATGACATCTGATGCATTCTATTATTTTTTTCAAAATTCATTTTAGTAACGAAACATAAAATAAGGCTTGAATGGTAATGTAATTTATTGGATTAAATGGGATTGAAAAAATGTTTTATAGAAAAAAAATAAAACCTTTTAGTGGAGGTAATTTATACAGAACGCCACGATTCTTGATATGTTCTGGAGGTCTTACTTTTTAAAGCACATCTATTTTGGGCCATGGTTTTGACCTCATAGCGCCGAGGAGTAACCAAAATGTTACTGATTTTTCCTAAAAACTTTACTTATTTATATCTACTAAAATATAATCTCCTTTCAAAACAAATAATTCATTGATTAAACCATTAAAAATTATTCCTTTGGTGTGTGTGGTTTTTTTATTTTTATTTATTATTAATGAAAAAATTCCGTTAAAATGAAAAGAGGAAACCCTATTTTTATCAAGTTATAGACCCGTTCAACAACTACTGCTTCCACGGTTTATAAAAGTACGGTGGTTCATAAACATTTATTTCTTTGATGTAGCTATTTCTCAATTTATCAACATACTTTTGATACCTTTTAACAATTCTTACAGTATTAAGTGCTAAATCTAGTTCTGTACTTAATTTAGTGATAAAAGAATCACTTATGGTCAATGAGGTAAAAAGATTAAGTTAAATAATCAGACAGCAAAAAGATGTTAAAGCCACTTCAGACTATCTGATAAATCATACAACTTTTCATATGATCTGTCAAACAATGAAGCTCAGATAATGTGAACACATTTTTATCTGTTGTTAGAGTTCTCAAACAACAAAGCATACGATTTTTTTGACATTAGGATTGTTTCTATTTCCATCAGAGAAATCAAACCAAAATTGTTAATTTGTTATTGCGAACACTATAAAATGATGGAAAATTACATGAAATAGACAATGAAATTGGTGAAGTAAATTACTTGCATATATTATGCAATTATTTACTTCTGTTTTCCAAAATTAATTTTTCTCTTATAGAAAATCTCTGATAGTGCGAAGATAATTATAAGAAAATGCTATGACCTGTCAGATGTTTTGAGATCTCTGACAAAAAAAGCATACAAAAAGTTGTTTGATTTATCAGACAGTCTGAAGCGGCTTTTAACATTGTTGACAATGACGCCTTAACTCAAGCTATCTTAAACAACTGACATGATTTTCTAAAACAGCACTCAATATTCGTCTGAAATAAATTTTTATTTCTTCTGAATTGTCATATTTATTCCCCTTATCAATTCTTTTTCAAAAAAGGCTCCTTCGTTAAGAAATACAACGCAATTAGAAACTTTATGCCTCTAATGCCGTGATATATAACGGAATTAGGTAAGGTTGAAGAAATTTTGAACTTTATTCCGTAAACGATTTTTCGGCATTCATTATTGTTTCAAAACATAAATTTAGAATTTAATATAAGAAATAAAATGTTTTGTACAATAAAAACTAGCAAACTGACTTGATTTTGTTTGCACGTTTTCAAATAGACAACAAATATCTATACTTCCAATAACATCCTTTTTAATAAATTTAAAGGAAATCAATGAATTACAAATACACATATTAAGGATTTGGAAAGTAATTTTATATCACGTAATTAGCTCAAAATGTTCTTGAAGGCTATATAAAGTTAACAAAACTTAATAACAATAAGAAGTATTAATTATGATTATGTAATTTATAAATTTAAAATGCAATAACTTTCCTTAAATCCGTTACTATCACGTCATTAGGTTCATTCAAAAAGTTGTTTGTCCTCAATTACGTAAACCACTAAAATAACACTATTTTTTAATACCTGCTTTATTAAATCAACAAATACTTTTAAAACACTTTAAAAACACTGCTTACTTTTCGTTCAAAACAAATTTTATAAAACTTCTATAAATTTTCAAATTATAAGCTTAAGAAAACATACTCTAAGGCTTAACCATTTTGATTAGAGAAACAGAACAAAGTGCGCATGCGGCGAAGTGTATCGAATAACTCGGAAACTGTGAATGATCTAACGATATCTCGAAATTGAGTGTGATGCAAATGTGGGAAGGACACGTTTCTCGAGACAGTGGCTTGAACAAATTTTTTGATTTTTACCATGGCATCTTATTTTCTGGCATTAAAAACTAAATTAAAAAATTTACGGGATAAGGTTCACTTACGGAATTCCGTACATTTACCTTACCAACACTCAGAAACAAAAAACTCGCGTGTAGCAACGTACACGTGGCAGAAGTGAAACTTCTTTAACAGTAAGAAATAAGAGAGATTTTAGTGTGAAATAGAGAGAGAAAGTATCTGAAAAGAAATTCAATCAATACGAAATGGAATAATAACACTGTGCTAGTTGCAAAATTCATCAAACGGGGGACCCAGGGGGATAACATAATTCGAGTGCGCTGATTCTAATGGTGCTATGCGTTTTTTTAAGTTAGCTCTAGTTTTCGAGTTATTCGAAAAACAAAATATCACTATCAAGGATAAAACGGAAATAATTTTATTTTTTATATTTTACAATTTATTAAAATTAAATCGATATAAATTGATAGAATAACCTTAATATCGACAAAAATACATCAAATAAAAACAATATGAAGAATATTTCGATGGTTAAGCGCACTAAAGTGATAAGTGACCTTTTGACGAAAATAGGTTTACTGCATATTTCAATCCATCAATATAATATCTGCCTTGTGTAAATTTATTGAAAATACATAGTCAGTGAATGCGTGTCAGTATACAGTTAAAATTTGTGTTTTGTATTGAGATGTATTGAAATTGAAAAACAAAATCGACGTTTGAAATTTTTCACTTATCACTTTAGTGAGCTTAACCATCGATTTATTCGATTTAGTTGATTTAAGAGTGATTTTCCTGCAAAAAAAAAATAATACAAAAAAACTTTAATGGGTCCTTAAGCAACGACAACATTTCATGGCTTTGAGGGTTTGGGGAAAGTGCATTTTTAAAGAAAAATTTTTAATCTTTTAAAATTGTTAAATCTTAACAAAATTGGTTATCGTATGATAGGAGCTTTTTTTTAAATTTTTTTTTCAATTTTTGGTGATGTTCCAAATTTGAAAGTGTGTTTTTTCGAAAAAAATATTGACTTTAAAAATTCATAAAAAATCGAAAAAAAATTAAAAAGAAAAGCTCGTGTCATACGAAAGCGAATCAAGTTTAAAAAAATAACAAAAAAAATTTCGTCAAAAAATGAAATAGTGCCGCTAGTGCCGCAACCAGTACGAAAAACATGGTTTCGAGAAAAACGCGTTCAAAGTTTGTGAACAAAGAAAAATGCAAAGAAAAATAAAAATGCGCTCTTACTAATCTGGCTGTAACTTTTGAATCCGTTAGAAGTTTTCCATGAAATATTTTTTCTTAAAATTTTAAGAGTATTTACTAAAATACAAAACTATAAAAAAATTTATTTAAAACAACGGCCAATGTCATGTCCCCCCTTAAATAAATGGTCAAGAATTAAAAATTTTTTTCTCGTGGGTCTAAAAATTTGATTCTCAAAATTCTCGAAAACAAGAACAAACCTAAAAAAAACGCTTAGCACTATTAGAATCAGCATACTCGAATTATGTTATCCCCCTGGGTCCCCCGTTTGATGAGAAAAAAAGTGTCCGATTCGAGCACAGTGTAATTTGTTGATTCAATATTTGCATCCAGGGACCGTACCGGCTATGGTTTTTGTCGAAAGTGTCACATATTAACTTTTATCTCTTAATTTTTATTTTTTTCCGACAAAAATAACAGTTTTTTGTGCCTTATAGTTTTTTTGGGCAAAAATAACACTTATTTTCTAACGTTTATTTTTCGGTCAATATTTATATTTGTTGAAGTCATTTTACCGATAAAAAAATTTTGATATTATTGTTTTCATCTCATCGGTAAGACATTTTACACATGGTGTGAACAGTTCAATCTAACAAGCGGCCTTTAAGAAAACACAAATTGCTTGATATTTTTGACCGAAAAAATTAGAGTCACAAAATAACTGCTATTTTTGACCGATAAAATAAAAGTCAAAAGTAACCTTTATTTTTCCTCGAAATATACTAGACAAGAAATTAACTTTTAAAGAATCAGTTTCAAATTTAAAAGCGACTTAATATTCGTGAGGACATTTGTAACATAATGGTATTTTTAAAAAAGTCTTTGGACAATTTTTTTCATTTGAAAATTGTAAAATAACAGTTATTTTCGGTACTTGTTTTAGTTCAGTTGGTGTTTTAGTTGCTTTCGAATGTCTTCTCAACATTGTTACTTTTTGAATGCTGGATTGCATTTGCATAGTACTCTTTGAAGGAGCCTCCGAAAGCAGAGGCAAATCTTGTTCATTATTACCTCCTGCTTCCTGATCATAATAATTGCTATGTTGATAGAGCGCCTCATAAAGCAGCGAACGTTGATTATTGAGTGTATCAACTTGGTTGGCTCTAAAATTTTGTTGAGATGATGGCTGAGTGGTGTTGTGGTGACCGTGGCATGCAGGTTAGGTGTGTGGCTTAGCATGCTCGGAGCACGGGTTCGATCCCCAGCCGCGGCGAAAAGTTTTTTCAATACAAAATTTTTCTGATCGGTCACCACCTCTCTGCAGACAATGGCAAACCTCAGAGAGTAAATAACGCCATGTAAAGCTTCTTGAGAAAATGAACTTTAGCCGTTCGGAGTCGGCATAAAACATGTAGGTCCAGTTCTCGGTCAATTGTGTGCAAACTTTTAATAACACACACAACACAATTGATCATAAGAAGCTCGGTCAAAGTCCTTTCAAGGGCTGAAATGGCCAATTTGTTTGTTTGTTTTTAAATATTTTTATTAAAAATACAAAATCGGGCGATTTTAATACAAAATGTTTTCCTGCGGCGCTTACTAAGCCTACTACAACTAAAATAGTTTAAATAACAGTTACTAAATTCTGTAAAAACAAAAATTTTTCAAATTAAATTTTTGGATTATGTCCGTTTCTTTGGCGGTCATAACACACAACATTATTGAGATTGTCACAATTGTTTTGGTGGGTATGACCTCTTGCAGGTATGGTTATAATCCCCAAAATCAGTTTTGGTATTATTACAGCAAGTTAAGCGGACCTACATATGTCACTAAAAATTCCCTTAAAGTAATAAAAAGCTTCTATGGAAAAGAGAAATACATAAAAATATATCGTTTTTAGAGAAAAAGACTTATTTATTTTTGAGAAAAGATTTGTTTTTATTGAAGAAAAGACTTCTCCTAGTGAAATTTTTCATAAAAATATAGGAAAAGTTTTTCATTTTCAATAAAATTTTATCAGATTGTGCTTAAAATTTATCGAAATGATATGGAATGGAATCACCGATATATAAATGCGTAAAAAGTAATATTTTGATTATTAAAAGTCCCGAACTAAATGCTCTGACCTTGAGTAGGCCCCGTGTCAATTTTAGCCCCAGGGCCCGCCATGTTTTAATCCGGCGTTGTCTGTTACTCAATGATTTATTTGGCATAAAGCTGAAATAAATTCTTAAAATAATTGCTTTTCTTAATGCATAAAAAACAAAACATTTTAACAAAATTTCTAAAAACAATTAAGCTTTTAAATTATTTTCGTCTAAGATAATGTGATGCTTTAATTTGTACAATAGTGGTTAATCAAATAGAAATAAGAGATCAAGAAATTTAAGAAAAACTGTATCTACCTTCCACAAAGATTAGGTTTCATAACTTTAACTGAATCCTCTGCTAACATGCTATTATAGTTGAGGCTGCAGCAATTACAGCCCGGCTTTTGGCATTTCAAATTCTTCCACCGAAACTAAAAGAAACTTAAGTGTTTCATTTCAAGAAACTACCATCTAATTTTTAAACTGAATTATTTATACGCACTTCAAAACGTACCCTCAAAGTACCAAAGAAAACAGCCAATGAACAATTAGCACAAACATTTTTTTATCAAAATTTTTACTTAAATTTATTATTCGACCACTTTATTTCTTGATTGGCAAAGTTAAGCAGCAGCAGCATTGTATTTAACTTTGGTGACCCAACATTTCCACACCTACCACCAACAATTGCCAGAGTGGCGGCAATTTTTCTTGCAATCATCCATGATTTCACATAAGATTTGTGAAGTTTTTCTTAGCTGGACGTTAAGGATAAACGCTGATTAGCATTTTGGCTTTTGAATATTCAAGCAGCAGCTACGGCAACAAAAACAACAACTTAAAGAAGAAAAAAAAAATGCCACAAGAAGCCTCAGAGTCGTTTTTGTTGCTTTGTGCGTTAGTTCCGCATAATTTGCAGCATTTTATTAAACTTTTTTTTTTGCGCTGTGTGTGAGTGTGAACAGTTGGCGCCAAACGTGCTGAATTTGAATTTATATTAATTTATTAGCATAGCAAACGAAAAACATTTTTCGGGCTTATTTATGAAGTAGCTCGTTCTGGCTTTCGATGCAAATCAGTTGCGATTAGGTAGGAAATTAATTTTTGTCCTCCAAATGAAAGAATTTTTGACAAAAAAAAATGTTGCCTTCATTTTTTAAATTTTGTTTTTTTATTTTTTTTTTCTTTATACTTTATACTTTCTTTCTTTTAGAACAAAATTTATTATTATTTTCTGAAGTGACTCAACTTCAAGCAATTTCGAGAGGTTTTTTCTAAGCTAAGCATTAATAATCCAAAACCATGCGCTCAAATATCAACTACTTAGCCAAAAACTTTACTGTACCTAAACAAATCCTGGCCAGGTTGGCATATTATTTTGAACTTATGTTTGGCTATGCATTGTTGCTTCTAATAAACCTTTAAATCACGTTGGTAAACCTTTTTAAAAATACTAAAAGTTTTTCGCCTCATGCAAAAATATGTAAATCCTGCTTGAACACACAAATAATGGTGTTCCATCAAAATAATTTCAACGCGCGCTAGCTTAGGCAACCATTCATCCTCTGCATGGGTTTAACATGTAGCCAGCATCCTGGAATCTAGCTCAGCTCAAATGCTGCGCTGCCTTGCCCCCCCCCTCCCCCCTGATAGCAATGCAAATAGTGTAGTCGCCGCCACCATGACACTCGCCATGGTCTCATGGATGTTTAAAATGACGCGTCATCAGTTCAAATGTCAGCCGTACAGTGGCAGCAGTCAAACGACGACGTTGTGTGGCACCACAGCAGGGTACGCTCTAGCATAAGGAGTTGGTTCTATGTTTGTTGAACAAGCCGAGACGGCAGAGATATTTAGTGCGGAAACATGAAAATGTTGCAATCTAACTGCTTTAGTTGTTAAAAGGTTGAGAAATATGGTCGTCGGAGTCAAAGCATATCTATTTTTTGTTCTTCTCCAAGCACACTGGAAAAACATTATAACATTACTAGTTCTTTCCCGTCAAAAATGACGGGCCCGGTTTTAATAAAGAAAAAACATGAAATATTAATTTTCTTTAAGCGAAGCTTTAAGCGATGATCACATATTCGATATTGAATTGTGCAAAGAACAATTTTTAGTGACAAATATTTATAAAATACCTTAAAGTCAAAACAGGAACCATAGTAGGAGCGACGAAATAAGTTTAAAAAATTTTTATAAAACTGAAAATTTCAAAATGAAAAAATATAAAAACGTTTTTGAAGTTTCAATAATACACAAAACAAAACTGCCTAAAATTATGCTATGAAATTTTTAAAAAAAAATCAAGCGTTCCGCACTCACATTTTACGGAATTATGTTATAGTACTAGTTCTTTCCCATCAAAAATGACGGGCCCGTTTCCACTTATTCGATTTTAAATTATTCAAATAATAATTTTTAGTTCCAAAGACTCATAAAATGCCTCAAAGTAAAAACGAAAACCATAGTAGGTACCTATGACGAAGTATGTTTAAAAATTTTTTGTAAAAATGAAACTTTCAAAATGAAAAAAAAATATAAAGTTTTTGAAGTTTCAATAAATCACAAAACAGAAAATGCCTAAAAGTGTGCTATGAAATTTTTCAAAAAATCAAGCGTTCCGCACTCACATTTTACGGAATTATGTTATAGTAATAATATTGTTTCTCTTGAAAAACCTAGCTAGCAAATCATCATATGAATTAAAAAAAAAATATGTGTGTGGCCGCCACGCACGGTATAAGTGAAACTTTAACCCAAAAATGTAGAGAGTTTTTAGTTTAGTCTTACTTAACAAAGTCTTATTTCATATAAAGCCATGAGAAGATGAAGTTTATTTTAAAAGAGCAAAAGTGCTGATATTCAGGGTAATGCGTCATCAAAGAAATCAAATTGTAGGATAAGACTTCCCATTTCAGCGTTTCGACATGTGGCTGAGCCATAAGCGCAACCAAAGGGGGGGTTTCGGGGTGAGTCGCAGGAAAAGCAATCACGTTTTATGAAATGAGTGAAAACCCCAAATGTACATTTCAAATCGATTCTGGTTGATGCATAATTTGCTAAATTAGTCATATTTTATTCCTTCAGACTGCACATTAAGCCGGATCGATTTTGTATGGAGAAAAAAAAGTGAGCCGGACACCGACCCAAAAGTAAGAAGTACTCTCAAAAACTAGAAAATATTTTTTTTAAACACCTATAAAAAATTTATTTTTCTTGAAATTCAAATGAATTTAAGATAATTGGAAAAGTACTGAGCTCTTCTTTCTTTTGGTGTATCGTATGGTGTTGTTTAATCAAAACTGAGTACTATGAAAAACGCGTTTTTTATAAGTGTTAAAAAAAAAAAATATTTGAAAATCATGAATTTTGTACTGGAGCGCTATCTAAAACTTTACATTTTAGATCTTTTTAAAGATCTTTAAACTTTAGATTTTAAAACTTTAAATTTAACTAAAAACTGGTTAAAAGAAATCAATTTGCGTACCTAAAAACTCATATGTACCCACTAATATATATGGGCCCACCAAAATTTGCCAAAATCAAACCGTAATTATGGCAATTAAATAATAATTGAGCTGAAGGAAGCTTTTGAATATCGGTTTCTCACATTTTATATAATTGTGGCACTTAGTTTTGGTTAAACCGCACCATACGATATATCAATGGAAAGAAGAGCTCAATAATTTAAATTCATGTGAATATCATGAAAAATACATATTGTACACGTCTTACAAAACAACCTCTTTTCGAAAATGACAAAATATGGATTTTTTGGGGTCTCAATAGAGTTTGTAAACACAAAAAATTTCCAAAATTTTTTTAGTGTACCATGAAAATCTTTAGTTTTTTCGCTTATCTTGGGTATGCATTCTGAAGAAAAAAATGTATTATTAAAAGGATTCTGACCACTTGAAGGGTTGTTGGCAATACTTCGATTTGAATTATCTTTTCAACTTCTAGCATGGAAGAAAATTGAAATATTTGGAAACAAATTAATTCAAAAGTTAGACATAGTAAAAAAGCCTAAATTTGAGGAAAATCGGTTGAATCACTCGCCACTGAAAAAATCAAAGAAATTTCCCGTCAAATTGTTATTTTTCGTCCTTTTTTAAAGTCATTTTTTTAAACATGGACAACACAAACTCTACAGAAATAAGTTAATAGTGAAGTCATGTGATTCATTATAAAAATAATTTCCGATTGACTTCCGAAAGTGGAGAAAAAATTTTACAATTTCTAATTTTCCATCGTTGTTTCCAAAATCCATTTCATAAAATTTCTCTAAATTTTTAAATATTATCCGTTATTAAGGAATTATGGCTTATAAGGTAAAAATATGTTGGTTTAATTTTTCTTCTGTTCGCCCATCCAGTGACATAATATAGCTAGTTATATGCCTTATTCATAATCTTGCATTGGATTTTCAAAATCAGTTTCATGAAAAACCATCAAAATTGCGCAAATATTAACCGATTTTGGAAAAGTGTAGGTAAGACCTACCATTAAAAATATATTATTTCGATTTCGTCAGCATTTGCGCATTGGACAAGTAATACCAAACGATTTTTTCAAATTCTCTTTTCAGACTCTTTGTTTTTCATCCCAAGGTGTCAGAAATTTAGCGGTTTTTATTTTCGGAATTGAGCAAAATTAGTGCTCACTAAAGGACGAATTTTAAAGCTAGTGCCAGCCAATTGGGTATTTTTACAACGAAGTATGGGTATGGATGAAACATTTTCACTGCACTCAAATATGTTATAGAGTTTGCTCCAGAGAATGATTTTCTCTAAATGTGGTACTAAAAAATCCCTAAAAATGATAAAAAGCTTCCATGAACAAGGGAAATATATAAAAATATATCGTTTTTAGAGAATAAGACTTTTTTATTTTTGAAAAAAGATTTCATTTTATTGAAGAAAATACTTCGCACAATGAATTTTTTATCAAAATTTAGTAAAAATTTTTCATTTTCCTTAAATTTTTCTCTATAAATGAGAATTTTTTGTGCGAGAAAAATACTTATCATTATTAGAGACATTAAAATATTTCCATTTCCCACAAGTGAAGAAATATTTATTTGAAAATTTATTCTAATTGAACTATCGAAAATAGAGAAATTTTTTATCGGAGAAAGGTAGGTATTTTTTTCTGAATGTGTGGGGAGAAAAATATTGAATTTTTGCTGACCTTATTGGGACCCGAGTAAAAATGAAAATATTTTAGCTCAAGCCTTATAACCTTCGTACAACTGCCAAATAAGAAAAAATCAATTCAACGACCTACAACTGGTGCTTGCAAAATATTTTAGCCGAACAGAATCCTAAACAACATTGAAGCCAGTTTATTTTAAAACGACCGCTACCACTGCTGTTCACCTTCTGTACGGATAGAATGTCCTGAGTAGGGTTCCCAACTGTCCCGGATTTGGCGGGACGTCCCGCATTTCAGCTAATTTTTTAGCGTCCCGCGACGACCCCTTGCGGGACACCTTTTGTCGCGCATTTGAGATCTTAAGATTGTTTGTATCTATATTTCCAATTCGACATGAAACACAGTTTCCTAAACCGTTTAATTTTATTATCAAAATAAATTTATAGCTCGTTTCAAAAGAGAAGAACATTTTTTAGTTTCAAGAAAAAATTGTGAAGTGAAATTACGGATGACAAAAAATTATTTACGCACATTTTTTTTTTAATTTTGATTGGTTGATTTTGAAAATAAAATTCAGTACTTCCGCAGCGCAGTTGCGATGATCAACAAAATTCAGGAATATACATTAATTTTTTTCATTTATTTTCTGCTCAGAGAATATTTAATTTTATTTTTAATGTCAACCAATCAGAACACTCTCCAAATTATTTTCTTATTCTCAAACATGTGCGAAAATGTTTTTCTCTTTTGAAAAAGGCTATATCATTTATTTTTAATTAATTTTATTTATCAAAACGATTTGGATTTATTTTTTGGTTTTTTTATGAATTGGGCAAGAGTTGGAAAGAGATCTAAACAATATCAAGGATCCAAGCGATGGTGTAAAGGCATCGTTGATTCCCTTTATTTCTCAAAGAATAAAAGGAAATATTTAATAAAATAAAAAATTCTAATGTTGTCCCGCATTTTTCAGCCAAGTCCCGCATTTTTGATGCCTCCGTCCCGATTTTGTACTTTTCAGAGTTGGCAACCCTAGTCCTGACAGTGACCGTTTTAATTAAAAAAAAAAAAATATGGTGCTGGCCATTAGTGCAAAAATTGAACGCACTAACCTCTACAACTCAGCCGATGTAATTACGTAAAATTGTTTTTATATATAAGTTCTACATTTGATAAAACCCCCCCCAAAAAAAATTCCTGGTTGCGCCCCTGGGCTGAGCGTTGTCATGTTGCAAAATTACCTTGTTGTACCTTTGATCACACTCTGGACGGTTTTGCTTCAATGCTCGATTCAAACGCATCAATTGAGTTCGGTAGAATTTCTCTGTGATAGTTTCACCTAGTTGTAGCAGCCTATAGGACATCACGGCCCCACCAAATACAGAGACCAAACATAGAGAGGGACCTTGTCACTGTGAATATTGGACTTTGACGTCGATTTTTGTGTATGGCCGGGCAGCTCCATCATCATCATCATTATAAATTGAGTTCGTCTTGTACAAAAATGTACTTAAAAATTGAATCCATTAAAGTTTTGATGACCACCTGCGAATGACCTCAGAAAATCCCATTGCATCCGATTGGCCATAGAATCATCCATTTTGGTCAATATCATCCATGGAATCCATAAAAGTGTGACCTCAGATAATCCCATTGCATCCGATTGGCCATAGAATGAACCCTTTTTGTCCAAATGATCCATGGAATCCATAAAATTGCCAATGACCCGTCTGTGACCTCAAATAATCCCATTGCATCCGATTGGCCATAGAATCATCCGATTGGCCATTGAATCATACAGGTTGAAAATTCCAGCGTTACATGTCATGGTTTGAAACGTATCTAGTATCTAGTTGAAAATTCCTCCTTCAAAAAGTACGGTCTAAAATTTTGTTGATTAATTCATCTGTTAGTTCGGACTCAAACTATTGTTTGATAATTTTGTTCTTTCCGAACACCTTATGAATTCTAATTTATAAGGTTTGGCGAACACCTTGTTTCACTAAATTCACCTAATTCAGCTAATTGGCCTAAATTCACCACAATTCGCCGCAGTTTCATTCGTTTCATCGGTTTTACTACCAGTTTCGTTCGCCGGATGTATACGTGGTTTCACTTCAAAAAGCTCTAAGTTACCAAAAATTAAAAATCAACTTTTTTGATTGATTATTATGCAAAGTATCAAAATGCATGCTCATGCATAACTTAACATTCTTACTACTAAAAATAACTATTTTTTTTAAATAAGGAAACTGGAAAAATTTTGAAAAAGTTTTGTTTTCAATTTAGTTTTTCAAATTTTTTTTGCTTCTCCTGTAAAATTTTTCAAATGTAATTGTTTTTTTTTTTATTTCATGTGATGAAATATTTTATAAACGTAAAATGGTTTTTGTTCTAAAAATTTCGTTCAATAGATATTCTGCGATCTGATTAATCAAAATCCTAGAAAAGCATAGCAAAAATCTCTGAAATATTAAGTTTAACCAAAAAAAAGTACGGACCCAATTTTCAACAAAGAACTACCATTGAACGAGTTATGAAAATTTGGTGCCTACAACGTGGGGAAAAAATCTTTGCCTAATGAAGCTGCACAAAAAGTAGCAAAGTCCGGATTGACGAAAGTATGAATGCTTTGCTATCCGTAAAATCATACATTATGAGCTGCTCTAATCTTCACAAACGCCTGATCTTAACCAGTACTGCCATCAAATAAAGTGATTTATGCGTGTTAAACGCAATGAGTTAAATCAGCTGGAAGTCACAATAGAAAAGTCGACAATTACGGCAATGCTAGGCCACACACTTCATTAATAACTTGGAGAATCATTACAAATATAGATATACATTAAGCCGGATCGAAATTTAGATTTCGCCGGACACCGACTCGAAAGTTAGAGGGACTCTTAAAAACTATTTCTGCATCATTTTTATACCCCCACGCGTACTGCGTAAGGGGTATATTAATTTTGTCACGACGTGTGTTACACCCAAAAGGAGGCGTGGTAGGTATGGAAAAGTATATATATTCTTGCTCAGCATCACCACCTGAGTTGATTTAGCCATGTCCGTCTGTCTGTCCGTCTGTCTGTCGACACGATTACAGCCGTAATGTTGAAGCTATCGTAATGAAATTCGATATTTAAGCTTTTTTTAAAAAAACTAAGGTCAAGTTCGAGAATGGGCTAAATCGGATGAAAACCACGCCTACCTCCCATACATCTCCAAAATTGAAAACTCTACAAAGAAGCTAATATTAAAGCTACAATACTGAAATTTGATATTTGTGTATTCTATGTCAAAGCTGATATGTCTTAGAAAAATGGGCATCATTCACCCACTAACACGCCCACCTCCCATACAACCCCAAAATTGAAAAATCTATAAAGAGGCTAATATTAAAGTTACAAGACGGAAACTCGGTATTTGTGTATTCAATGTCAAAACTGAGGTGTGTTAGAAAAATGGGCGTCATCCACTCATAACACGCCCACCTCCCATACAACCTCAAAATTGAACAATCTATAAAGAGGCTAATATGAAAGTTACAAGATGAAAACTCGGTATCTGTGTATTTAATGTCAAAACTGAGGTGTGTTATAAAAATGGGCTTTCTCCACCCATTAACACGCCCACCTCCCATACAACCCCAAAATTGAAAAATCTATAAAGAGGCTAATATTAAAGTTACAAGACAGAACCTCGGTATTTGTGTATTCTATGTCGAAACTGAGGTATGCTAGGAAAATGGGCGTCATACACAATCTAACACGCCCACCTCCCATAAAACCCCAAAATTTAAAAATTTATAAAAAGGCTTATATTTAAGCTGCAGGAAAACAATTTGATATGTATGTATTTTAGACACATAAAAATAATAAAATCTCTCAAAATCACATACAAAAAGCTCCCCAATTAAAGATTCTTCCACCCTTAAGAATCGGCCGTGGGGGTATTTTTACTTCGGCCAAGTCGAAGATATACCTTACTAGTTTTTTTTTTTTGGATAGGAGAATTCCCCATGGAATAGTTTTGGCTCTCCTGAATCCATTTTTTGGCCAAAAACTCAAGTTTTTTGCACAGCACGTCAAATATAGACCAAGAACAACACAAACTCCACTACACGCAGTAAGCAGGCTAACGCATGACAAGGCGGCCGCGTAGTGTGCAACAACAACAACATCATAACAAAGTCACTAAAAGCTAAGCATGCGTGCAGAGTAAACGCCGATTCAGACAGGCAGGCAGACATGCAGTGTGAACAAGCGAGATAGATTGCTATTTGTATCTCGGTTGTTCATACAGATTTTATCCTGCCTGTATGAATCGGCGTTTGCTCTGCACGCAGCGAAAGGCATAACAACCACCACCAGCTACAAGCAGAATTTGTATAGCATAGATATAATTCACAACACGTTCAATGAAAAGATTATTTAAGACTATTCAGTGTCGCTGGCGGTCGGGTATGGCTCGAAGACGTTATGTCTTGTCCGTCTGTTACTTGGCAACGAGTAAGCAACTTTTTCCAAACAAGCCACCATGAGGCGGGTTACTCAATACATAATAGTTAGATTCTGTATTCAGTCGTGTTTGGGTTGGACTTCATCGCGGCTTCGGTCAGTCGGCTATTCTCCCGAATACTTAGCCTATAAATAAGCTACCCATTTTTGATAATATGAATTAAACGTATGATATATTTATAATTCTTATTATTATTATTGATGAAATGTAAATTGAAGCTATTTATATAAGATATATATATATATATAATTTAACATTTAAGAAGATGTGGGTATGCGTTCTGTGTAAAATAAAAAGTTACAGGCAAAAAACATGTTTTTTTTACCAAAAAAGACCTTCAGAAGAATCAAAATTGCTTCGGCGGTTTTTCTCCGATTTGAAAAAAAAGTATGCAGAAATCATTTTAATGGGTTCCTCTAACTTTTGAGACCCCGACCAGTTGAAATTTTTTTTATCCATATACGAATGATCCGGTCTAATGTACACGCCCACAAAGTTTGGTTTGTGTAAATTCTTTGTATAAAGGCCGATTGAAAATGATGCAGCTTTTTTGATTTAAGACCGATTTAAAAAATTTTTTGCAGTAAAGTTGATCAAAATTTCCAACAAACTTTCATATGGCATTTAAAAATTTTTAATTTGTTCCAGATTTTTCCACTTTTATGAGCCAAGGTCACGTCTGTGGTCATTATTATATGCAAAATAATTATTGGTCCTAATAAGCCAAACCTTTTTCCTGAAGAATTGGTATCTAAATATAAATATCTCAAGAGTGAAAAAAATATCATTTGGTCGTCGTAATTTTTTTTAGTGGAAAGTTAATTTTATTTTTAAAATTTAAAAAAAAATAAAAAAAAAGAAACAGTTTCGATAGTATCGTAAGTGTAGACGTAGAATTCCGTTTAAGTTGTAACCTCTTCTACTTTGTCTCTTTGGTCCGATTGTTTTGTTCATTTTGCATGTATTTTTATTGAACTTCCAAAAATTAAAAAAATAAATGAATAACACTCAATTATGGACTATTTATCGATGCCAGAATAAAGAAAAAGTTAAATAGTAAGTATGATTAAATGAGCAACCAAAAAGAAACAAGCAAAATTTCAAATTTTTTCGATCATTTTATAAAGTTTGACAGGTTGAGTTCATTGACTTAGTTAAAAAGAAGGCGAAGCAAATGCACTTTCCATTGGTGCCACTTTCGTCTCTGCCCGATATATAAATTGCGAGCTACAATCAGTTTAACTACTAATTTCAAATTAAAATTAAGACTCCGATTTTTAAAAAATCGTATGGTTACTATATTTCACGCTGAGCACTTGTCCTTTCCTGTCGCCTCTGTCTGATATTTAGTTTGCTAGCTACATTTTCTGTTCGATGTATAGTTTGCAAATTACACTCGCTAGTGCTAATGGGATGTGGAATCCAAATTAATTTGCATTAAAAACAAAAATTTAAATTTTACGCCATCTATTGGGTAAAAGCATAAAAAGAAATATGATCCAACTCGTTTTTTTCATAAGAGTTAAATCTAACCGGATCACAGACCCATTTCGTTAAATTTGACAGATTGAGTTGATTGACTGAGTTGAAAAGAGGTTCATGACCTCTGGTTTCAAAATAGTATACTAGAAGAGTAGTGCATACATAAACCCAATGCACTAATGCTTAGAATGCTGCCAAAGCGAACCAATCAGTTCGTGCAAAACCAAAGCATACAAGCATAAACAACAAAAAAAAAACAAAAAAGCAGCAGGCACATAAGCAGCTGATGATTGATTTTCGTATATAAAAACATGCATTTTTCTTCTTATATTTTACTATTTTGTGACTTAAATATAATAGTGACAAAATCCAAAGTTAGATATTCATTCAGCGCAGGATATATCTGATATTTTAGTATGTATATTATCTTAGAACTAAGAGTATTAAAGGCTGTAGGTATACCCTAAAGTATTCGCCAAAAACGTTGCCTAATGGCCTTGAAAAAAATCTGTTCAAACGACCCCATACAAACCGCGCTGTAAGACGTAATTCTACGTCAAAAAACAAAAAAACAAATTAAATATTTTTTCAAAAAGTTGACAATTCTAGCATACAAATTCCAAAAATATTTTTTTCTTAAACCGCTTTTCAATAGCTTTCTAACAATACCTAATTTAACTCCATCTTCAAGCTTTTTACTTTTATCAAAATTTGTTATCTACATAACTTTTCAAAAAATGGCGATAAAAAAACCTTTTCAAGCAAATCCATTTTTTTAAAAAGAAATTGCATAAGGCTTGGAATGGCCGTGTAGACGAGTTTAATCAGATTATTACTTGGATATATTAGTCGGCAAAATTGTATCCTCTTCTGGTATTATCAATCATCTTCTTATGGTTCCGAACCAATCGGTTTTCCCTTAAATTTGCAAAAAAAATGTAATGGAATTATTATTTTAGAGATAATTTTAGGGCCTTTTTTGTAAACTTAGGTAGGTTAGGTAGGGGCGGCAGCCTATGTAATAAATACACCAGCTCACTTAGACCATTTTGGTTGATTGTTTTACCACAGCATACTTGGCCTTCAATTCCTATGGAACCTGGAACTTGTTGTTGACAACTCATCAAGCTCATCGCATAAGTAGAAACCTAGATTGTCTAAAACGTCTTTTGGCGAACGCGGGGCTGACAAATTAAAGATGAGTTACTGTTTCTTCCTCCTCATCATCTCTGCAGCTTCTACAGAAGTCGTTCCCAAACAAGTTTAGTCGGGCAGCATGTCTGCGTATCAGACAGTGCCCTGTAATGACTGCCACCATTATGGATAGGACTAACCTTTTCAGAGAGAGCAGCGCCTTAGAGCGCCTGAGATTAAAAGATGGCTAGATAAGCCTAGAAATCTTACAGGTAGATAGTTCAGCCCATCTAATGTTGGCTTTAAGCTTAGTATTATCGCTGAGCAGCAGCTTGAGAGTAGCTAGCGGCATATCTGGTGGGTTCTGAACCACTGATGTCACAAAGGTACCGTTTCTAGCGAGCTCGCCTGCCTTTTAATTACCCCTAATGTCGTTATGCCCAGGCACGCATCTTAGGTTGATGTTAAAAGAGTTAGACATTTCCCCCAACAAAGCAATTTTGGCAAATATGGCGTTAAATAATTCAATTCACTGCGATGTTTTTGAATTCACTCCGATTTTGCTTAAAGTTTATTTCTCAATTTGTTCTTGCATTTTCATGTAGGTTTGTACTCTTTTCTTATAAACTATTCTTGCATCTCTTGTATGTTTACACAGATTTTATGAGTTATGGTCACTAAACTCATAAGCAAGTTAACGTTTCCCCTGTATATGAACATAAGATTCATGCATTTTTGTGACTTACCTCATGAACTCTTCTTGTTCTCCTCGTATTTATACATGAATTTTATTCACCAAAATTTTTAATGATTCATAGTTGTATTGTTGTTTTTTATGGCGTTTACAAAATTTTTTACTGGTTCGTGTATTTTGTACACAAGCTATATGAATTTTGAGCACTAGCCTTATGAAATATTGATATTCTCTTGTTTTTTCGTTTTAGGTTTTTTCGCATTTATATCATGAATAATTTATGTGACTCACGTAATTGGTTACTGGACCACAATTCATGAATACAATTACTGGAGATCATGTAAAAACAATATTGATGTAATCAAGAGATCATGTAGTTATTGTATACTTTTTTGGTATAATTCACATATTCTGCTTACAATAAATTAATTATTTAACTATTTTAAGATCCGAATTTTCTTCTTGAGCAATTTTAATTTCTAAAATGCGTGGAGGTCTCACTCACATTTTCTTTTCTTTTTTTTTTTGTCCTAAGAACAGCTTTTATGCATCGAATACTTCGAAAGTACTCAACAGATAAAACTAGAACTTTAGCTATTTTGTTTTTTCAGTGCAGCATCTAAGCATTGTCCCAACCACACATTCATTTACACCGACATCAAAACGAGCATTTAAGCTCCGGCACTAAGCTTGGGGATTTAGTCAGAGCCACAGGAGGTGGTTTCTTGCGCTACAACAGCACCAACAACAAAAACAACAACAACAGCAAAGCAGGAAAGTAACATCTTCCTTCGTTCATTCGTTGTTCGCTTCAAACACACACATACCCACACATATGGTGGCTTTCATCAACATGGCGTCAAACGTCACAATCCTCAGAACATCCTTTTGCTGTATCCGCACACTTGTGTGGTGGTGGTGGCAGCGGTAATGGTAAGGGTGCTCATAACCATACGCTCTATAAGCGCAGCCAACCAGTCACCCCTCCCTCCACCCCACCTTCTCACGCCATTTAACCCACAATCATCCAATGCCGTGTCATACCATGCGCCATACCAATACATCACTTCCGGCAACGGGCTCATAATCTTTTAGCTTTATGTGCTGATGACTTGCTGTGTACCGTGAGTTGATGTGCCAGGATGCGGTATGCTATGGTATGGCACGGTTAGGATTTCATGCAGCAAGTTGTAGTTGTTGTTGTTGAATTGTAAAATCTGCTCTGTTGGTTGGCTTGTGTTCAGTTTTGGCTGGATTTTAAAGCGGCTCCAAATTGTGGGCGCCCGCTGCAGCGCAGAGACGCAGCGGATGTTAACTTGGATTCTTGACGTTTTGCCGTTAATTTTTTTTTTCACTGCTATACTTCTTATTGTTTGTTGTAATGCTAAAGCTTAACAATGGTTGTTGCTTTTTTTTATTTATTTGTTGTATCTGCTGTTGCTGATGCTGCTGATGGTGATGATGATGTTGCTGTTGTTGTTGATGATGCTGCGGCAGGATTTTCTAAGTAAGCAAATGCTTAAAGAATTCGCTCCATAGTAATCCCATGGCCAGTGGTTTTACTGTTTATTTAGGCATCTTCAATCTATATCAATGGGTTTAAATGTACAATTTTTGTAGTAAAAAAATTGACGAACAAGAAAATTTTAAAGCCCATATCTCAGAACAGATTAGCTTTATTTAAAATTGTAAGCATTTTTTTGATGGCACATAAAAAGCTCTGTTTGAAAAAAAAAAATTGCTTTAAGGATTATGTTCGCTCTGCTACTCCCTTGATGACTGACATCAATACAACAAACAAACCTTTTAATCTTTAAGCAAAATTGCACACAACAAAACAAACAAAAAAAGGATAACTTCAGCAAAATTCTTGGCTTTAATCCTTAGATGCTTAAAAGTCTCCCAGTGAGAGGATATTACAGCACAAAGAAAATGAAAAAAAAAAACGAAAGAACGAAACCCAAGCATTTCATACTTAAACAAAATTCGAAGCGGAACAGTAGAATTTGACGAGCCACAATAGATGGACAGAAAGAACGAAGTTGGGGTCGATTTGATAAACTAGCTGCAACAAAAGATATCAGGCCATAAAACGACAGGACGATATTAAGAACAGGACAAAGCAAATAAAAATACGACTCATGGCAACTGGAAAAAAAACTCGATATAAACTTATTTGTTTTTACATGCTGTGCACAGTGGAAGGAGTCCGACGGCTTAAGCGGCAATGTGAGCAGGTCACAAAAAGAAGGTATTCTTCATTTCTTATGCATCCCATATTTGCCTAACAAACAGTCTCAGCTTCAAAGCGCAAACATAAAGCTGAGTTAAAATTGCCAGAGCTGCTGTTATTAAAAATCATAAAAATTTAAAACGAAATTTTGCTCCAAAAACATTTAAGTAGCAAAACTGATGTCAAAATCATAGCTCAGCAGCAATAATTAAGTAATGTAGGTTTACTTTTAATATCTAGTCATATTTTTGTCAGCACAAAAAACCCCAAAATTTAATGTGCTTCTTTTTTTCTGTTCTAAAAAAATTCTCACAAGGATTACATAACAAACGCGCATTAACTGTGATTCGGTCAACCTGCCCTTAAGCCTCAAATAACAATAATAACAAATAGCAAAAGACAGCCACGCTGATACTCATAAAAAAATAAGCTACAGTTTTTTTTTCTCTTCGCTGTACATTCATAAACTTTTATTATGCCTTAAGGTAAATTATTTTATTTGCGCTTTGCACAAAATCCTTTACAAATAACAAGAAATGGCAACACACACACACACACACACATGCAGATGCAAGCGTATACACTCTCCTGCACGCACACACCAAAGTAAACAAGAACCTTTGCTCAAAGGGCTGTTTAAGTTACGCACTTAAATTATCCGCACGTAGGTATGTATGTATACGTATGTGTTTGTCAGTTCGTAGGCGAGTGTGTGTACATTTATTTTTGGGGTTGCCTGTTTTCGGGCCTTACACACAACATTTTTGGACCACCAGTGGCTTCATTTTGCTCTGAATTTTATTTATATATTTTATATATTTATTGCTAAAAGGCAGCGCCAACAAAAATAATAATACGACAGAGGCAGGCAGGAAAAAAATAAAAAAAAAACTCAACCGAAGGATATTCTATATAAATAAATTTTATACAAAATCGCAACAATTTGTAATTCCAAATATTTTATTTATTTTTGTGTGCATTTTTTCGGGCTTTATTTGGGTGACGGTTGTGTTTTTTTATAGCTTCTGCATGATATCGTATGTGTGGGTGAAAAATCAACAGGCTTTTTTGACACAACCAAGCATTTAAAAATCCTGTCTTACTTAAAGAACAATTTAATTAAACGAATACTAAGAAATTGTTTGGCTTTTTCAGTCTCCAAATAATTGTAGGATATTGCCATTAACTTGATAACATCGATTCCTATGTTATCACTATCACTATCACTATCACTATCACTATCACTATCACTATCACTATCACTATCACTATCACTATCACTATCACTATCACTATCACTATCACTATCACTATCACTATCACTATCACTATCACTATCACTATCACTATCACTATCACTATCACTATCACTATCACTATCACTATCACTATCACTATCACTATCACTATCACTATCACTATCACTATCACTATCACTATCACTATCACTATCACTATCACTATCACTATCACTATCACTATCACTATCACTATCACTATCACTATCACTATCACTATCACTATCACTATCACTATCACTATCACTATCACTATCACTATCACTATCACTATCACTATCACTATCACTATCACTATCACTATCACTATCACTATCACTATCACTATCACTATCACTATCACTATCACTATCACTATCACTATCACTATCACTATCACTATCACTATCACTATCACTATCACTATCACTATCACTATCACTATCACTATCACTATCACTATCACTATCACTATCACTATCACTATCACTATCACTATCACTATCACTATCACTATCACTATCACTATCACTATCACTATCACTATCACTATCACTATCACTATCACTATCACTATCACTATCACTATCACTATCACTATCACTATCACTATCACTATCACTATCACTATCACTATCACTATCACTATCACTATCACTATCACTATCACTATCACTATCACTATCACTATCACTATCACTATCACTATCACTATCACTATCACTATCACTATCACTATCACTATCACTATCACTATCACTATCACTATCACTATCACTATCACTATCACTATCACTATCACTATCACTATCACTATCACTATCACTATCACTATCACTATCACTATCACTATCACTATCACTATCACTATCACTATCACTATCACTATCACTATCACTATCACTATCACTATCACTATCACTATCACTATCACTATCACTATCACTATCACTATCACTATCACTATCACTATCACTATCACTATCACTATCACTATCACTATCACTATCACTATCACTATCACTATCACTATCACTATCACTATCACTATCACTATCACTATCACTATCACTATCACTATCACTATCACTATCACTATCACTATCACTATCACTATCACTATCACTGGAAAGTTATGTAGATTTCAATAAGTGAGGTTTTCCTAAGAATAATAAACTCTGATTAAATCAAACACAAAACTTTAGCTTTGATGAAATAACATAAGTCTGACAATCGCAGGAACTCAGTCTTTTGGAATGGCATTTAACTTAACTGTTTCTTTAATCTTCTAAACTCAACACATTTTCTTTGAATTCCACATTTAGCACAATTTCTCAAATACATCTTTCAGTGAAACATAAATCAGCGCAAAATATTTAAAGCAAATATTTTCTTAAAGATCTCAATAGAAAATCAATAAAACGCAATAAACACATCATCAAGTTTTAATTAACCCTATCGTCAAGTGTTGAGGGCAGCACACTTAATTCAACAAGAACCGCACAAATGCCATTGAGTGTCGGTGAAGAAGCACGCGAAGACGATGACGACCACATGACGCACTTATGGCAAGCCCCATACTTCGCATACTCGCTATCTTCCTCTATCTTCCATCCTGTCTCACTCACTATGTCTTTCCCTCTTCACTTAAAATAGACGCCCTAGCATGGGGTTACACGCAGTAGCTGCCGACACCCCCTTTATTGGAATGCAACACTGACCTAATTAATCAACATCATTAACACAAACGTTGGTGGCACAAATTTTTAAACAGCTGCTTGCTGCACAAATCTCACAAAAAAAAAAATAAAAAATAAAACAAAATAAATTATGGCACACAAAAATATCTTCAATCTCTTCCGTATTGTTCTACTTAGCGTGCGCCAATAACAATTATTTAAAATTTTGACCTCATTTCCGTTGGAAATTAAAAATTCAACTGAAGTGACTGTTGTGTGCTGGACTTGCAAGCCGAATAATTAAATTTAACGCAACTCATTCGTCTGCAATGAATGAATTTTATTTCGTACGTCCTTCGCCATTAATACCGGTGTCATCATCAACAGGATAGTCTGGTTGATGATACCAATGGCTTACAGCAACAACATGAGCCCTAGCAGCAGCTACGTTAGCAGCGTTCGAACATCGGGCTAAAAACTTTGCAGCCAACTCGCAGCATTTTGAAATTCTTTGGAAGAAATCGAAAGGGTTTTCCCAGGATACCAGCGCATACATATTAATATGTTAGTGTGTCGTACCGCGTGTGTGTGTGTGTGTGTGTGTGTGTGTGTGAGAGGGTGGGTGTAGGGAATGGTGTTTCTGTATACCTTATTCGAAATGAGTTTATGCATGACGTTATAGTTTTGCAAAATTTTCTTAAAAGCATAACACGACAGACATTGTAGGAGTTGAAAACAGTAAGCGTAACGGCTTCAACTAGCAAAATCTGCTGAACTCTAGCATGTTAATGAAGAAAAGTTATGTTTAAGAACGGGTCATCGGTCACTGATTTGCACCACATGAACGTTGATGTTGCTGCTTTTACCGTAGGCAGCCTAATGTGCAGTGAGAAGCTGCTGCAACAGGCTAACTATCAACTTCAAATTCCCTACAACTCTAGTAAATAAACTTTTCTTTATCTTCTTTTTGTCTTCTTCAACATGGACGTAGCCAGCCTGTTAAAGTGATGTAAGAGCCTAATTCTTTGCACTGTGGAATAAATTTAAAAATTTCGTAAAAACCACGGTAAGAAGTTTTATGGTAATATAAAAATTATCCTCGGTTTTTTGTCACATTTCTTAAGAAAAATGTTCTTTATTGAAAATTAATTTTAAACAAGTATGTGCATTAGACCGTCTCGCCTTATAGGCGAAAAAAAAAAATTTCGCCGCACACTAGCTAATCTGAAGCAGTATTGAAAGGAGGTTTCGAAAAAAAATTTTGTTTTTTTGACCGAACGTAGGGGTCGCGCATCGACATATTTCTTTATAACTTCGGTATTTACCATCCGATCTTAAAGATTTGTTTGTTTTTGTTTTTCTAAGGAAGATCTATTGTTTGTCTCTAGAACTTATTGACCTCAATTGACTCCTTATAGTACTGACACACCGGAACTCAGTTTCTGCCATCTTAACGTGCCATTTTGGTTTCAGAAATGGAAAGCCCATAAAAATTCATTAAACTTTTACGAAAGAAATTTTTCGCCTTTTTCACTAAAAATATTTTAAAAATTGTTTTATATAATGTTTTTGCAAATTTTAGATTTTTTGTCATATCGTATTATTTTTATAAAATATTCACCGAAAACGTTCTTACACCGAGAAAAAAACCATAGTAAAATTATCTAAGATGGCTTTTGTGCATAATAAATGTACTGAATGAAATAACTATCTTTAATAACAAAAGTTTTTGTGTGAGCTGAAAATGGTTTTAAAATGAAAAATTTGATAGTTTATACAAAAAACAAAATTTTTAAATTCACAAAGCACAACTTTGTAAAAGTAACTAAATTCGTGTATAAAGTACTCAAAGTATGGCTGGTAGATAAAAAAGAAAATTACACAACACTGCAAACAAAGAAGATGGAAATAGTTATCAATCAATAACTTTTTTAACATTTTACAATGTTAATCATCGGAATGTATAGATAATTCTTCCCAATCAATTGTATTACTTCCCAACAGTGCAATTCTACTAATATACTTGTGAACATGTGCTTGCAACTAATGGTTTTCACCATTAATTCACCATAAATATAAAATTCGATAAATTAGCAGATAAAACTTTGTTGTCTTATCAAAGAACTTTGTAGGCTTAAAACAGACCAAGCCCTTAGGTAAACTAGCATAGGTTTTTTGTTAATTTATTTTGGGTGTATCCGAATCATTTTGCAATTGTTGCCGTTATTTTAAACTTCGACAAACCTTAGACATTAACAACACGATCTTAAAGAATAGTCCAGAATGTTTAATACGAAGTAAGTTTTTTGCAGGCTTTAATTGCATAACTTTAGAATTGTACATTAGGATGCTTTTTTCGAATGTGAACGTTTTCTGTTGGATATTTTATTAAATAATACGATATGACAAAAAATGTACAAATTTGCAAAAAAAATTACAATAAAATATTTTTAATTTTTCTAGCGGAAATAGCGAAAAAAATCTCTTAGCAAAAGTTTAATGATTATTTATGGGCTTTCTAATTCTGATATCAAAATGGTACGTTAAGATGGTAGAAACTGGGGTTCGGTAGGTCAGTACTATAAGGGCTCAACTGAGGTCAATGAGTTTCAGAAATCAAAAATAGGTCTTCCTAAGACAAAAACAAAAACATATCATTCTTTAAGATCAGACGGTAAATAACGAAGTTATAAAGAGATATGTCGATGCGCGACCCCTACTTTCCGTCAAAAAAAAAAAATTGTTATTGAAACTTTCTTTCAATATAATTCCAACGATGTAGAATGTCTGCGGTTATCAGCAAAAAGCTTAGCTAAGTGATTCTCAACGGCTCTCGGTCGGCTAATTTTTTAAATTGAAAAGAGTTTTGCATAGACCGAAACTAATCGGTCTAGAATCATCACTACTAGAATCATCACTGATATATACGCAAAAAACAGGCACAATTTAAGATTGGAAGTGGTATTTTTGGAAAAATACTGAATATCGGTTAATATTGATATAAGTGTACTCAGTGGCGTAGCTAGGGTTGATGGCACTCGGTGCGGAATCTAAATTGTGCACCTCTTTAGAAAATTTTTTTTATAAAATAAGTCGATGAATCTTACTAAACATTTTCGAATCAACCTCTACAAAAATGACATATTTTAGAAGAGATTAAAAAAATAAACAAAACTATGCTATCCATGAATATTTGACAAAAGAAGTAAGAATCTAAAATTTTCAAAAACTTAAAGAGTTTTCTCTGAATTGTTCTAATATTTTTGTCTACCGGGCTTACAAGTTGTGAGAGAAAAATTTACTATCAGTAAACCACAAAATATCTGTTTTAAATAACTGAAGAATTGACATTATGAAGTTATAAAAACTTAATTTAGTTTAATATAGAAAACTTTGAAAAATTTACGAAAAATTTTGCATAATTGAAGAAAAATAGAACCTGGAATATTAAAATCTAGTATATAAAAATCTCGTGTCACGGTGTTAGTGTATGAACTCCTCCGAAACGGCTGGACCAATTTTAATGAAATTTGTTTTTGTATATTAAGTAGGTATGAGAATAGGTTATAAAGTATTTTTTTATCTTCCTACCCATGAGGGGCGTGGCAGTTTTTCAAGAAAACAAATTTTCGGTTTTACTTTCGTTCTAAATCGCACATAAATGAAAGTCGGTACGAACTTACTGTTGACACGCGCCCTTCGGCTGTCAAAATTGAGCGATCTTTGGAAAGGGGGGCATGGCACCGCCCACACAATTAAACTTTTTGATATAGAATAGATTTGGAACTTGATGTCGTATAACAGTAAAGCTCAGTTTGAAATAACTGATTGGTCAGGTCTTTCAATTATAAAAAAGACACAGGCATTGGAAAACGGGGCGTGGCTACGCTCATACAATTCGAATTTTTGATACAGAATAGCTATGGAAGTAAAATTCATATAACATTTTAACTCAGAATGAAGTTACTATTTGGTGGTGTTCTGCTACTGGAAGACTAGAATGGGCATTGTACATGGGATGTGGCTCCACCTATATAAGACACATTTTTTAAATTGAGTCACTTTGGAAATAACGGTCACAGATCAAATAAACTGGGTTTGGAGTAACCATTTGGTGATATCCTACTATTCGAATATACTCGCAAACTAAAACGGGTGGCTCCACCCATAAAATAAAATTTTTTTATTAAATAGCTTTGGAAATAATGGTCAAAGAATATTGAAACTTAGAGTGGAGTTTGTCTATTGACAATCTGGAACAGGCATTGGACAAGAACGGCAGCAACGTGACGGGTACCAGCTAGTTAATTTATAAAAATTTTTCATAATTTTTATCAATTTCTTTATAGTATCTATATTAATCTCCGCTTGGACTTTTATAGACAAGATTGAGGTCTGTAATTTTTGACTGATTTATAAATATCACCATAAATACCACCATAAATATTTCAGTATCACAATATTACAGTGATACCAAATTGACATCAGAATTTGTTTCATTCTCATTATCTACATACGTCCCAAAGCAAACTTGCCCAGGTTGGACAAGGCCAAGAGTCATGAATGGCTCAAAAAGAACTGGCAATTCCAATAAATCTGTTGATTCTTCACATTCGGTAATTGCGAACAAAATTTATTTTTAATAATTAGAATAATTTTTAAGGAACTGTGCATCTTATCATCTCTTTAAAAATGTATTTTTGATAGTTTTTGTTGGTTGATTTGAACATAATAATAGTTATTTTAGTAAAATAAAGGAGTCAGAAAACAATCTTAGAATTTTTAATAGACATCTTCAAAATAAAATAAAAAAAAGTCAGAACTCCATAAATTGTCATAGAACGCCATTTATTTAATTTAAGTCAAAAATGTAGTGAATTTAAATCAATTTAATTTTTTAAAAATTTTTTAAGCAAGTAAAAAGTTTATTAATTTTAAACTAGTAGTTTTATGTAACAGTATACCCGAAACATATAACTATTCAAAATTATGTTCTAGCAGGTTAAAAGCTGTAAATGAGGTTTGTTTCATGATATATAGTCTCAGAACTTAGTAATCACAAAATCATAAAGTATGTTTTTATTTTTGACATTTATGACATGAACAAGTTTTTCTGAAAGTTCTGGAGAAATGTATTGCTTACAAAACAACTGACGCCTCCATTCATCACACTCTGGAAATCATGCAGGTTTTCGAAACTAAACGGTTTAAGAACAAGTTTGAACCAGGGACCGTACCGGTTATGGTTTTTATCAAAAAAAGTCAAATAATAACTGTTATTTTTTAACTTTTATTCTTTCCGACAGAAATAAAAGTTATTTTGTGCCTTATATTTTTTCGGGCAAACATAACAGTTACTTTTGACTTTTATTTTATCGGTCAAAAATAACAGTTATTTTCTGCCTTTTATTTTTTCGGTCAAAAATATCAGGCAATTTGTGTTTTTTCAAAGGCCATTTTACTGACTAAAAAACTATCGATACCATTATTTTGGTCTCATCGGTATCAATACTTTTTTAAGCGGACAAGCGGCCTTTAAAAACACACAGACAACAAATAACTGTTATTTTTGACCGATAAAATATAAGTCAAAGGTAACCGTTATTTTTGTCTGAAAAAATAAAAGGCGAAAAATAACAGTAATTTTTTAACTTTTATAGAATCAGTCGAAAATTTAAAAGGCTCTAAATATTCGTGAAGCTGAGGCCATTTGTATCATAATGGTATATTTGAAAATTTCCTTTGAACATTTTTTCATTGTGTCTTTTTCATTCGAAAATTGTAAAATAACAGTTATTTTCGGTCCCTGGTTTGAACACTTCTTAACCTGAATATAAGAAGTAAAACAGTTTTTTTATGAAACTTAATGGAATATAAAAAAAATGTTTTAACATTTTTCCTTTTGTACTCCATCTTAATATCATGAAAATTTTAATATAATTTGTTTGGAAATTGCACCCCTAACCAATGAAAAATTACACATGGAATTGACTTGGATTTTAATGTGAGCGTTAATATTGAACAAAATTTTATATAAAATTCAAGTTTGTTTCAATAAAAACGAAGTACTGGTGATGGTAAAAAATATTTTCATTCACTTTTGCACTCTTTTGATATTCGAATATAAAACCGAAGTCATTGAGGTGTGTTCTTTTTATTTAAAAAAATGAAAAAATTATGTGGTAAAAAGTTCTCTTGTCTAATTTTGCTCCCCATTTTGGCGTCCACCCGAGGCGGACCGCCCCCCGTCCCCTCTTGCTACGCTACTGAGTGTACCTAAGAATCATTGCAAAGCAAGACAAAAAAATGGACGGAATTTGAAATGGACGTTTAATTTATCTTATAAGCATTATAATATTAACTTCTGTATGAATGAAGTCAGCCATAAAGTATACCACACAATAGAAAGTTTTTGAATACTTTTGATGTAACATCTTTTATTTCAATAATTTGTTGCTAATTAGAAATTTACTGCTTGGCCGAGACAATACTACCAAAATCTTAGTCCCAAAGTTAAGATCCGTGAGCAAAAGGCGCGCTTTCGAAAGTCTCAGTTGTGTCGAAAGTGTCAGTTTTATAAAATTCTGATTATGATTGCGCTGACTTTACAGGTTATATGTTCACAAAGAAATAAGTAAGTAATAAATATGATAATAAGACAAATTAGGAAAAACTAAAATAATAAGAAATTATCTTAAAATTCACGTGTCACTATGTTGGTTAACGCTTATCTCCGAAACCATACAGTTGATTTTAATGAAATTTTGTGGATATGTATGGTTGGTTTTAGGATAGTTTTTGAACCGGTGTGACGTTCCACGTTCAAGTTTTATATAATTGTGGCACTTAGTTTTGGCTTAACAACAACATAAAACAACATATCGATAAAAAGAATAGCTCAATAGTCTGAAAAGAGTTTGTAAAGACCAAAAATTTCAAAATATTTTTAGCCAATATTTGTGTACTATCAGTATCTTTACTTTGTTGTTTATCTTGGGTATGCATTCTGAAGGAAAACAAAAGTTATATGCAAAAAACTTGATTTTTTGGCCAAAAAGGGGCTTAGGAGAACCAAAACCACTCCTGGGTATTTTTCCGAACCAAAAAGATATTATGCAGAAATAGTGTTTTAAAGTTAAGTTGGCGTCCGGGTGACTTTTTTTTTACACACAATATCGATCCGGTTTAACTCAAAAATCTTGCATACGAATTTTGGACATGGATATGGATGCGCAAAATAGAAAAGATTTTGATTGTACACAATGTGATCCGCTCTAGTACACATGTTTGGGGTAAAAAAATTTAATATTTTTCTGTAATATTTTTTTTTCCATACAAATCGATCCGGCTTAATCTGATATATTAATACGTGAACATTAAAATTTGTCGTACGCTTTTTGGGTATTAATTAAAACTGAAAATAAATTAAACTTATATCATTCAAAAAATTATATTGTCCATATGAGCAAAATGTTTATATAAATGATATATCTGATAGAGGGGGGTTTCCAATCTTCTAAGAGAGAAATTCAATTTTTGAGAAAAAACCCGCCCTTTGATTAATCAGAAATTTGGTTGGGGGCGAGTTCTTGAGTTGGTAGAATTTGAGTTTTTTTCAAAGGCAACAATTTCTTTAAAACATGTAGTTTTATTCATTCGTCAATTGTAAAATTTTTAAAAAACTGTATTTTCAATTCAAAAATTAGACTTTCCATGTGAATATTTTGGTCGAATTTTAACGGTTTTTCAAATTTTCTAATTTTTTCTAAAAGTTTGTTTAATTTCCTTTTACATGTGATATTATAGCAAAGTTCTAACCAAAAGTATTTTCAATGAATTTTCTTAATTTTGTCGTTAGTTATTAAGCATGTGTTTCAACCAAATGCCAAGAGTGAGGAAAAAGACTGTCTCAAATTGAATGTTCTTAATTGGGAAGCCAATATCTCCGCCATCTGTGAATAGATTTAATTTATTTCATTTTTGTATTTAAGTCTTATCAGTTAACTTAAAAAAACTACCAAAAATAATACCGTGTTTTTTTTGTTTATATTTAAATTATTTCTTTTAAAAAAAGACAACAAAATTTGATTTATTCTTAAAATATGGGGTAAAAATGATGTTTGTTTTAAAAAAAACAAAAACTCAAAATTGCATTTTTGATTTTCTTTCAAAGTCTGTACCGAATTTTAGGTGAATTTATTTTGTCTTGACACTAAATTAATAAACTGTCCGTGCCATCAAAAAATCAAGGCTAGCCCCTATGATTTCTTTGACAAAATTAAATTTTTTTAAAATGTTGTTTTTCTGTTTTGAACAAAATAATAAAATAAAAAAATAATTTTTTTGAAGAAAATAGCTTTATATCTCCAATCAATCAAGAGTTATATCGCATATAATTATAAATAGGCAATCAATAAATTGGTCGAATTTCTAATTCCTGAATGCAGAAAAGCTTTTTTAGATACTTTTGCACAAATTGTTTGCCAAACTATGACTTTCTTAATCCAAAATAGTTTAAAATTCAGTTCAAGGTTTTTGTCGTCATGTAACAAAATAGTCTAGCTAAACCTTGCAAACGTTTGTGATAAAATTTTGCCCATCCTTGAATTCTATGCTTTGAAAAATTTAAGGAAAAATATGAGTGCATAAAACTTAACAATAAAAAAGTTTTTATCTTTGCCAATAAGCACTTCGAAGTTAGTAAGCAAAGCTAAGGAAAACGTCCTGCTCAATGAAAAATTGCTAAAACTTGTACTAATTACCCACTGTGCCCATTTGGCGGAAGTAAAGCAATGCAAGGACTCGGCTCGGCTACACTTAAATTGGCGTGAATGAAAACGCCGCACATAATTATTATTATCATCAGCAGAATCATCATCATCATCATCATCAACAACATCATCATCGTCATCAGCAGCAGCATCTTCGCATGCCACAAATGCCCCGTCTTCCCAGACCTTCATACATTACGCCCTGCCCTGCTGCTGCTACCCCGCACATGCTTTGGAATCCACAAAGAGCAGCAGACCAGCCATAGACGAAGCTGCTGGAGCCGAGAAACGTTGCGCGGTAATGAGCGGGTGCATGAGGTGCTGAAGACTTTCAACTTCACTACAAATGAGTTAAGTTCAAAGCAGTGCCGAAAGCGGGTCGGGAATGTCGGAGATGTGCGACGGGCTGAGGAACCCCCACGGTAGACATTTATCAGTCATTAACACAATCAGCTGGTTGAACAACAAAAACAATATAAATACATGTTGTTGTACTTGCCATCATTGTTGTTGTTGCTGTTCAGTCACTGCTAGACACATGCAAGTCTGGCTGGCTGGCTGGCTGACTGGTTGTGCCCAAGAAATTAAATTTTCAACAAAATGTTCAAATTTAATGTAATTGATTTGAAGCTGCGAAAGGATATACGTTGAAAAAAAAGTGCCGTTAATGTACAGATTTTTATCTATTCTATTCCAACCTAGACACATAGAAACACACATCGATATGGTAGAGCATACAAAATCAATATATATTGTGCTGTATGTAAGTGTGTTTGATTTTGTAAAATAAAAGGAAAAAAAAAAAAACAATGAGAAAAATGAAATAAAAGAAAACAATTTTTGTTTTGCACCAAAGAAAAGTCAACTACAACTACAAAAACCAAAAAAAAATTCCCTTTTTTTTCAGTTAGAAAATTTGAAGAAAAATGTGGGCGGATTTTTTGCATGCCACAAATGAGAGCAAAACAACAACAGTTGAACTGCTAGGAGGTTTTATCCACCCACTTGTTCGATGTAAACAAAAACAAGCAGTTTACTCCCAAATAATGTGCTTGTTGCGCATGTCCTGTTTTGCTATGGCGCACACTTTGCTCCCAAGGGATATTATTCGTTTTTTTTTTTTTATTTTGTTGTGAAGGATATTCAATAAACTGCTACGAGTTGGCGCTACCGGCGAGAACATGTTAGCCGGCCATGTTAGCGCGCTTCAATGCAGCGGAAACTCCACTCACGCACACATACACACATACACTTAGCAAGTGGCAGGCAAAACATGGCGCTCGCTTTTAGCTCTCGCTTATATAGAGGAAATGGCTGCGCTCTGTGTCTTGTGCGTTTTTTCTCCTTGACACACACACACACTCAGAGTGGCGCCCTCAAAAACAAGGGGAAATCCAAGCCATGCAAAATAATATCCTTCTTTCTATGCCATACATTGCAAAAATGAATTTTAACAAATTTCATTATCATGTCAGAGGTCCGTAATCATTCAAGCATCGAGTACAAACACGTACGTTGTATGGAGCTACGAACACACGCCAAATCAATACCGGAAATTAAAAATTTGTTAAAGTTCAATGAAGTGCTTGTTTCACACACAGTGTTGTAGTAAAATTGAACAGTGAAGGCAAAAGCAAATTTTGTGCACCATTTAACAATGATGTGAAAAATATTATATAATGCAAAAAAAGTTTATCTAGAAGAAGATGAAAATGTTCTACATTTTCAACAAGGATTAAGTGTTCAGTTAAATGACGGCAGCGTGCTTTAAATGTAGCTAAAAAGTGTAGCTTGTGTATTAAAGTGTTAATTAAAGACAAGAGCAAAGAATTGTGCAGTCACGTAGTCAGTCAGAATGATTGACGAGCAGCATCCCATGCAGATCGGAATGTGTAAGTATTTAGCTAGAAGAACGCGTTGGTAAAATGAGGCAGTTGGTTGAAGGAATAAAATATACCGTCGGAAATTTTTGAGAAAATGCTTTTTTACCAAATAAATGTTTTTGTGCTCTAAAAAGCACAAAGCACTTTTGTTCTCTACAAAGTACTGCTTAATTTACATATTTTTTATAAAATGTCCTGTAAGATTTTTGAATAAGGTATTCATAGGAAAGCCGTCGGTATTAGAGCAGACGCGATTTTTATGCGGCGGGTTTCGATTATTTGAAAATTACTTAAGTTTCTTGATTAATACTTACTCTTATTTTTTTTAAAGCCTGCGACAAGAGTATTTGTTGTAAGAGAGTTATTAAAAGCAAGAAATTAAATTATAATGATTGTAATGTAACATGATTTTGAAAGTGGTTCGGAGGTAAGTTCATTTTTTATGAACTCTACTCTTGCACCAAAAAACAAAATATTTAAAATAAGACTTTAAAATAAACAGGCTTGTTATCAAATTAAGTGAACACAAAACCATAATTCAATAGATTTAGCAGATAAGACACTGCGAGTGGTGTTCTTGATAGTTAAAAATTAAACCTAATACCCATCAAAAGTCCTCAAATATACAGTATATAAGAATGTTAGCATGTGCACTTGAAGGCTTTTAAAGTATTGTAGTCATGACAACCTCTTAAAAAATTAAAAAAGGAAAATAATATTAGATAGAGAGAAATCAAGTGAGGCACAAGGAGTATTGAAATTCGACATTCCTGAGCATATAAAATTTCTCACTTATCACTTTAGCGCGCCTAGACATCGATATACAGTATTGTACAAAACTTATCCTTCCCAGAAATTTTAAAAAAAATTTTTTTTTGTTTTTGGATCCAGCGAAACTCTGAGGGTTTGATTTTGTTTGATGTTAAATTATATATTTAATGTTAAGTTTTCAGACTTGCTCTTAATATATTCGTTCACACAAAAGTTTTTTTAAGCAGAAAGTTTAAGCACAGGGTTCGATTATCTTGGCGAAATTTAAAAAAAAAAAAAAATTTAATAAAAATTCCCTCAAAAGTTTTGACTAGAAACTTCTGAACAGCGCAAGTGGAACTGATTTCGTTTTCGGTGAGCCTTGAATCCGAATATCTTCTAAGGCGTAAACTTTGATATTTTTCTTTGATATGTTTGATATGTAAAGTCTTCTAGGACGTAAACTCTTGACAGGTTGTCTATGTCGGGTATTTATGCCTTTATTCAGAAGTTTGCATCAAAAAAATCGGGACCTAATTAACATTCAGACAATGAATCACATAAGCCCTCGGCCAAATTCAAAAGATATGCTGTAGAAAAAGACTATATATAATTGCAATATTGCAATATTGCGCAATAATTGCAATATTGTGTAGTAATGTACATGCTTCAATTGTTTGTTTTACGGGGTCTATCTTTACTTGCATGCATAACGCCGTAACCGCGTTCGACAAGGTAACGAATCTCAAAGGTCGAATCTGACTTTCGTTATAAATAGATTCGATTTCCGTGTTGCATTGCATGATTGGCGAAAACAAATATGCTGTATTACGATAACCCGAATCACCCACGATGAAAAAATTTTTTTTTTTTTTTATTATTTACTTCAAGTCAATGAACAATCGTTCTTACAGACTATGATAATTTGTATACTTAAATGTTTTTCAATAATAGTATCATTTAACACATTTTTATGATTGTTTGGAATTAGAAAAATCTATATTGCAGTAAAGCAAACAGTTGTTGAACTCTAGCATTGCTCTATACATTGGTGAGTTAATGGCATAGTTGGTTATGCATCTTCCTAGATATGACACATCAAAGTGAAGTAATGTTCTACAAGGAACATTAAAATTTATTAGTTCAAGTAGATTAGGGCAATCAATAGTCCCGACTACAATATCAAAAATGAATAACAGAGATAAAATGGTTCTTCTATTCTGAAGAGTTTTCAAATTTATAACACTACAACGATCATAATAAGACGGCAGAGGATTACTTGGATAATTTATTTTAAAAACAAATCTAGTAAAAGCTTTCTAAATTCGTTCTAGGCGTATTGTATGAGACGCATAAAACGGATTCCATATAAATGAAGCATATTCCAACTTCGAACGAACAATAGAAGTATAAAGTATTTTTAATGTAGTAGGGTCCCTAAAATTAGAACCATTTCGCCGTACTACAGCAAGGAGTGAATAAGCTTTTGGAATAAGATAATTAAGATGCCAAATGAAAGTGAATTTTGAATCAAAAACAACACCTAGATCTTTAATTTCATGAACAAATTTCAAAGGGAAATTATCTAAATAGTAGGTTATTTTTAATGGACATGATGATTTCGTGAAAGTAGTAAACATACATTTTTCGAGATTAAGATAAAGACCATTTTACAAACTCCAGTCATATAATGAATTTAAATCTGATTGCAGTACCGAGGCATCCGATAAATTTTTTATTTTCCGAAATATTTTTAAATCATCTGCGTATAACAGGCATTGTGAATTTTTTATTTTTAATGTAATATCATTGATAAATAGTATGAATAGTAACGGACTCAAAATGCTTCCCTGTGGAACACCCGAAGAGGCAACAAATGGTCTTGAAATTTCATTTTCAACATACACATAACATATCCTATTACTAAGATATGATCCAAACCATTCTAATAAATTAGAGGAAATCCAATTTTCGCTAATATTTTTAACAATATATTGTGAGAGACTTTGTCGAAGGCTTTCGAAAAGTCTGTGTAGATGGTATCAACCTGGTAACCCCGTTGGAAAGTCGAAATACAATATTCGGAAAAAATAGTAAGGTTCGTTACCGTCGAACGGCCAGGTACAAAACCATGTTGAAATGGAGATATAAAGCGTTTTACAGCAAAATATACTTTTCTTTTTACTATAATTTCGAAGAGTTTTGATACCGACGTAAGTTTATATTGGTCTATTGTTTTCAATATTATTTTTATTTCCAGATTTGAAAACTGGGTATATAAATTAAACTTTCCAGTCAGAAAGAAAAACTCCAGTAGATAAATATTTATTAAAGATCAGCGGAAGAGGTTTTGCCATTGATTTGCAACAATTTTTCAATAAGATACCCGAAAGACCATCCGAATCAGATTTAGTTGTAGTTTTTAGATTCAAAATTCCTTCCATAACATCAATTTCAGAGATATACAGCGTTCCGATATCAACTAATGGTGTAATATCACTAGTAATATCATCAGAGCATATAGTTGATGGTTCAAAATTAGACTCAAAAAAATCAGCAAGTCTGTATTTTTTTTAAGTAAAAAGATGATGATTGAAACGAAGAGTTAACAGCAACAAGTACGCCACCACCACGTCTACATCCATTTTATCAATATCCCTATCTTTCCGAAAGACGTGGAAAAGATTTGGATCGAAAAATTCTTCATTAGAAAAGTTTGAGTTCAGCCAAGTTTCAGTTATTACAAATACATCGTATTCCATTTGGGCAGTAGCTAAATATATTGAATTAGATTTAGTTCGCATACCCTAAACATTTTGGTAGTATATTTTTAGATTTTTGTTATTGAATCTTTTTATCGGTTTTGGTGTTGAAACCTTGGTCTTTGAAAAAATGTTTTTTTTAAAATTGCTAACTTTGACATCAGCGACGCATTAAAAACTTCGTTTTAGGCAAAATATGGCTGACAAGCACAACACACACATTTCAATATTATTTTCAGTCAAAGATGTTAACAATATAACATCTCAATAAAACGTCTACTATGAAGAAGTTTTGAACACTGTTGACCAAGTAGAATAGTATTGATCTATACAAAAATAATTTTTCTCAACTTTATAAGTCAGTTTCATTGCATGCACATGATTTTACCGTTTTACTTTTTTTACAGACCCTAACACCTCTGTATTCAACAAATTCTGCAAGGCAGTGATTTCTTGAGAGAAATAATTGTTTTGGTAGTATACAATTTTACTTAACGATATTTAACCTGTAAGCGAATGTTTAGTGGGTTGAAGTCTTAATTGAAATATATAGACCTAAGGCCTAATTTATCAAAAGAGAATAAAAGCATTTTTATGACATGTTATTGTTAATTTTATTTAAATAGGGATATTTTTTCAAATAAAGTTTTTCGAGGTGATCCCTTTAAGTTCACATCAAAAATTGCACGCAACCAGGAACAAGCAATGAAAGAATCATGTTAATCTATCATTAATATACCATATAAAAAAGTTTAAATTGAAAAAAGTACCAAAGAAATGCATATAATCCTAAAATAATCATGAAACACGTAAAGTTGCTTAGGTTTTGCACAACCTATTTTGGTGTATATTTTGGTAACAGTAACTAAAACAACTGTGTTGAATATTTTATATTTCATAAGATTACTACTTGAACTTAAAAAAACTTAATTCTTAATCAATAAGGGTTATTACAATAAATTAATACTATCCTTCAACTTGTTTTTGAAGAAATTAGATATCAATATAGTTATCTAATAGTGTTTTTTGTAGTTCTATTCCTCAACTACTGTCGACTTCTAATTTAACGTTAGAAATTAAAAACTTTGACAAATTACTCTGAAAAAAGTTTCTCTGAATATGATGAAAAAGCCACTATATTTAGAGAAAAATGGTACAGACTTTGCTCCAGAGATAGATCTAAATGTGATCCTAAAAATTCCCTAAAAATTATTAAAAGCTTGCATGAAAAAGGTTAATATATAAAAATATATGGTTTTTAGAGAAGAAGGCTTTTTTTATTTTTGAGAAAAGATTTGTTTTTATTGAAAAAACAAGTTAAGAAAGTCTAAAGTCGGTCTAGGCCGACTATGAAATACGCTAAGCCCACTTTTAAAAAAAATTTTTTATTGTAAATGGGCGTGTCCGTGGGCGGATTAAGCCTTTATTTTATATGCATTTAAATGTTGATGAAAAATTTACACATACCAAGTTGGGTTTTTTTCTTAGTGTAGGAAAACTTTTTCTTTTTAATAAATTTTTCTCTATAAATTAGAAGTTTTTGTGCGAGAAAAATACTTATCATTATTAGAGACATAAAATATTTCCATTTCCCACAAGTGAAGAAATATTTCTTCCAAAATGTAAAATTTATTCTAATTAAAAAAATTATATTTGAAAAAGAGAAAATTACTAGCAAGTATCGAAAATAGAGAAATTTTTGATTGCACAAAGTTAGGTGTTTTTTTAGTGTTCAGACCATATCTTTCCGTAACTTCTTTTAAAAACACAAAACATTCCCTAAAACATTCCCTGAAAGGTCAGGGTAAATTAACTTTGTGCAAACGTTCGTAATGCATAGAAATAAGCGAGTCTGGTATAGAAAAGTACATGTATATATTCTTGATCATCGTCACCTTGTGAGTTGAGCTATTCACCCGTAAGCACAGGATAAGAAGGAGTTCAGATAATTGAATGAAACTCATTACACATGGTCACATGGGCCCAAGGATCTGCACTATTGAATATTTTTGGAATCCGCTCACGAACACGCCTACCTCTCATACAACACAAAAATTAAAAACTGCATAAATAAGCTCACAATAAACCTACAACAATAAAATTAGGTATTTGTGCATTTTATATCAAAACAAAAATGTTTTCAAAAAATGGGTGTCATCCGCTTACGGACTCGACCACCTCCTATAGAATCAAAAATTACAAACTCAATAAATAAGCTTATGTTTAACCTACAGAAATAAAATTTGGTATGTATGTTATACATAACAAACCAAAGATGTCAATTAAAAATGGACATCATCCGCTTACGGACACAACTACTTCCAATACAACGCAAAAATTGAAAACTGCATAAATAAGCTTATGTTTGTCTTACAGAGATAAAAGTAGGTACTTTTTTTTTTACCAGAACTGAGATGTGTTCAAATATTGGGCGTGATCCGTCCACGAACATGCCAACCTCGCATACAGTCTACATAGCGAAAACACTATAACAGCATTAAACAGGAAATATATGTTAATTGTTCATCAAAATTGAAATGTATATAAAGTAAGGACTTCATCCGCCCACGGACACGCCCATTTTAATACAATAATTGTATTTTGAAATAGTAGGTTTAGGGTATTTCATGATTGGGCTAGACCGACTTTAGACTTTCTTTACGTTTTATACCCTAAACCTGAAAGGTCAGGAAAGGTCAGTTCTATGTCCGTCCGTCTGTGTGTTGTCCGTAAACACAGGATAAGAAGAAGGAGTAAAGATAATTGAATGAAACTTGGTACACATGGTCACATGCACCCAAGGATCTGCACTATTGAATATTTTTGGAATCCGCCCACGGACACGCCTACCTCCCATACAACGCAAACATTTAAAACTGCATAACTCAGCTCATAATTAGCCTACAACAAAAAAATTTGATATGTATGTGTTTTATACAAACATAAAGATGTCTTCGAAAAATGGACGTCATCCGCTCACGGACACGCCCACCTCCCATACAACCCAAAAAGTTTAAAACTCAATAATTAAGGTTATGTTTGTCATAGAGAGATGAAATTTGGTATGTATGTGTTTTATACCAAAACTAAGGTGTGTTCAAAAATTGTGAGTTATCCGTCCATGACACGGCCACCTCCCATAGCGAAAGCACAATACAAGCATTTACTGTGAGCTACAGGAATACAATTTGGTATGATTAAATTTTTCATCAACATTTAAATGTATATAAAATATAGGTTTCATCCACCCACGGAAACGACCATTTTCAATAATATTATTGTATATAGAAAAAGTAGGTTTAGGGTATTTCATAGTCGGCCTAGACCGACTTTAGACTTTCTTTACTTGTTTTTATTTATTTTAATGCGGTTCTACAGACCAACAACAGACCAGAACAGTAACCAAAGTTCACTTATTGTTCATTGTCATGAAGAGAAGCATCCAAGTAGCATTAACACTCCAAAAATATACTCACAAAGAATTAAAGATTCAATCTGCATAATATAAGTAGGGTATTTAATTTATTTTTTTGGAATTTTTTAAAACTTTAAAATTTTGGGGTCAACGTACCATATTCCAGAAATATTGTGTGATAATTCCAAGTCGATGCGAGAAAAATTGGTGGAGATACATCATATTTAGTATGAGTTCTCAATTACAATTTTCAGCGCAATGTCAAACTTTAAATTGGTTTTTCCACAACTTGCTTTTTAAAAGTCGGTGAACACTGTTACTCAAATCAACTGAAACCATTGATTTGATTTGTTGCACACTTTTTCTAGCCACGAGTCTTGACTTCTGATGTACATCGCAAAAAGCCATTTTTCCGAGGCGCCTGACAAGAATACCTGTCACCGGCTCAAGTCTTTATTTTTAAATGTGTAAATGTTTTTAAATGTGTCATGATAATAAACCATTGAAATAACATCATTTAAATTAGCCGTGTGTTCAATAAAAATTCTTAAAAATATGCTCATTTTCTCCGAATCAACCCAACCTCCCTCTTCAAATGAACTTTCACAACCAACGGACGTAGTGAGCGATCATTTCCACTTCTTCAGCAAAACTAGAACAGTATCAAATATAGCTTTCTTTTCTAAAAAATTAGAAAAAGGGGATATCTCAAAAACGTAGGGAAATTTTTATAGAGACTAAGGGTTATTGCAGTAAAATATAAATTGTTCATAAAATTAATAGCAGTCTCTACAAAAAATTCATTGATACATAACTTTTTAAAATTTCTGTTGTGAACACAATTTTAACCAAGTTTTATCTTGCAGCAAATATTTCGGTTGTTGTAACTATCCTTGTTCCGTCTGGGTATTAAATGATGCCGGTTAACTACAAGCGAAAATTTGGGAAATAGTGTGAGTTTTTGGTAATCATTTTTTTTTTGTAATTTTTTGGGTCAAATTTTTTTTTAAGTTCTGTTGGAAAGTTTTTTCATTCGAGTCCTTACCTGAAAACGTCATTTTATTTTTTGTACACAAATTTTGCTTTAAATAATTCGCTGTTTACTTTTACTATTTTATTATTCGCCTGGCCGCCATTGTATCAGCTTTTTGAAAAATATAAACAGAAGTTGTATTGTTGACATATTGGCCAACGTGATTAGCTGAAGTGTTTTGTCATTAGAAGTCAGCTTTTGTTTACCTTCTGCCAAAAAATTGACTTCTGTTGCATTGATATCGTAGCTAAATCGGATAATTTTAGTAAAATTAATCCGATTAACATGGCCAACACTTTGATTATCCGAGCGCATTCTTAAGTCGAAGCTCAATATAGTTATGTTGGCGCGCTTCTTGTTGTGCTGTCATTTAAGCTGACAGCTCAGAGTTCAGTGCTCAACATATGGTTTATTTTCCATAAACAGAGTGAGCACAGAGTTAACTACGAGGGGGAGGGTTGAAATAATTCAACAAACACAGCCTGTGTTGATTTATTTAAATGCACGAATTAATGACGATTTGGTAGCTGCTTGCCTTGCCGGCTCAACCTAGCTACGGCGTCTCTACACTATTTTAGTTGCTGAAATCCTTTTATAATTTAGTTATAAAGAGACAACAATGAGCAGCCCAAAGCAGCAGGGTGGTTCATTCAATTACCGTTCAGTTCAGTTAAGTTGAGTTAAGTTATTCCCTTTGCTAGAGATTGGATTAAAATGACGTAGCGTTTTGTTGTTGTGTTCTTCGTTTTTCTTTTTTTTTTTTGTTTTGGTTTATGTTTGCTTCCTTCCTCTCCAAAGCGAAGGAAACTAAGCACGGAAGTGTTGGGCAGCAACAAGGAACAAGTGTAAATCCACAAAAAGTTGAAAAAGTCATGTTTTGGAAATATGTTTGAGACTTATTGTTAGCTGAGTAGCTTTGTGTTTTGTTTGTGCTTGTTTTTGAGTTGTTATGAAAAAAGTGTAACAGGTGTAAAGTTTTTATGCTAAACTTAAAGCGGATTTGAAGCTTTGCATTTAAAGCATTGTTGAATTCTTCACAAGCGTGGAGTGTGATATTTTGTACTTATGATATATGATAGTATTTTGTCGAATTTACTTAGGTTTTAAATATTTACTTATCGCAGACTATAAATTTCTTTGTTATATTTAATTTTTTCAATAATAAATCCTGATAGCCAATTGAGATGAACACCTTGATAGAGTCTTGATCACTGTTTAACGGTATTGAAAGTATTGCATGCCAAAATCATTAAATACTCACACATACGCACAAACACATACTGCCCCAAGTTCTCACATTTAAGCCATCAATTAAAATCACACACGTACATACATGAGCAGAAAATACTTGAAATACTTTTGACATTTTAACAAACCACTTAAAAAACATTTTAAAATTGAAACAAAAATCATTGACAAATACCAACAAAAATATAAAAATAAATGCAACAACAACAACAACAACAACAACATTGGCAAAAGTAACAATTATGCCAACAATTTGCCATAAATTGAGACAGCAATGGCAGAGCCACAATAATAACAACAACAACAACAACAGCGACAACATGCACAACAACTGGATTAACAAACTAAAAAAACTGACCAAAAGAATTTGTGCAAAATAATTACAGTTATTTCAATAATTACAAAACCACAAATTTACTACCATCACGAAAAGCAACAACAAAAACGGCAATGCAATAAAATTATTGCTCACCCACACATATATAGCAGTACAGATACAGTTAAACATACAAATAACATTCAACCGGAAACAAATCCGTAACATAACCTCAAAATAAAACTTCATTAAAATTCAAACTGGGCGACCATGAAAACCGTGCCAAGTTAAACTTTTAATTGTGGCTTTCCTAATGGGCTAACAGACGCAGGCAGTTGCATGTTGAAATGTGGCAAGGTTGTTGTTGTTGTTGTTGTTGTTGTTGTTGTTGTTGTAGCTGCAATTTTTCATAGTGTGTGAGGATATGAGTTAAGGTAGGGTTAAGGACACTTGCATGGCTGTTATTTTGTTTACATCATTTAATCTATGTATTTCTTCTCAATTTGTTGTTGTTACAGTTCCGATGGACATGAAATGTCATACACCACAACAACTACAACAACAACAACAACAGCAGCAGCTGCAGCAGACGTCCATGCTTTTAAGCGGAAATGAACGCATGTTAACAACAGCACTACAGCAGCAGCAGCAACAACAACAATCTACAATGAATGGTCACGCACATGCACAGAGTGCGGCTACCGACTCTGCAGCTACAACAGCAGCAGCATCAACAAATGTCAACGGAAATCGCAACAACCACAATAACATGACCAACAACAACAGCAATAGCAACAGTAGCAATAGCAGCAACAACAACAACAACAACAATAGCAAAACTATTAGTTTACCCAACAGCAACAAGCTACAGCTACAGTTGAATACTGAAGGTCCTGGACCACCGCATTCAGCAGCAACAAACACAACAACAGCAACTTCAAATGTAACAAATGCTTCAACATCCGGTTCCGGTCGCATAACGCTGGCTGAATGTGCCATCAATGGCTTAAATGCTGTTGGGCCGCTGTGTGTCAACAACAACAACAGCAACAACAATGCAAACAATAGCAGTACCAACAATTTTAATGGCAATATTGTACATTGTAGCATACAACAACAACAACAGCATGAGGAGCAGCAGCAGCAGCAGCAACATCCACTGTCACTACAACAACACAACATGCTGCAACATCATTTACAACAACTTCAATTACATCCGCCACCGCCGATACTTCCGCCCAATCAACAAATACAACAACAACAGCAACAACATGCACTGCAACAACAGCATCATTCTCAGCATCATCATCATCATCATCCTCATCATCACCTACAGCAACATCAACACTCCCACCAACCAGCCGTTATACTTCATCATCAGCAACAGCAGCAGCAACAGCAGCAATCCAACAGTTCAACTTCCGCTTCCGCTGCCGCTGATGTTTTAAATCTTGCCAATGCTGCCACCTCCAGCTCTACAAATGCCCAGTGTGGCCATTGTTGTCAGCCAATTTGTGATCGTTATATAATGCGTGTCGTGGACACTTCCTATCACGAGAGCTGCCTCAAGTGTTCGACGTGCGCGCTGCATTTGGTGCATTCCTGCTTTGCACGCGATGGCAAGCTTTATTGTCGCATCGACTATGAGCGGTAAGTCATCGTTGTTGTTGTTGTTGTTGTTGTTGTTGTTGTTGTTGTTGTTGTTACTGTTTTTGTTGTTTTTATTTTTGTTGCATTAAGTATTGGCGTTGCATGATTTTCCATGGCCACAGTTGTAACCATTGTTCAACTCAAGTTTAAAATGGCTTGTGTCTAGGAACCGAGTGTGAACGATGTTGCACTTAATAACGCATTAATTGCTGTTTGACAGTAACTCCTACTTGTTGTTGTCAGTTGACATTCTTGCATTTGGTCAGTCATTATGTTTTTGTTGGACTCTTAAATCTTTTGTTGTCTCATAAAAATCTCAGATTTAATATTCGCAGAACGAACAACTTAACGTTTGACAAACAATGGCTATAATTTCTTAGAATCAAAAAACGACTTTCTACAAGTGAGCAGCGCACTTTAAATTTAAGGCCAATAAAATTAAATCAATCAAGGTTTGTACTTGAAATTTATAGCCGGAAGCTACAAATCATCTAAATCGGAAATGGGTTTTGAATTTCGTCCCCTACGAGCTGGTGAAATTCTATGCTTCGACCGCTTTAAAGTATATTTTTATACCCTAAACCTGAAAGGTCAAGGTATATTAACTTTGTGCAAACGTTTGTAACGCATAGAACGAAGCGAGTCCGGTATAGAAAAGTATATATATTCTTGATCAGCGTCACCTCGTGAGTCGAGCTATCCATGTCCGTCCGTCCGTCCGTCCGTCTGTCCGTCTGTGTGTTGTCCGTATACACAGGATAAGAAGGAGGAGTTGAGATAATTGGATGAAACTTGGTACACATGGTCACATGGACCCAAGGATCTGCACTATTGAATATTTTTGGAATCCGCCCACGGACACGCCTACCTCCCATACAACGCAAAAATGTTAAACTGCATAACTCAGCTCATAATAAGCCTACAACAATAATATTTAGTATGTATGTGTTTTATATCAACGCAAAGATGTCTTCGAAAAATGAACGTCATCCGCTTACGGACACGCCCACCTCCCATACAACCCAAAAATTTAAAACGCAATAAATAAGCCTCTGTTTAACTTACAAAGCTAAAATTTGGCACATATGTTTTTTGTAACAAAAAAAAGATGGTTTTGAAAAGTGGACATCATCCGCCCACGGACACGCCTACCTCCCATACAACGCGAAAATTGAAAACTGCATAACTCAGCTCATAATAAGCCTACAACAAAGATGGTTTCGAAAAATGGACGTCATCCGCTCACTGACACGCCCACCTCCCATACTTACTTACTTACTTAGATGGCGCTTACAACCGTTGGTCGGTTTTGGCCTGGTCTAAGAATTTGCGCCAGCCTCTTTTGTCGTGCGCTTGCTGGCGCCAGTTGGAAATTCCAAGCGTCGTCAGGTTATCCAATGCCTGGTCTTTCCAACGGAGATGCGGTCTTCCTCGTCTGCGTTGGCCACCGCTGGGTACCGAATCCAATATTTTTTTCGCTGGAGCTTCGTCGTTCATTCTCCCACCTCCCATACAACCCAAAAATTGAAAACGTAATAAATAAGCCTCTGTTTAACCTACAGAGCTTAAATTTGGCACGTATGTTTTTTATGACAAGACAAAGATGGTTTTGAAAAATGGACGTCATCCGCCTACGGACACGCCTATTTCCCATACAACCCAAAAAGTTTTAAACTCAATAAATAAGGTTATGTTTGTCATAGAGAAATCAAATTTGGTATGCATGTATTTTATACCAAAACTAAGGTGTGTTCAAAAATTGGAAGTAATCCGTCCATGAACACGCCCACCTCCCATGAGGAAAGCACAATAAAGGCATTAACTGTGAGCTACAGGAATAAAACTTGGTACGTGTAAATTTTTCATCAACATTTAAATGCATATAAAATATAGGCTTCATCCGCCCTTGGAGACGCCCATTTACAATAAAAATTTTTTGTTTTTTAAAAGTGGGTTTAGGGTATTTCATAGTCGGCCTAGACCGACTTTAGACTTTCTTTACTTGTTTTAATTTCGCAAATGAAATTTTGAAAGCTTTCTTTCATCTTAAAAACGAAGACCAAGTTCGAAAATGAGCCAAATCGTATAGAAACCACGCGCACCTCCCTTACAAAGTATCTTTATCAAAATGGTTGAATCTATTTAAATACCCCAAAAATTAGTCTTATAGCTTGATATTTTAAGAACAAACTCTAAGTTTGAAATTCGGCAAAATCAATTAAAAAGCAAGCCTACCTTCTATATAAAGTGACGTCATGAAGACGGAACATCTATTAAAAATCCATATAAAATCAATCTAAGAACTTGATATTGTGCACATAAGCTTTAATTTGTAATATTTATGCTAAGATTGAAATGTATGCAAAATGAATGAATATGCCTTTCCCTACCTCCTTGACTACAAAGTGACGTCAGCAGTAACTTGATATTGTCAGAAGGTTAATCAAACATGCACATAATAATGAACAAATTCTTATTTGATAATTTTTTATTTAAATACTTTTATTTTGATTTCTTATATCAATATTTAGTTGAAAATAAATTATTTGAAAGGGGCGCTGCACGTCTGCTCTCATCCACATTTCGACGCTCATCTTCAGTTCCTCAGAATGCTTGCTTACGCCTTGTATACTTTAGCAAAGAGTTTCCTCTAGGGCCTTCAAAATGCTGCCGGCCTAACAAAGAAAACACACGATTTTGCCAAAATTATTTTTTATTCCTCGATCCTCTTTTAGCTCTAGAGGAAATACTTATACTAACTTCAATGATTTACTAATATTACGAAGCCCTTAAATAGTAAGATTTCTCAAATCTCCGAAATACGCTTCAGTTTCCAATTCATCCCGTTCATTTGTTGCAAATCTCCTTCCTTAGAGCCACCGTTCTAAGTTTGAATACAGATAATAGTTACTAGAAATCTTCTTATCTGCAAAATATAGAGGATGAGAAAACATTTCCAAGCCCAACTCGCGCTATTTGACTATAATTTTGAATCGATTTGTCAGCTGGAGTCTAATGTCTTACAAAAGAATGATTTTTTTCTTCAATGAATGGGGACTTTTTTCGAGTTCATTATTCTATTGGTCTAATAATTTTGGTTAGTCCACAATTTAGTGCTTCCGCTCGCATTGGTGCACTTACACTGGTAGCTACCCACTCTTTTGCTGATTCCTTCGATGCTTATTTTTTTCACAAAAATCAGTCGGATTTTGTTTAAACATATCCAAATATTGTTGAGAAGTGCAAACACGTTCTTCGATTTATGGAATTTAATAAGTTCATTAGATTTCAGTTTATTGGAATTGGCCCATCTGACTACAAATTTTGAGTATTGCACTTACATGTCATGACATGCCATCCCACACCATAATATTACTTCCGCCGTTTTTAAGTGTTGAGCGTGTTTACCTGGGGTTAAACACGTTTCGTACAATGACAGCACGTCCCGTGATCTGTCATCTAACCATGCTCCATTTATTTTGGATTTATCAACTTATAACACTTTTTTCCAATCCTAGGCCCAAATTTTCTATGAAATTCAATTCTCTTCTTACGATTTTCCAACAGAAAAAACGCTTCTGAACCCTGCTTTGCTGATTTATACGGACATTTTTTGACCTCGCAAAGAATCATTTTGTCTTTTTTTTTTCATTAGTTCATTTTCATTTTTTTAAACCTCGTAAGGTTTTCGCTTTCAAAGTATGCTCACCTTTTGTTTTAATAACACTTTCCGCTCAAGGACAAATGCATTCATAAACTTTCTTTATTAAATCTTCAAAAATATCGTTCTACCAAATAAATACAATAACCTTCTTCAACTTTTGCTAAGTAAATGACATATTTTCTCAAATTTTTCGTTTAAGAATGCTCCAAATCTGTGTCGACAAGAAAAAACAGCTAAACTCATTTTCAAAATTTCAGAAGAACATTTTTAAGATTAAAATCATTACCTAACGTGAGGGTACCCTGATTTTTGCTGTTTAGATATGATGGCCTCAAAAATTTCATTTTCAAGATACAACCATAAACTAGTGTATTTCGTTCCAAAAAAACGTAATTAAAGTAATAACCTCACTTTGTCCTAACTCGACTTTAGCGGTTATTCCTTGTCGACACAGAAATGTTCTCAATCGGATTCAAGTCGGGACTGTTTTCGAGCGGTGGTTATGAAAATAATTCCAAAACTTGTATTTATTCCGTCACCAATGAGAATTTAATGAAATAAAAACATACAATTTTTGAAATATATATAAAAGAATACGAGAGCTGTTTGATAAATCCGTGAAAAATTAAACAAGGAATGACTTTGACTCCAAAAAAAATTTCATTTCTCAATAAAGTCTCCTTTTGGTTCCTACAATTGTTTGATCTTATCCGAAAAATACACGTTTTCGGAAAGTTCTCAAAATAGGCCTCTGTTTCGGTGATGAGCTCCTCGCTGGTGGTGAATTTGGAACAGTAAATACTCACTGTCAGCCAAATCTGAAGAATATGTTGGATAAGGAAGCAATTTGTACTGTATTTGATGGAATTTTGCCACGGGAGCTGGGCATGTGTGAAGACGCACATTATCTTGATGGAAGAGCACTTTTTCCTTGCCGAATGGGAATGTTTCTCTTTTAAAGCTGTCTCGTTGAAACACTTCAAATCGGCTCCATAGTATTCGCCATTGATCATTCTTTTCGGTGGAAGGAAATCGATATAGATTATACCAAGCTTATCCCAAAATACTGTCGCCATAAGCTTTCTGGCCGATAGCACTGTCTTTGCCTTCTTCGAAGCACGTTTGGTCAGTGAAGTCCAGTGTTTCGTCTGTTGCTTTGTCTCTGATGTGTAGTGATGAATCCATGTTTCGTACAAGGTTACTAATCGACGGAAAAAAAGTCCTTATTATCTTCTTTCAACACCGCCAAATACGTGCCTTTGAATCAGTCCCACGATCGCATTTATGATCGATCATTATCCCATCTTGCGGATAATGTTTTCATATCCAAATGATTTCGCAATATGTTCCACACCCGTTCGTCTGAGATGCCTATTGCCTCAACAATCTTGTGCACTTAAACTCTGCGACGGCCAACACGATATCGTGCAAATGACCATTTCTGATGTGGTGGCTTCAATTGGGCGTCTAGAACTTTCGCCGTCACTTCTGCTTGTACGATCGCATCGGAATTCAGTTAACTACTTGTGAATCATTCCAATCGATAATGCAGAGCCCTCAAAGTATTTTGCAAGCCTTTCCTTGTTTAGCTGATGTTTGCTTTTTGCGCAAAAACGAATGCTTGATGAGCACACGTAATTCACTTTTTTCTATTTATACCAAAATTCACAAGATCGTCTGCTGTCAAACAAAAACAAATCGTCACAGCTGGCATTTTGACAGTCTCTTAACAGATAGTATTTGACATAATCAGTGTTGCATTTAAAGTTTCTATGCGGCAAATTAAAAATTCATTAACTTCTCAAATTGCTTTTGAGCGACGGCATGGAGCTCTGATAAAACATCCATGGAGGATGTTTTCAGTAAATCATCAATGTTTTATTGTTGCACAAATTTTTTGAACTGACTACATTTGTTTTAATTCTGGAGAAGTTTTTATTGATCTCATTGTCCTGTCCCTCATCTCTGACCGTGTTTCTTGCACGATTACTTCCCCAAAGGCGTGCAAGACTTTCATTTTTCAAATACTTCTTCAGGAATCGTCTTACTAAAGACTCGTGATAGTCCAATTTTAGCAACATTGTCTATGTATATCAGATTATATCCAATTATTTAAATTGTTTTGCTTTTGTGTTAATACGATATATTTTTTTATGAACTCACTTTTCGACATACAATTCAGAATTCACGAAGACAGAAAATTAACTAACATGCTGGATATGTAAAGAAACATTTTTTTTAAAAATTGACAAAAAAAAATCAGAAAAAAACTTATGTTAGTTCGCCATTCTTTGTGAGCAAAAATTAGTTTTTAGATCGTTTATGAGTAAAGTCGCATAGTTCAAACCTTTCATTCAGAAGGGCGGATCTTTCATTAAGCTATGCTCTTCGGATGCTCTGTTAGAGAACAAAGTCGAACCAAACATTTCTCTTGAAAGATACTATACATGACGCACAAGAGCACACCTGGCAGTAGCAGATATTTCAGGGTCAATGTAACTAAATTTTTTATGAGACAGCCAAAGATTGAGGTCTTCTGTTTGTGCTTTTTCTGTCAAAAGTTGGATAAAATAAATAAATCCACACTGGGGCGATCGGGGCGAAGAATTTCCTGAAGTTTATAAAAGTCTTTGATCACTGAGTTGGAGATGTTGCATATGCTATGTGAAAGAAAAAAGCATGATTAGTGCTATATTTTTATTAGATTGCTGTGCTACTGAAGCTTATCCTCCTCTTAATACCCTTTATCCCATTAATCAAGTATCCAAAAATGTAAAAAAATGTTATTCGAATCTTTTTATTTTTGTATAAAGAATCCCTGCAAACATTTTCTGAGGTTCTCCAAAAAACGACTCTAAAAAGAGTGTTTTTTATGCATGTTTTATGATGACTCATTAAAAGGACTCATGAAAGAGTCTTTAATATGACTGTTAAATGATTGTCAAAAATAAGACTCATAAAAGAGTCATTATTGTATCTGCTTTATGAGTAGGGGAAGAGTGGCATGAAAGAGCCAAGTTTTGAAAGAGCCATCTTGATTTACGCGGTAGTTTTCATACGAATGCTTCTTAAATTATAATTTTTAAGAAGCAATACTCGCCATATGGTGCCCTCGAACATTTGACAGTTCACTGATAATAAACGACGATGGTGTATCGTATTTTGGATTTCTTCATCATTAAGTAAGTTTTTCAGAACACTTTATTTGTTTTGTGACGTCTTCACCTTTAAAACTAACAGTAATATTATTATACTATAATTTTATGGATATATAAGGCCTACCAATAACATATTTATTTCAGGAAATATCTTGATTTCACACTAATTTTTGAGGTTATGTTTCTTTGGACAATATGTTTTGAAAGAGCTGGGTTGCGGTGGTATGAAGAAGCGTAAAGGAAGTTTAAATTATTTTTGTCAAAAATGTTTTTAAGTGTTTTAAACCTCTTATTTTGTTTTTGGAATAGGTCTTATTATTATAGATTTTCTTCAAAGCGATTTAATTTTTTTGCTTAAAATATTTTAAGGTTTTTTAACTATTTTTTGTTTTTAGTTTTGAATTTTTTTATTTATTTAATTTGTTTTTGTAAAAACAATACTTTTTATACTTTTACAATTAATATTTTTAATAAAATATTCGTTATTTTTCGAGTTAAGTCTTGTAATAAGAAGATGGCTCTTTCTAAACTTTGGTTGGCTCTTTCAATGACCATGTGTTATGAAAGAGCCGAATTTCATGTTTTTTATAAATGGCTACAGGTCCAAGAATATTATTGATTTTGGAAAATATTTCATGGTATTACGTTCATAAATAAATGAGAAAATACTTTTGATAAAAGAATTATAATTTTATTAATTCTTTTTATATATTTTGTAACTTTTTAAAAACTGGCTCTTTCATGCCACTCTTCCCCTACTCATAAAAGACACTCATTAAAGAGTCCTTAATATGACGGTAACACGATTGTTCATAAAAAAGACTCATAAAAGAATCATATATCGATTGAAATATGCGTAATCATAAAGAAGACTCATAAAAGAGTCTTATATATATGAGTGTTTCATGGGAGAATAGAATCAAATTATTGCAAAAGCACCAGATCGAATAAATAAATGAGAACTTAATCGAATATATTTTTTAAAAATTCAATTTAACTTTGTCACTGTCTGTTATGGATATATCCTGGCTGCGCTTTTCGGAGAATTTTTTGTTTGTGGCGATACACATGCATTCAAATTTAACTACAACAAATGTTGCAAAAGACTTCTTATGAGTCTTAAAAGAGTATTTAATATGAGTATTAAAAGAGTACTAAATATGAATCTTAAAAGAGTACGCAATATGAATCTTAAAAGAGTATCAAAATGAGTCTTAAAACCGTCATTACTACGAGTCCAAAAAGACTCATAAAACAATAATTTTTGTGAATCATATTTTGGGGCCCACAACATACGAAAATGTACTCATAAAAGAGTTTTTTTTTGCGCGCATTATGATGATAAACCCTCATTTATATGAGTCTTGAAAGAGTCTTTTAAGAGTCATAATGTTTGCTGGGTATGTTCAATTTTTGCTGTATTTTATTCATGTATATATTTATGAACATTATATATAAATTCAATGAAAACTGGTTTAGCCGGTTTTTCATTTTAAATATTTCACAAACTCATTTTTTTAAAAAACTCGCCATTTTTGTATAAATCGAGAAAACAGTTTTTACATTTTACCGAATAATTGGTTGTTTTTGTAAACTATCACAATAGGTCTGTTCCCGTACTTTTTGGAATTAAAATGGTAAAACTGTCAAAAGTCTGAGATGAGAAAAAAATCTTTCGAAAATAGAGAAAAACACAAAAAAGTACGGGAACGCTTCTCGGACTAAAATTGTAAAAACTGTCAAATAAGATAGTTTGTCCAGCATTGCCTTGATGTGAAGCATCGGCATTGCAGACGAAATGCCTAAGATTTTTAATAATTTTGAAATTAATTCTCAAGTTAAGAATTTATATTAGTTTTTACACATTTTCCCATGTTTCTGGGTTCCATTTTAATAGTTTCAAAGAAGTTTTGATGTATCGCAATTTCTTTGCTTACTTGTAAACAGCTGATTTTAAGCTGTTTGACACTTTTACCATTTTTACCTGAAGAAATTTCTCGGACTAAAACTTGCAACTTTTGACAAGGAGTGGAAATGTTTTACTCTCTCGATTGCACTCTCTTTTACCATTTTTTCGTCTACGGGAACGCTTCTCGGACTTAAACTGGTAAATTGGACTAAAACTTTAGAGTACGGGAACAGACCTAATGTCACACTTTCTGAATCGTCAAGTAGAACACATACTCCCTTATATTAACCGATGTGACAAGACGATGTCTCAAAACTTAAAACTATCAGATATCAGTGCTGCCAAACGGTTTACCTTTCCTGAACTAGATACGTTCAAAGAAATCTGACTTTCCCAATATATGACTATGGAACTCTGAGGTTTGAATGAATCTTTTATTAGAGAAGTGATCTTGATTTTGACATTTTGACCCGTCGATATGTTGTATTTCTTGAAAGAAATATTTTCTGGGTTTAACCCAATTTGGATAACAATAGCATAACTAATCCAACGGTTTCTTTATCTGATTTTTAATTTTTAACCAAGAGCACTTGCAGGACAATGAGTATTTTTTTCTATCTGTTCTTTTCACTATCTTTTCGGTAAGAATGCGCCTTTTTGAAACAAGAGAAAGGGATCAATACTATCTGATGATTCATCTGACGTGATAGAGCAGATCTGATGACGGATTTAGATACAGCTTATCAAAAACCTTCGAAAATGCAGGGTCTAATTAATAAAGTTCGTCACATTTTGTCTGCATAGTGAATTCAATAAAAGTATTCAATATGTATCAATTTTTATTGAGTTCATATTTAAATATCCACACTTCAAATATTGTTCGACAAACTTTCATTCTGACAATCATATGCAATTTTATACATAAATATTAAAATTTATCAGTTTACATTCAAATGTATGTTAAAAATTTCTTTCTTTTTATCTGCTCTACCTTTGCTATTATTATATTATCAAGTCTTACTTTAATCCTTGCTTTTATTTCACACAGACACTTCATACGCAATCGTTGTCTTGGCTGCGGACATAAAATTGGCTCCGAGGAGCTCGTGATGAGGACACTCGAAAATGTTTTCCATCTGAAATGTTTCGCCTGTGTTGTTTGTGGAGCGTTACTGAAAAAAGGGGAGCAATATGTGGTTAAGCAGGGCCAATTATTCTGTAGATTCGATTACGAGAAAGAAGTGGAGATGCTGCAAGGATATGGTAAGCAGCATATTGTCGACGCTGACAGCAGGACACATAGAGCGCCCTCTGACAGTGGAATTGTTCAAGTGGAATTTTTCAAGTTGTTTTTATGCTATTTTGAAATAAATAAATATTTGAAATATTCCACTCTTGTGCAAAAATCAAAGCAGCATAAAATATTCTAGTTGTTTGTTGTTTTTTTTTTTTTTTTTTTTTTTGTTTCTTTATCCATCTACTGCAAATAAAAATAAATTTACTGATAAATTTTTTGTTTTTTTTTTTTGCTACTCTGATTGTTGGCGTGTGTTTGTTCATGCTTGCATTCCAGCAGATTTCTATGGTGATGACTTATTTCCGCCTAAACTGGATGGGCGTCGCGGCCCAAAACGACCGCGTACGATACTCAATACTCAGCAGCGGCGCGCCTTTAAGGCATCCTTTGAAGTGTCACCGAAACCATGTCGCAAAGTGAGAGAAAATCTAGCCAAGGAGACTGGCTTGAGCTTAAGGATTGTACAAGTGCGTAGCAAGAATGCTTTATAAAAAAATAATTGCAAATTAATTCTGCCTTTTTGAAGGTTTTACTTATATATAAATTTTTATGCTGAAATCACAATACTGCGTTAGGTCGGTCGTGCGCCGATCGTACTTTATATCGACGTTGCATAAACTTTACGAGATGAACTGACAGAACGCAAGATCTATTACTTTACAAAACTCAATGTTGCGCTGACAGATTGTGCGTCTGTAATTTTGGCGATGCCAATAAAAGCAGCTACACAAAAATGCCCACAAAAGTTGTTTTTCCTCCAATTCTAAATCTCGCAATTTCTATATAAATTTCTAAGATATCGAATAAAACAAATATATTAACTTTATCAAAATCTTAATTTGATTACTTTAATAGCATGAGTTATTAAAAAACATTATATAAAACATAAATTCCAGCGATAATAAAAGAAATCCCACGAAAATCTATCTTTGCCAGTGAAACCATAAAACACCCACATTTTAAGCGCTTTCAATGAAAATGCAACTCTGCTCTATGAAGAAATGTCAAACGCACGACCGAGTAGAACATTTTTCTACTTATCTCGTTAGATCGTACTTTGGTCGTATTTTATCTCTTCTTCATGTTTTACGATATAAAGCACGACCAACGCTTGAGGTCGCATTTAGATTTGCACCATAAGAACACGTTGATCTCTACTCGAGCTGTCAACGCACGACCGACCTAACGCAGTATTGCGATTTAGCCATTAAAATTGCATTTTCAAATAATTAATTTTATGTGATTTTTTTTTTTTTTCTTTTACACTCAACAGGTTTGGTTTCAAAATCAACGCGCCAAGGTGAAGAAAATTCAAAAGAAGGCCAAACAGGAGCATCCCAAAGGAGCCAGCGAAACAGATTCACAAGAATCCGACAGCAGTTTGGCAAAAATCAAAGACGAGGCACACAGCGACAGCGAATCCTTGTTGGAGTCACCGTTTTCATCGTGCAGCACTGGTGGTGGTGCCAGCTCTGATGGTGTCGCCAAGCTGCGCCACATCAAGGATGAGAATGAAAACGCGCCTTTTAATTGCATGGAAACGAATAAAGGTGAGCGGCACGGGCGGGCGGTATTACTCAAAACGAGGAATATTAATAAGACAAGTTGTTGTGCGCGTTCCAATAAAAAAAAGAAAGAAAATGATGAAGAGCATTAAAAATTTAATTGTTATTAAAAGCAGCAAAGAAAAATTTTACAAAAAGGATTTATTATGATTAAGAAAAAATGCATTTGACTAGGTTTGAAAGAACCCACAACCGCGGAGTTGGTAAATAAGAGGCACTAAAGGATCTGCCAACGATTTAATTCATTTAAAGTCAGGTTTTAGTGGTGTAGTATTGTAAGCCAGAATTATTTATAGCAGGCTATAATGATTGAAAAGTCAATTGAATTCGAGTGGAGTCTTGAGGGATCTTAAAAAACCTCATCAAAGGCTTAAAAGTTTTTTTCATCAGTAGATTTCAAATTTAGTCCTGAATTTGTACATAATCTCCATGAATCATATTCATTTATTTTGGTCCCCCGTAACCAATAACATGAGTCACATGAACTATTCATGATATCAATGTACAAAATACAGAATTTGAAAAAAAAACGAGAACATGAATATTTCACAAGCCTTGTGTTAAAAGTAAATAAATGGTGTGTACAAGACGCATGAACTAATCAATATTTTTTTAAATTTCATAAACAAATACAAGGGCAACATGAATTATTCATAATTTTTGTAAATAAATTTCATAAAATTCATGTAAAAATACGAGGAGAACAAGAACTGTTCATGAGATAAGTGACAGAATGCATGAATCCTCATGTATATACAAGGGAAACGTTAACCACTGGCACCGGCCCACTCTTTTGATGATACCTTCGATTCTGTAGACTTTCAGATGGCTCAATACGAAATCGTAGATTTTTCAAGTACATTCTAAAGTGATCACTGTATTTCTGGCTCCCCGGCGTGTTCATCTTTTGTGCTGATTCGAATTCAGTTAAACTCTGCAATTCAATATTTTGTGGTTCAATACTACTCAGCAGATCGCCATAATATTTATCAAGCTTGTCTTTCATTTCTCTCTTCCACTAATTTATATTTAGTTTTTTAATAAAAAAAGCTTTTTACTACTGTCACCTTGACTCATATTTTCTTGCAAACCCACAATAATTTTTATTTTTCTTTATTACAGAGAACTGCAATAAAACCAATGAACCCATACTTAACACCATTCTTGGCCTAAGCTATGCAACGTTTCAACAACTGATGGGTCCGTTCACACAATCACCCATGATCAATCCGATAGATCGCCTTTATAGCATGCAAAATTCTTACTTTCGACCCGAAGAAATGAACTACAGTGAATGCGGTGCCAAAGAAATGGTGGACAATTAAGCGAATTAAGCCAACAACAACACAAAAATCAAAAAAAAAAAAATTAAATAGTAAAAATTAAGTCAAAAAAGTAAAAAAAAAATCAAAATTAGTTATTTACAAGGAAATTCAATGAAACAAGCTATAAATGTTAATAAAACAAATTATTAGGTTTAAAAAATTATTATAATAATTATTATTATTATTCAATTGCTTAAGTCAAGCAAATGCTAGAAAAAAGTCAGAGAATAAAAAAAACCTGCGATAAAAACAAACACAAAAAAAAATTAAACCCAAAACAAAAACTTGTTTTGAATATCCAAACAACACTTGCAATGCTTGCTAGAACGCTTTTCATGGTTCGTCTATCTATACTCAGAGTGGCTCGTGGCAACAACATCCTTTTGTGTCCTTTGCAGGTGCAGCTAAGAAATTCGTTCCAGACGTTTGACAAAAACAAAGCCATCCATATAGCATCAAAATATGCAGAGGGGGGAAAGAAGAAGAAGAAGCACAAAAATTAGTCACATTTGACAGCACTCATTCAGGGTGAAATCGTTAAAATGGGCAGAAAACAACGATTCGTCATGCATTGTTCTAAGGCGGCAATTGTTGTTGTCGTAACAAGATATGGCACTGTTTTTGCTGCAGCAACACTTGTTTTAGTTGTTGTTGTTGTCAAAAGTGCAAGCTTGTCAGCGAGCATAGAAATGTTCAAAAATTAGGGGAAGAAGCGCAAAAAAAATTTGGAACTCGCAGGAATTCAGAGCATCCAGATAGTCTGAAGGGAGCGTCCTTTGTTATAGCACAGACACACACACACACACAAATTGAAAGCAAATGCAATATGCGTTACAGGGTGTTTCATTGATAATGTCAAAAATAGAAGATTTGAAAAATAAACGAGAACTTCAGTGACGAACTTGATTCAACTTTATAGTCAAGAAATTTTTCAAAGGGTTCTTAAAAAACACTTGTTCTCAAAATACCTCTCTGACAAAATTGAAAATAATATGTGTGTGTGTGTGTGGGCGACATGAACCTTAAAAGTGAAATGGGTTCAAAACAGTGAAATCTTTTAAAAATTAAAAGACTAAAAGAAATTCTTAAATTTTTTTCTTCACATTTCGATAAGAACAGATGGATAGATTTTGTTAAAATATATCATTATCATACGAATACCGTTATAATGTTACCTCGAAAGAAAAGTGGTAAGCGTGCTTGACTGCCTACCCAGAGGTGCAGGGTGCCCGTTCCTGTCAGTTTATGGTCTTACGCTTTATCCTCCTTTCTATGCATTTCTTATTTCTAATCAAATGAAATTTAAAATTCAAAAACCAAATTGGCCATTTCAGCCCTTGAAAGGACTTTGACCGAGCTTCTTATGGACAATTGTGTTTTGTGTGTTATTAAATGTTTGCACACAATTGACTGAGAACTAGACCTACATGTTTTATGCCAACTCCGAACGGCTAAATTTCATGTTCTCAAAAAGCTTTACATGGCATTATTTACTCCATTGTCTACAGAGAGGTGATGGCCGATAAGAAAAATTTTTTTATTAAAAACTTTTTTTATATCTTGGAATTCCACACATTTCGAATAAAGAATGAACATGTGTACCAATATTCATGCCTTCAACCATCACCTGTTCGGGTGTATTGTGGCCACCAGAGAAATCAGTTACCCCGACTAATGCCACCTTACTGTGGCTTACTACTCATATCGGGGCAGAACCATCTAGCTAGATGTGCGATTTGCATTCTCAACTCGGATGACATAATCCGCAGTTAGCCTGCACCCAAACCAAGGATTGTGATATGTCATCACAATATAAAGCTAATTTGGTACCTTTGAATCCCCAAAAAGCCATTCGCCTGAGCAATGTTTCTGTCCCATGCTATGACATAAGCCCACACGAATTTTCTATTAAGGTATAAGACTAAAGAAATATTTTTAAGATGGTCGTGTCTGGAAATAGTTGGTGAAAATCTAAAAAAAAAAAAAACAAATTGGCCATTTCAGCCCTTGAACGGACTTTGACCGAGCTTCTAATGAACAATTGTGTTGTGTGTGTTATTAAATATTTGCACACAATTGACCGAGAAATGACCTACATGTTTTATGCCGACTCCGAACGGCTAAAGTTCATGTTCTCAAGAAGCTTTACATGGCATTATTTACTCTCTGAGGTTTGCCATTGTCTGCAGAGAGGAAGTGACCGAAATATTGAAATATTTGACTACCCTTTTTGGAATTATTTGACACATCCTGCTATAAAATGTTGATACATATTCCTAAAAATTAAATCTGGCATCGCTTTTGATTTCAAAATCATCTTGTGATTATCCGAAAATTTGTTCTACATATCAAATTGGCTTCAAAGTGAAAATTTGCTTGACCAAAAGAAAAGGTACATTGGTAAAATTTTTGAGATTTTTTCTTTGGCGATTTGTTTCTTTCTAGTAAAGGTAAGTGGTTAGAACATCTAAGTTGATTAAGTCAATTTATTGAAAGGTCATTCAATTTTGTTAACAATTGCCTTATAATCTGAAACTCAGAAAGGTTCAGAAGGAAACCCGGAGCAGGTTATGAAAAATCTATTCCGTTACAGAAGTGCTACTAATACATGCTACTGCTAGACATCTGAAAGTTATTTGGAACAAACATTTAAATGGTGCCATAACCTAACCAGGAAATTTATAATGGACCTAAATGATTGCGCGGAAATACCGTCGATGGCGCTCACCTCTTTATATTTAGCCTAATCTAATCCAGCCTATAACGTTGACGATAGAAAATTTCCTGTATACTTATAGTTCTGCAAGGGTCATCTTTGGATGAGCAGTCTTCTTATGGTCTTAATTTTCTTACGGAGATTAAGTGTTCCTATCAAACAGTGCCCTAAAAAACTCCAACTAAAACGGGGTGGTCCGTCCTTCTTGTATAATCTTGTCGCTGTATAAGTGTGGTACGCATGATGTTATCAGAAGAAGCTAGAATTGTATTCTAGCTGTATTGCAGGTAATGAAGGTATCAATCCCTTGCTTCTCTGAAAAGATGAAGTCTGGGGTCGTTTGACCCCAGATCACCCGGTAAAACGTTGCTAAAGGCTCCGCCTATGTTCTACTGTTGAAGAAACCAGACATCAGTATCTGTTGATCTAACCTTGGTGTAGACGTGTTGAGCGTGTGATAGTCCCAAAAGATCGTTAGTTTGTCTTATATAAACTTCAATAAGGCTTCCTAGGGTTTTTAGTAAGAAAAAGGAGAGGCTTAAAGTTGTGATCTAAAGTCGTTTGGACTGGCATTGGCTTTGCCTCTGTAGTTTGTCGATGATGGAAATTTAGATAGTTTCTAAAGCAGCAGTGAGGTACCTGTAGTTGACTTAATGTCATTGCAAAACTGGCCCACGTGGTACACTTAGCTTTTCTTAAAGTTATTTTATAGGCGTTGAGTTCTACCATGTAGTTATTTAAGGAGATTTCTGTTTTATACGCCTTGTAACGTTAAATTCCTTACGACAGACACTCTTAACGGTGTGTATTAAGTTCGCCAGACAATCTGTGGATTAAGAGTATGTTTTGCTTGGAACAAGCTTTATTTAAAGCTTCAGAGCATTGATGACTAAATTGATTAATTGTTGCTCTCAATTTGTAAGATTATGTGATGGTTTTGTGGAAAGAATTTTAGCAAAGAGTCTGCTATAATAGAATCAATTAGCTATCTTAAGATTTCTGTGCCTCTAGAGGGTATATCGGGATTTGAATCTAGTCACTGTAGTTAAATATTCTGTGGTCGGGGAAGGAGTGTTCTCTTGAAACCTGCCAGTATTTGATATCTCCCAGAAGAAGGCAAGATCAACATTTTTTTGTGAGGAGGGTTAGATCATTGCCTTTATCTCACTAGATTTGTGTTTCATAGCCTTACGGCAAAAACAGGGTCGATTGCCCTAAAGTGACTAATCCTGTGATAGTTCTTATTTAACCTATCACAGAACAGGTTCGATTTACCTCATACCGGGACCGATAGTTTTTAAATGTGTTTTACTATATTTATCTCATCATTGCCAATAGCTCAGTGGAAGTGCGCTAGACTGTCACGGGGTGGACCTGGGTTCGAACCCGGGCTGTGTAAGTATCAACATTTTAATTTAATAATTTCAATTCTAAATCCGTTTCATTAACTGCTTAATCAAAAACAACCTTCAAAATAAATTTGCTTATCACCTTGAAAAAAATTGAAAAGTTATTTTTTTATTATAAAAAAAATATTTTATATAAAAAAAAATGTTGGTGGTTTTGCCTGGGATTGAACCCAGGTCAGTCCAGTACTAACCGTGAACGCTAGCAAGCTTCGCGAAACATGAATTTTCAAAATATTGCTTCAATTTCATTAACAACGTGTACCGTGTTCTATAAATAGACCGGCTACTGATTAGGTCCAAAGGTATCTATGAGGTCCAAATTCCAACACCAAAATATGAAACCAACCGGTCCCTTTTACATGGCGTTGTCATTGAAAGGGGTAAATTGACACTTTCCTATATATTTTTGAACCGGTTCTAAGATTGGTACAAAGGTATCTAGCTGGTGTCAATTTACCCCTGTCAATGACAACGTCATGTAAAACGGACCGGTTGGTTTCATATGTTGGTGTCGGAATTGGGACCGGTCACTATCACTTTGGAACCTATCACGTGATAGGTTTTGAACCGGTTCTTTTGTCCGTAGGGAGGTTACTTACCTCGTGTCTTCGTTCGTACTGCTGCTCAATTGGGTGACTTGAAGAGTGAATTACCTCTTGTCTTGACTTTCGTACTGCTCCATAGGGTGTTATGGGTGTTCTCATCTCCCCTCATTATAAGAATAGTGCTGAGTTCGTGTCTAAACCCTGGAAGGTTGTTGATAGTGGAGGGCTAAATCATCATCGTGGGCTTTATAGAAAGATTTCTGTATAAACTTACTTAGCTTTGTTTCTAGGCTGACCGTCAGATCAGATATCCTTCGTTATACTCCTTCTTGAAAGAATAATATGTTGAGTAACGCTTTTGCTAAAATATATGTGCGTGGCTTAACCTTACAATTGTTGTGGTATAATATAAATTTTAGCGTCCACAAACCACAGAGCCTATCACCAGTGATCTATGGCTCTTGGACTAGATGAATGTCTATTGTATCTAATCCCAAGCAAAGCAGAAGGGCAGATGATAGTGCTTTACCGTGCTGAAAGTTTAACTGGAACCGTAGTCACGGTCGTAGTCAAAGACTCATGGTTTGTTGAAGGAAATCGATCGATTTGAGCAGAGTTTTGAAATGCGCTGGCAAGGATTTTATAACATTCAGAAGGCCCTGTTATACAGTTAGCTACGTTCACAAATGGGCCTTTTTGAGCTAAGCATCTGTTGGTTCGGTAGAGAATATTTTAGAAAATCTTTTTGATATTTTTTTTTTCTCTCTTACACATATATTTAAATTAAGCAAGCAAAGGCTTTCATCTTTATATTCTGAAAGATTTTAACAAAAAACAGCTTGAACCGATTTAAAGAGCATTTTATGCACGAGCAACACCCTGTTACTGCTGCTCAACATAACGTCAACACTAACGACCTTCACTAACCACACCCATCTGCTAGTGACGACTGCCTTGCCGGCGCCCCAACCCTGCTCTACCGAATTTTTATGCAATTTGTCACAATATGTGTCACATTAGATACAGCAATTGTTTTGGGCAACAGGATTAAATTATCCTGGCGCACAAAAACGAGCCAGCGTCAACGAGCATAAGTTTCTACATGATTACCAACAGCAACAACAACAACAGCAATAACAGCACATATCCACACGATATGGCAACCCTAATAGTTTTATAGCTGTTGGCAGTTTTGGCAGAGGGTGACTTGGCTGAAGTTGCAGTCAGCATTAAAAGGATACCGAACGCTCACATAATCGTTTGGCGCTAAAACGCTATATAAATAGCAAAATTTAAAAAAAAAACACAAACGATTAACAAGCGTTTAAAAAATTATTACTAAGATTTTCGAGATTTAAACAGTTTTGAAACGAAAAAAGAATACTTCAAAATCTATCAAAAACTTTGAAGGAATTTTGACGAATTGCACTTTAAAACAAACAGTTAAAAAGGCAAATATACAAGAAAAACACTAGGCGATAAAAAAGCAATAACGTCATAGAAAAAAAAACAACTTTGCAATAATTACAAAAGAACCGCAAAGTTTTTACCCTTTTCTTGTTCGTTACACTTGTTTGCGTCCATTAAAGGGATTTCCTTTTTTTTTTTTTTTTGTTTGCCTCCATGTCTGTCCTTATGTGCCATCGCATCTTTCTGGTCATTGCATCCTTTAATTTTTTGCTTTTTCTGCACTTCTGAATGACATGACATACAATATTTTTTCATGTGTTTTTACTGTCGGTTGTTCTTTGCTGGACCCTCTTTTTTTGCGGGCTTGCTTGTTTTAGGGTTGCCATCCAGCCTGTGCTAAATGTGTAAATTACGTAATTAATTACCATTTTATCGGCGTTTTTAAATGCACATCACGTTGCCACACTTGTGCACACATCAGTGCAAAACAAAGCAGACCAAAAAGAGCGAGAAAAAAAAAACCGAAAAAAGTGATCCAGGGGATGTTAAAGAAAAATTGGCTGCAAGCATGACATTGCAAGTTCTTGTTTTTCCGCTTCATAGAAAGTAGGGTGCATATATATTTTTTTTTTTTTTCTTTATTAAGAGAACACGTGGCCCGTTTTTGCCTCTTGTTTAGATTACTAAGAGTTGTACAAGATTTTCTATAAATCATTTGCATAGTCGTATGGTTTGAGATTTTGAAATCTTTTTTTAAAGTTCGAGGCTTGCATTTTGAGAACTTGATTATGATTAAATTTTAAATTTTAAGAACTTATGAATATTAAGTAGAACTCGTTTTATAGGTAGCTTGGAGATAAATTTTGAATAAAGTTTTTTGGATGAACTTTTCCAATAAAATTTTATCGTTGAAATCAATAGAGATCTTTATCCAATATTCCGCTACCCATAAAAGAAGCATAAACATTGCCTGTGGCTTTGTTAATGGCGCCAAAATTAAAATTGATGCACTATGAATCGAATTAAATAAGAGCTATACAGCTATGGTTCATCTCAAAAGGACATTTTTTTATGGAAAGAGGTTAGTTACAAAATTTTTATGGACATCGATAAACAGTTTTTATCGTAATATATCAAAGGTAAAAATGTAAGGATTGGACGGCGGCAGGCAATAAGGAAAAATTTGCCCACAAAATGTCGGAGAGCAGATCAACTGGGTGTGAAGCATGCAGCAATTAGATTATTACTCACACAGAGAATTTTTTTGTAGAAATATGCTGGAATATGCATGTATATTGTTATTGATGACATAAGAAGGAAAAAGGAAAACACGAGAACATGAATATTTCAGAAGACGTGTGTGTAAAGTTCATAAAATGTGCGCACAAGATACATGAACATTGGTTCAAGTTCGTTAATAAAATGCAAACAAAATATAGACTAACATAAATCATTCATAATTTTTGTGCATAAAATTCATACAATTCATGTATAACTACAAGCAGAACAAGAACAGCTCTTAATAATGGCTAATATTAACCAACTAAAACGTAGATCCGAAAGACTCTCTAAACAGCTGCTACAAAAATGGTTCAAATGATCAAACAAAGGCTGTGGACAGCATTGCGCAGTCAATTAATTACCTAAAAGAATCAGTTAGACTTAGTAGAATTCTATTTAAGGAACACTACATGCTTTTTTTCCTGTAGACATCGTACATCCTGATTCCTGGACGGAATCTTCTAATGAGTCTCTTAAGCATATTCTTGACACATGCTTACCCGGCTGTAAAGATAACTGTGATAAATCCTCACGTATGAAGACTTTTTCAGTGTACCTATGAGGCTCATAAGACTCATTATCACAAACGAAAAGATCTTGTGGGCCATAAATATCTTATAAATCTCTAGGCCCGGAAATTGGTCACAGCCTTACTCTTGGCAATATTGAACAACTGCATCCGCCCTCACTACACTCCAAGGAGTTGGACAAAAATTCATCGCAAAAGTTAGGCGATGGGATCATGAATCGGCTATAGACTTAAAGCCCATTAGTCTATCATTATTCGCCCTAAAATCTCTTGACATAATACTAAACATTCATCAACGAGATATTATCAACATAACGTCGATATACAAAGCCCAACATGGTTACTGCAAAAGGATATCGACAGAGAAATCTCTACATGAGGTTATTACTTAGAACCATTGCTTTGATGCCCAATAAGACATCGCCTTACCGAGACAACTTGTTCTTTAGTCGTCTAGTAAAATCCCCCTACAAGTGTCTTCCCCGCCAATTTCGAACAAGTTTAAAACAAATCTTCACCGACACTATATTCTTTTGCCAACCTCCTACTAAAATATCATTCTGCTTCCAAACTAACACTATGGTTTCGCATTTTTAGGGGACTCCCCCAAGCGTTGGCTTAGCCACGGTGCCTAAAGCTTACTTCCACGGGACCTGGTGATAAACAGCAGGTTTCCAAAGCATAGCAGAGGAATGGCGCAATGAGAGTCCTGATGCTGTCTTCGATGAGTGTTCAATACTGATGGGTCTAAGATGGAATGCGGAGTGGGAGCCGGTAATTACTCAGATAAACTGGGTGTTGCCAGCTCATTTTGTCTATTTACGCTTACGACTCTCAGGCGGAACTTATGGCGACATGAGAAGCTTTTCAGGCTATAACTCGAACCAACACAAACAATCTAAATCCGATACTATCAGATATCCCAGAGACCATCAGAGTCTTAGCTGCGATAAAATCTAACTACAAGCTTGTAACGAGTGTTTTTGTTTCGAAGGCTGAGGTATGCTCAGCCGCTCCAGGGTCCGTCCAAGGGATCTCGCAACCCTTGGGCAAAAGTAAATTTTTCTTAATCAGAAATTAAATAGATTAATTAATCGTAGAATTAGTCACGGTTGACGTTAAGGTCAACACAATCACTAAACCTCAAAGGTTTTAGCTCGGCACAATTAATAATATATTTTTCCTTTTTTTTTATATTTATTCTTTCTATTTTTTATATTAAATATTTATTACAAACTTAGTGAATACCTTAAATTAGTTCATATACGGTATAAACATTAGTGGCAAAGTGCGCACGGTGGCAGAGGGCCAACTGATTCAGGCGTACTTAGTATATACTTAAAATTAGTTCATATACGGTATAAACATTAGTGGCAAAGTGCTCACGGTGGCAGAGGGCCAAACTGATTCAGGCAGTAGACGGCAGAAGGCCGACTGCAAAACAGGCCTTCACAACGTAGACCTACTTAGAGTACGGTGGGTTGCTAAACCCGAAAATCCGAAGCTAAAGTTTGATCGGAGTCGAAAAGCCGTAGCTTGAGCGTGACCGAAGTCGAAAAGCCGGAGCTTGAGGTTAGGTGGCTTGATTACCAAATTTTGTAATCAATTTTTTATTCCCTGACTTTATCACCATCTGAAAGTTGACTTACAATTCAAATATTAATTGAAATCAACTTGGATGTCAAGCGAACCATGACTCAATAATTATAAGGTTATCCCGATATTTGACGTCTTCTCACGAAAATGAAGATAGATACCCTTATTTGAAGAGGAGAGCATTTTTAATGACACAAAAATCCCACAGCTGCTTGAATATCTTACAATTTTTAAGTACAATATATCTTCTAGCCAATACATTTTCTGCTACTTTTGTATTTTGAAGCATCCATCAGATGATTTTTAAAGGTTCTGCGACTTCACAAAGTCCAAGCTTGAAATATTTTCATGAATTTATTGCCTTTAAAATTAAATGAAAGCATTGCATACTTATTTTGTTTTTTTTTTAAACAGTAAAATATTGAAAATACATACTTTTTTGTTAAAAAAACACAACACAACACTGAAACATTTTAGGAGACCACAAAACCCTGTTTGTCATTCATTTTCGAGAGAGAATATTTTTTGTTTACAAAAAATAAGGGTATGTCAAATATCGGGATAACCTTATAAATTATTGAGTCATGAAGCGAACTCAACATGCCTTTACCCACATTTTGCGCACTACTTATTCAATGTTCACTGCTAACTGCATGTGAATCATATCGTTGTTAGCATGTCAACAAGCGCTACAATGCAACGTTGCTATAAATAGTCTGCTTACATTGCTGCTAATGCTGCTAAACGAGTTCTGTGTGTATGTGTGCTGCACTGTGTTTGATTAAGCAGCCTTCACTGCGGTTAGTACTTAGATGGGGGACCACATTGGATCCTCCATCCGCATTATTATTATTTTTTTTTTTTTTTTTTTTTTTTTTTATATTCTACTCTATTTCATTTATTAATTCTTCTGTTTCTTTTTCTTTTTATTTATTCATTAGTTTTTTTTCAAGTTTAAATTAAATGTTTGGCTATGGCGATTCCATGGTTAGCCAAGGCATGCAGTTGTTGGTGTTGTTAAACAATTCGGCAGCTGCATGATAATTAAAGCGGCGCATGGAATTGCCGTCGGCATTTAAAACTACTCTTTTTTTTTTCTTATATTATACGAATCTATATATACTTATTTTAATATTAATTTGTAACGACTTCAGTCGTTACAAGCTGGTGAAGCAGTGTAAAAAGGAACAGGTCAGGCTGAAACGTCAACTTGATATTCCTATTATTTGGACTTCCGAGCACAGAAATATTTATGGTAATGAAAAAGCAGCCACGGGCTGATGTATGAAGCTAAAATCGGTGATCAGGCCTAGGAAAACCCTTCTTCGATAACCTAGAGAATTCAAATATCTACAACGATCTACATACTGGACGGCGTGGAGGAATCATATCTTATTCGACCTGCCCACACACACTTAGAAGCACAGGAATGAGAGGTAGTGGCGTCAACAATAGCGCCAATAAAGTCAATTGGATGTTACCCGTAACCAGCATTGAGCAGGAATTACAAAGAAATATGTATGATAAAAATGAAAATACTGAATATAACAGAGAATTTCGAAGAACTATTAAAGACATGTGACAATTGTAAAAACTTCAAGGTCATGCACTAAGTCTTTAACGTCAAAACGTACACTTTCATGCCTTCATATTTGAACTGTTGGTATAACTTCATATTTAAAAATATTTTTTTTAAAAAACTGCCGTACTTTATTTATTCGTTGAAGAAATGAAGAATCTAGAGAGATCACTTAACAAAAGAGGAAACTGTAAATTACGACTTAAAAATATGAATTTTCTTATGTTCGAAATTATTATTTGTTTTTAAGCTTTGATGGATACTAGTATAAAAGCTGTCCTATTACGAGTTGGAATCCTTCAGTCTGAGCAATTCTTCCATAAATTTCAAAAATCACGGGCATAGCCTACTTACGATATGGAAGGTACTTTGAGCGATATTAGGTGCAAAGCATGACTTATAAAAGAATACATATTTTCTGTGCATACTTTCAGGCTAAACATTCTAACGTACATTAAAAGCACTGTAATAGCACGAATGAACAGTTTTAGCGATATAAGGTGCGAAGCATGATAGTTGCGTTTTATGTATTAAGATAATTTTTTTTAAGCATTTTAACTTGAAATTATAGTGAATTCGAAATGGTGTGGAACTTAGGAACAAAAAACAAAAAAAAAAAAACAAATTGGCCATTTCAGCCCTTGAAAGGACTTTGACCGAGATTCTTATGATCAATTGGGTTGTGTGTGTTATTAAATATTTGCACACAATTGACCGAGAAATGGACCTACATGTTTTATGCCGACTCCAAACTTCTAAATTTCATGAGGTTTGCCATTGTCTGCAGAGAGGTGGTGACCGATCAGAAAAAATTTTTTTATTGAAAAATCTTTTCGCCGCGACTGGGAATCGAACTCGGGTTTCGAGCATGCTAAGCCACGCACTTAACCTGCATGCCACGTTCACCATGGAACAGCCACTTAGGAACACTGCCAATAAATGTTCACTTTCATTTCACACGGAACATGTGTGCTAATCTTCTTTCCGTGATTTTACGTGCTGGTTGCAAGGTTGGTGTTAGCCAGGGTCTAACTATGATGTCTTTATGTTATAATGGGATTTTATGATTTTTCAGATTTTATGTGATGAATGAGATTGTCAAAACGGTTTCACTTTTCATCAGCAATAACAATTCTATGCAAAAAACCTTTACTTTTGTTCCGAAGAAGCAAAATTATTGAAATGGTTTTTCAACCTTCGATGCCTTTTTTTTAAGTGATATGGAACTAGGGCTGCCAGGTTACGATTTTCAGCTTAAAAGTATGCGTCCCGCGAAGACCTTACGCGGGAGGAAGTCAATTGTCCCGATTTTACAAAATTTTTATTTTGGTATAATTTTTATTACTTTTTAAAAATATTTTATGTTTTAATTTATTTATTTTTTTATATGCTTTTTTAGCTCGAAAATTTCGATATTACACAATTAAAATTGATCTATGAAAATTATTTCTGCGTTTTCAATTCAGATTTTCCAGTTTTTGAGTTTTGGCTTTAAGATATTCATACGTCTAGAAAACATGAAACCGAGCGATATGCATAAATCTTTGTCCCGATTTCATAGCTAATGTGCCGATTTTGTTTTTGCAAAATCCCGATTTAAGAAAAAAAATCTGGCAGCCCTTTATGGAACCTATATTCTTTCTTCTTGGATCATACTCAAGGATTTAAAATTTTTGTGAACAGTTGTACGATCGATTTTCAATGCTTTTGTGACCTGGTGTATTTGTGTTGGAGCTTTTCAATTATGAATCCTCAGCTTTTTATTCCATCTTACAGAGTTCCTTGATGGCGACTTCTATTAAGGGGGGACAGGACATTGACCGTTTTTTTAAATCGATAATTTTTTTAAAATTTTGTAAAATTCCTACGGGTTCAAAAGTTACAGCCGGATAAGTGAGAGCGCATTTTTCTTTTTCAACCTTTTTTTTTCTTTGTTCACAAACTTTGAACACGTTTATCTCGAAACCATGTTTTTCGTACTGGTTGGTACACTAGCGGGTTCATTTTTTGACGAAAATTTTTTTTTGTAATTTTTTAAACTTGATTCGCCATCGTATGACACGAGCTTTTTTTAAATTTTTTGTCGATTTCTTATGAATTTTTAAAGACAATTTTTTTATCTAAAAATCACACTTTCAAATTTGGAACATCACCAAAAATTGAAAAATAATTTTTTAAAAAAAAGCTCCTATCATACGATAACAGATTTTGTTAAGATTTAAAAAAGTCATTTTTTTCCAGATCGGACAATTTTTGCGACTCCCAGCGCTGCAACCACGAGGCCCTGCTTTTTCTCTGCTGCCAGTTTGGAGCTCTATAAAACCATTTGGAGTGAAAAATATATTTTTTTGATTTTTATACCCTAAACCTGAAAGGTCAGGGTATATTAACTTTGTGCAAACGTTTGTAACGCATAGAACGAAGCGAGTCCGGTATAGAAAAGTATATATATTCTTGATCAGCGTCACCACGTGAGTCGAGCTATCTATGTCCGTCCGTCCGTCCGTCCGTCTGTGTGTTGTCCGTATACACAGGATAAGAAGAAGGAGTTGAGATAATTGGATGAAACTTGGTACACATGGTCACATGTACCCAAGGATCTGCACTATTGAATATTTTTGGAATCCGCCCACGGACACGCCTATCTCCCATACAACGCAAAAATTTAAAACTGCATAACTCAGCTCATAATAAGTCTACAACAATTAAATTTGGTATGTGTGTGTTTTATATCAACACAAAGATGTCTTTGAAAAATGGACGTCATCCGCTTACGGACACGCCCACCTCCCATACAACCCAAAAATTAAAAACGCAATAAATAAGCCTTTGTTTAACCTAAAGAGCTAAAATTTGGCACGTATATTTTTTATAACAAAAAAAAGATGTTCTTGAAAAATGGACCTCGTCCGCCTACGGACACGCCTACTTCCGATACAACGCGAAAATTAAAAACTGCATAGCTCAGCTCATAATTAGCCTACAACAACAAAATTTGATATGTATGTGTTTCATACCAACACAAATATGTCTTCGGAAAATGGACGTCATCCAATCACGGACACGCCTACCTCCCATACAACCCAAAAATTGAAAACGCAATAAATAAGCATGTGTTTAACCTACAGAGCTAAAATTTGGCACGTATGTTTTTTATGACAAGACAAAGATGGTTTGGAAAAATGGACTTCATCCGCCCACGGACACGCCCATTTACAATAAATTTTTTTTTTTTTTTTTTAAAAGTGGGTTTAGGGTATTTCATAGTCGGCCTAGACCGACTTTAGAGTTTCTTTACTTATTTTTTCTTGTAATTTGTTCAATTCTCTACAATAATAAAATAAAATTTTGGAAAAATGTTTGTTTTTGACAGAGTTATGAATTTTTAAAAAAAGGTCTGTTTTCTCTGCCGCGAATGTTATGTCCCTCCTTAAGAACAGAGGATTTTAGTACAAAAAGTTGTTTTGAAAAAAGTTGCTTGAGAATTATGCACTTTTTGTGTTCGTTTCTCAAAAATATTCTGATCTCGTAAATTATATCGTGTTCTTTTCTCGAAAATATTCTTTTCTCGAAATATTGACAGGAAAATATAAAAGATGCAACTCACTTTTGCACTCTCAAGACCGACGGATTCTCAATTCTGCCCTCAAATTTTACCAACTGAAGAAACTAAAAGAGATCATTGAATATTGTTATTGATATTTCCATAAAGTTTGAGCTTCTTTAGAGCCAACTTTTTACAGTTGAATATTAAAAAGATTTGCATTTTTGTTTTCTTTTCTTTTGTTTTCGACTAAGAAGACGTCAACATTTTTTTAGCTCAGGTCAAAATTTCACACACCCCGTTTTTTATATGCAACATTTTAAACAATTTATGAAAAAACAAAATAAAATACATTTTTATAGATAATATATTTTATTCATTAATTCCTACGACAAATAATTTTAAGTTTTGAATTTGAAAAAATATGTTTTCTTTTTCTTACAATCTTTATAAACAAAAGGCAAGCCTCATACATAGCATTTTATATCGTTCAATTTGTTATTATGTCGTCTTGTTTTTACATTGATTTTTAAACTTTTAAACTAGCACTGTCTGAAAATTATTTCAGCCTAAAACTATGCATAGAAAATTTATTTCATAAAAAAGGTAATGTGTTTAAATGGAATAAATTTGTTGCCGTATTTTTTTACTCTAAATAGAACGGGCTTTAACATATTATTCTCGAGTATCCTTTCCTAACACACGACTCAATACTTCTTATAAAACACACACACACACACACATACATTTCAACAATTCCCTCTTATTTAACTTTGCCTTTATAGATTATCTTTTTTTGTGTTCTGTGCCCTCCGCAGCTCTTAGACAAACAATTGTCTATCAAATTTCAATAATGATTGAATTTACTATGATTTTCCTATTGAAATTTTCTTTTAAAAGAGTTCGAGCTCCTCACAAACATACCCCTAAATGCACACCTAAATGCAACCCATCCTTCACTTACCTTTTTACACTCATCCCTCCTCCAGCATCGACAACGATTCATGCATGTTTTTGTGTGCCCACAACAAGACACGTGCCTGAATTTATTTCTGTTGCATCCTTGTGCGCGTGTCCTGTGTTGGTGACACATTTATTTTTATTTTTATTGGCACTCATTTTTCATCACATTCAATTTAGCGTTGATTTTATGATGAGAAAAATTGAGACAATTTTGTGTTTGCCCTATGATGTCCATTAAAAAGTATTTTTTTGTTGTGATTTTTTCAAATATAATATTTTTTTCAGAATTGCAAATCACATTTTAAACGAAACAATTTGAATGGCAAAAACAATTTTTCGGCAATTTGGCGTTTTCTCGGAAAATATTATTGGTTGAGTATTATTGCAGACATTTATATGGAAATTTTTATAACCGCATTGATTGCTATTCGAAAAAGGACATTATTTTTAAATTAACTTTTAAAAGATTTTATATTGAAATAACATAAAGGACAGATGGAATTTTTGCTTTTGATCAAGAATTTGAGTGCAATTTTCAAACATACCATAGAATTTAATATTTTATTTTAAATGCTTCAGAAAAATTTGTGTTTTGGCCAGCTTCAACAATTCTACTTTCGTCAAAATTTCATCTATAGATATACCTGCACCACATCTTCTTAAAAATGAGTGTACATTTCTTCCCAACCACTTTTTTATATCTTCGTTTTGTCAGCTTTTGCGTTGCAGTCAGACATATGTACATAAATCTTAACACTTTTCTGCCCACGATTTTATCAAATAAACTAAGACTTATTTTACAAAATTTCATTTTGAATATATTTTAGCAATCTTCTTTATTTATGTGCGATATGCTTGCAATTCTAGACACTGCCTTCAGAGAGTCCTTTAACATTTTAGTTTATGCAGTCATCGCTCACTTAACTATTACGTCGACGCTTATTGTGTTTATGTGCATGTGGAATAGCAAGTGTGAGTTAGTGTCTGCTGGTTATAACTAAAGTGTTTAAATGTGTTTGTATGTGTGTGTATGTATTGCATATTAATAACTTTTGCTTACTCATACGTGTTAATGTGACTTTATGACTTTTTTTTTCTACACCATCCAGCATCTCCTTAGTTACGCATCTCGCATGCAAGACTTTAACCAAAGCAAAGTAAAGCCTGAAAAAAAAATCATTTGTAAAAAGTATGAAAAACTACAAAATATATATAAAAAGAAAAAAAATGGCGACGTGTAATGTCTGATATTGCAGAGGCGCAATGCACACATCCACATACAACATATAAAGAAATAACCATCAGCACTAAAACATGCAGAATATTTTATTTTGTACCCAACACACACACCCACACACATCAAGCACTATAAAATTGCCATAAAGTGTTATTTCAAACAGTTTTCTTTTACATACCATACCGTGGTTGTTACTTACACTGCAACTATTTCATTAAGTTTTTTTTTTAACCTTGAACCAAAGAATTCAGAAATTTCATATATCTTTCTCTGTCCAGTATAATATCGATTTTGATAAAGTTTCAGTAGCCGATTTTAGAATTCAATTATATTTTAAAATTTTCTTGAATTTTAGAACAACCTAATTCGAGAAAACCCTGTTTTCGAATAACCAGAAAATATTGATATCAAGAATATAACAAAAGTGCAACCGGATAAACGGTCCGGTTTTATAAAAAAAGTTGATTTTCGAATAATCCGAAAACGGGTTTGGCACATTCCAACACTTATAAAAATAATTCTCTGTAAAGCAGTACCAAAAATAAACCATTACAAAAGGTTATTTTTGAAAAGTTTTATATGCAACAAGTGGTTTGGTGGCAATAATTCACTTGTCGTGAATACTTTATGTCGTATGAATTATTGCCACCACGAAAAATTCGGGGTTCGTACAAAAATATTTCTTGGTTTAAAAAAAAAATAACAAAATAGTTTATTTTAAGTTCACTCGATTTCTCGATTTTTCTCTGGTAGTCCTTCGAAGTTGGATCCGTGAAATCCGGAGTCAGACCGTCCGATATAAAAGCACTCGGGTCGACAAGAGAACACTATTCACGTGGCCACGTATTCACTATTCGCTGTGTATTAGAATTCGCGTTGGGCCGTCCGGTATTGAACCACTCGGGCCAGATGTAAAATATGGTCGTAGCTGTCATCAAAATTGTTTGAAACAAAAATGGAATCAATTTGGATGCTTTTTGAGCAGACCGTTCGGTATGAAAGCACTCGGGTCAACAGAAAAGACAACTTTCGTGATGCCACTAGGATATTTTATGGCCGGCCGTCCGATATGAACCCACTCGGTCCGATAAAAAACACTGTTCACTGTAGTCCTTAGTCGCTGACGTACTTGGTCACTCATTCACTGTCACTGGTTCATGTCACTGTCACTTGGTAATGCAAACCAGCATTGCATACCGAATTCGTAGAGGTTTGCCCTGGTTGGCTCCTGATTGGGCTCCGGACGTGCTAGGTAGGAATTTGAGCTCGATTGAGGTAAAGGCTATGCTAAAACTATGCGCTACTTCTAGATGGCAATCTAGATGGAGTCAGAGTCAGAATGGTAGAGTAACCTACCAGTTTATACGTGCCGTGACTTTTGTGGAAGGTCGTCCAGATTTTAGGTTCTCCCTAAGTCTGGGCTTCCTGTTGACTGGCCATGGTTCTCTTAATGCAATTTTGCATAAGCGGAATCTCAGAGCAACCGAAGGCTGCCACTGTGGATCAATTCTCGAGGATTGGTCCCATGTGTTGTGCGAATGTCCTCTTTACGAAGATATTCGAGATTTAGGTTCCATGGGCATTGTTCAAGTAGCAAATGGAGAGTTTAATGTCAGTAATGCGCTCGCATCTAGTGAGCAAATCGACAGGTTAAACAATTTCGCGTGTCAGGTGTTTACAAGACGCCGTATCAGGTGATTGGTTATTTATAAATTTTCATCTGATTGTTAGTCCGTAGATCCGACTTGATGGATCTTTGAGGTTTTATTCTGGCAGAATAAAGAACTTGTTTTGGTCACCAGTCCGGAGCTGTGATGAGCTCAACTGGTAGTAGCTTTGCTACGAGGTCTGACCAAGGACTTGAAAACTGGTACCACGGGAAGTCAGCGGCCCCTGGCATTGCCAGGCTGACTTGTTGGGCTGGCCCTTCGGGGAGCTTCGTGGTGGTTGTGGTTTACTACCCATATCGCGGGCAGAGCTACCTAGCTCGGTGTGTGAGTTGCATTCTCAACTCGGGCGCCGTACTCCGCAGTACGGAAGAGGTGTTAGATAGGCCTCCACCCAAACCAAGGGTTGCGACATGTCATCACAACATTTTGCTAATTTGGTACCTTTGAACTCTCAAAGGGGCGTTGGCCGACGCAATGTGTCGGTCCAGTGTTTAGAGCACCGTAGAATTAAGCCTTCACGGCAGGTGTCTACGTAAAACACATTTGGATTTTCTGTCACTGGTTCACTTCTTGTCTTGGTCACTTATTCACTTGACTCATCGATGTGCGCTGCTTGCGTGTTAACTTCGAAAGAGACCCACTTTGCTGACTCCTTTAATCCACAAAAAGGGTAACGGGATCTTGTTTGTGCCACAAAATTTTCATCCTACCTCGACTTTGAATTCACTTGCCTATAACTAGGTTCGGCGGGCCCTCTGCGCAGATGCGGTTCAGAGGGAAGTGTAAGTAAGTGTACGATGCTATTCACTGTGATAGTGACTCGGTAGTTGTCTTCGGTATACTTTATCCTCTTGTTTTCTTTGTGCCCAACTTTTGATACTACTATAGAATACTCTGCACGACTTCTTTTGTTAGCCAACCACCATCTGTCTTCAGTTCTTTCAGGTTCTTGAATCTAGCTAAGCGCTCCTGGGGCTTGAGCCTTGCGCTAGGGGTTTCGGTTTGTCTTTCTTCGCCAACTGTTCGACGTCGACAAGCCATCCGAGACATAGCTCCTCATCATTCTCCAAACAATTGTTGTCATCCACTGGCTCGGATATCAGGTCATCGTATCGCATTCGATCACCTTCCCAAACACTAAATTCTAGTAAATCCATCTCGTAGTCCAATTTGTTGCCTTGGTCACAGATGAGGAAAAGCCCTTCGTGTATTGTATCGTTTCCGGTATTGGTTTCATCGTTGTCTTTTGCCTTGCCTGATTCGTTGTTATTCATGGGTGTTTCGATTCTTCGGCGTGAAATTCGTTGGACTCCCTACTGTCTCTACTGTCAACGTACCCTCCTGTCTTCGTGTCAACAAACCTGTATTTTTCAACCAATTTTCGAATAAGGCAGACATTCTTATAATTTGGTTAATCATTCATGACTCATGGCTTCTTCTTTTTCCCACATTCTAAATTTTTCCTTCAATTTCCCTTAGTTTTCTTTAAATTTTCGAGGAGGTCTTAATCGGAAGAATATGCCTAGGGCGTTCAAGATGCAGCCGAAAACACACGATTTTTGACAAAACTATTGTTTATTCTTCCACATAATCTCCTTTTTAGCTCAATACACTTATTCCAATGATTTCCTAATATTGCATTGCCCTTTGAATATTACGAATTCTCAAGATCTCCAAAATACATTTCAGTTTCTAATTCAACCTTTTCATTCGTCGGAAATCTCCTACTCGGAGCCACCTTTTTAAGTTTAGGAGTATATGTGGCATGAGGAAGATTGTTGGGAAGAGCGAACACGTTCATGTTGTGACTTTTAACGAATGTGGCACCCATCTTGCAGTCAGCTTTCTCATAGCTAAAAGTTCATGTAAAATTAAAACCACCACTTCACTTGATATGCCTATGGCTGTAGCTATCTCACGCACTTTTACTTTCGAACTGTCTAATACGATCATAAATTTTTTCATTATTTTTGCTGCTCCCCCGACGTGTTCATCTTTCATGCAAAAACTTTTAAAAAAAATTTGTATCAATCGCTTGCATTTTTGTGCACAGCAAAACGCCTCTACGGTATGCCTTGGCCTCATATCACGTATGCGTGAATTGCACTAGTACTCGTATATTTGCAACAACTCTATTACGAGTTTTTTTTTTGCTTTTTTCTACGCTTCGCTCAAAACATTTTTCCAAAACATTTCACATGAAAAAAGTTTCATTCTGTTTTATGCTGTGCTTCATTTGAATTTTTTTCATAATAATTTTTTGTTTTTTTTTTTTTTTGATTTTTTTCTCGTTTTCGTTAACCAACTATTTTGCATGCCACACAATACGATTCCGCAATAAAAATATGAAAGTAATAAATGTATGTCTGTCCGTCTGTTTGTTCGTGCCGTAGTCTACGCGGTATTGCAGTACAATGGCGCTTATGTACGTGAGCGTTCACACCAGAACACAGCATAAGAATCACGCATACAAAGGATTCCACATGTCACACAACTAAGCTGTCGGTGAGGTCCTTCAAAAAATACATACATAGAATCAAAAAAAAAAAAAAATCCTTTAAATGGTTGGTAAAAAGCACTAAAATAAAAAACCAATACTTGTTCAAATACAACAAAACAACACAGCTATATTCGCAGTTATGCACACGCACACACGCTGGCACACACACACACCATATTCATGGCTAAAACACTAAAACGGATGTGCAGCCATATTTTTTTTGAATGCTGCTTCTGCTGCGTGCTGTTGTGGTTGTTGCTATTATTTGATTTTTGTTCTTGTTTGAATTGTTGTTGGTAGAGTTGTTTGTAGAGTGTTTTTTGTTGTTGTCGTTGTTTTTATTTTCCTTTTTTGTTTAATGTTTTTTTTTGCATATTTTTTCAAAGCCGCTGCGCAGTGAAAAGTTGCCATGGCTGCCGTAATTTAATAAAAACACTAACTGCGAACAAAAGCATTGAGTGCTAGAAGCACTACTAAAACAACAACAACAACAACTCACTCCACTTCAACAGCTCTAGATGTTAAAAAAAAACATGCCAAGTATTGTAAGATTTTCTTAATTTTTGCTTTGTTAATGAAACAAGGCATTAAATATAGAAGAATGTATAATAAATTCAAAGAATAAATAAATCGTCTCGAGACGACGTTATCGAAATCACGTGCATAAGAAGTAGTGACCTGTGCGGTTGGGAGACTTAGGCCGCCTGCATAGTAAACGCCGATCCAGACAAGCAAGATGACATCTGTGTGAACAAATGAGATACAAATAGCTATTTATCTCACTTGTTCACACATTCCGTCTGCCTGCCTGTCTGAATCGGCTTTCACTATGAACGCAGCCTTAGAAGGGAATGTACGATACTACAAGTAACTTTAAGCAGCTTGAAAGCGTTTTTTACACATTCTTCAAGCTTGAGAGAGCTTAAGACTTGCTTGAACTAATGGTGTAATTAACAAGGTAATTGCGAATTTCTCACTTTGGTCAAAAAATTCAAAACTTGTGAATTCATTAGGTAGACATATGTGCGCTAATTTTAAAACCTTATAGCTAGAAAGGCTTACAACTAATACGGAATTATATGTGCTCTTCATTTCATCAAAGCAATTTTTGTTTTTTTACAACAACTCAGAAAAAAGTTTCTTGGAATATGATAAAAAAGGCATCATATTTAGAGAAAAATGGTATAGATTTTGCTCCAGAGAATGCTTTTCTCTAAATGTGATCCTAAAAATGATTAAAAGCTTACAAGAAAAAGAGATATATATACAAATATATCGTTTTTAGAGAAGAAAACTTTTTTATTTTTGAGAAAAGATTTATTTTTATTGAAGAAACTAATTCGCATTGTGAATTTTTTTTTTTTTTCAAAATATTTCATTTCTCATTTTCAATTAATTGTTCTCTATAAATGAGCAGTTTTTTGTGTGAGAAAAATACTTATCATTATTAGAGACATGAAATATTTCCATTTTCCACAAGTAAAGAAATATTTCTTCGAAAATGTGAAAATATATTCCAATTGTAGAAAATTTTATTTGAGAAAGTTAAAATTGCTATTATCGAAAATAGAGAAATTTTTTATTGCAGAAAGATAGGTGTTTTTTCTAAATGTACATTTGAACTGTACCGTAAATTTTTTCGGTGGTTGGTTTTTTCGAATCATGACTTATGTAAAAGGCTTCTTTGACAATTGCCTGAATGTTCTCAATCAAAGGAGATTCCGTGCAACTTGTACTGTTCTATTCGGTAAGAAGATATCAGTTCATGGAACAACAAGCGTAGAAAAATGTATTTATTCATATTGCAAAGAACTTTATCGTATTTCTAACTGTATCATTACATTTTTTTCATGTTGATGGAAATCTTAAAAAGTAAGGAAGTGTTTTTCAAAAATTTACGAAACTTTCACGAAAAAATTTAATATATGTCACCCAATTGACCAAAAAAATTGCCAAAACTGCTGATTTATGTAAAGGGTCATTTTTTAAGAGCTTGATAACTTTTTTTTTAAAAAAAACGCATAAAATTTGCAAAATCTCATCGGTTCTTTATTTGAAACGTTAGATTGGTCCATGACATTTACTTTTTGAAGATAATTTCATTTAAATGTTGACCATGGCTGCGTCTTAGGTGGTCCATTCGGAAAGTCTAATTTTGGGCAACTTTTTCGAGGATTTCGGCCGGAATAGCCCGAATTTCTTCGGAAATGTTGTCAAATGTTGTGAATCGTGTTGTTGTTGTCAGATGGGGCTACGTCAAGTCTAAAGTCTACAGAAATAAGCCCGCAACTATTCCAGCTTTGGAAGACAACATTTCCGAAGAAATTCGGGCTATTCCGGCCGAAATGCTCGAAAAAGTTGCCCAAAATTGGACTTTCCGAATGGACCACCTAAGACGCAGCCGCGGTCAACATTTAAATGAAATTATCTTCAAAAAGTAAATGTCATGGACCAATCTAACGTTTCAAATAAAGAACCGATGAGATTTTGCAAATTTTATGCGTTTTTTTTTTAAAAAAAAGTTATCAAGCTCTTAAAAAATCACCCTTTACATTAAAGCAAAGTTTGGAAATTTATTTTTTCGAAATGATGACTCTAAGTCATAGAAAATGTATGTTACTTACCAATTAATGATTAAAATTAGAAAAATCTTGAAAACACCTGATTTTTAGGGAAAATCAGATTAGCTCGACTTCTTAACCTCTTTCAAAAAATTTGAAAAAGATCTCAAAAATATTTTCCCCACAATCTTTCAAACAAAGACTGAGCAACTATGAAATATGAAAATATTTTTCTTTTGGGACACCCTAATGTACACCAGACCGTACCTCAAAAAAAAAATACGCCGTACACCAGCGAATATGAGGTATTTTTGCAAGCCAATAATAAAAAAAAAAATTTTTTATTTTTTTTTGACCGAACGTAGGGGTCGCGCATTGACATATTTCTTCATATCTCTGGTGTTTACAGTCGGATTTTAAAGTTTGGTATGTCAATGTTTTTGTCTCAAGAAGTCCAATATGACTTCTATAGAGATCATTGACCTCAGGTGCACCGTTCTAGTACTTACCCTCCAGTTCTCAATTCTTACCATCCTATCGTACCATTCTAATATCAAAAAAATAAAGCTCGTAACATATCATTAATATTTTGCTCAGAATGTTTATCGATATTTCCAGCAAAACTATTTTTAAAAAATTTCTGTAAATTTTTTGCCTAATTTGCTAAAAGTGGTATCAGCACTATTTTTGTTGTGATTTATTAAATATACGATGTATGTTTATTTTATTTTTTCTTTTTTGCTTTTTACTTTCGCTGATTCGCTACACGCCCACCTCCCATTCAACCCAAAAATTGAAAACGCAATAAATAAGCAGAGCTGTAAAAGATTGCAATCATTTTGTTTTTAAATCGTTGTGATTTATTAACCTTTTGATTGGATTCATTTTAGCCTTAAATCACTATGATTTAAATCTGAATGCATTCATTGGTGATTGATTTAAGTTGAGATTGAATTCATTTCGGAGCAATCATATTGATTTAAATTTCGAGTGCATTCATTTGATTTAAATCAGATGAGATTTCAATCATTTCAATTAAATCCAAAATGATTGCAGTTATTTGATTTAAATCAGAAAAGATTTCAATCATTTCAATTAAATCCAAAATGATTGCAATTATTTGATTTAAATCAGAAAATATTTCAACTATTTGATTTCAATCAAAAACGATTTCAATCATTTTAATGAAATTCCAAAATGAATTAACTGGTATGATATGGGGCATAATGTGGGCATAATGTTCAAGTTTTTCTTTTCGAAAAAGTGTTTGGAAAATCGCAGAAATTGCTGTATTTCCAATTAACAGCAACAACAACAACACGATATTTTTTGTTGGTATATTTTAGCAGTACAAAAATGAAAATAAAACTAGCAAAATATTGCGACTTATGAATTCTATGGCGCATTTAGACAAAAATGGATGCTTCTATGGCTAATCGAGTGAAATGAGATTATCTCAGGTTTCAGGTGGGTCATTGGGACTTTTATGGCTTCCGTATAGCATGTGGACAAAATAGATCACATTTTTGTAATCTCAGGACAGTGATTGGAACTTTTATGTATTCCATGGAGCTATAGATGCTTCACATGAATGTTGTTGATATAGTTAGCTATGATTTTAGCTTAAAAAAAAACAAAAAGTTTTTTACGGAACTACGATATCGATTGTAATTTAAGATGTTTGAAATGTCGGACAATAATATTTTTAATGAGGATGATGACTTTTCGTGCGATGATGATTTATTAGATCCAGAGTTTACCATCAATGCAGAAAAAAAAAGGCGGTTGCTCGTACGTACCACTTCTTCAGGGGTTCGTATTAAAGGTAAAAAAACTATGAATGGACAAAATGATTTGCCAAACGATGTTGAAATTGAGTCTTCAATCTCAACGCCATCACGTTCTACTGCCGAAGAAGTGCCGTTATTGTTTCGAGAGTTCTTCGAAATAGTTGAAAAGGTAAGTAGGCACTAACATTTAAGGTTGAACTGTTTATGTATTTGGTTTTGGGCGAATTTTCATAGTTTTATCCACTCAGCAAAAATCATCCAAATCAGCAAATAAAAACAAAAGGGAAAGTATGTCAGCAAAGTGCCGAATTTGCAAGGCCGTTCTAACGGGCTACTTGACAGTGACGTCTAACTTGCTTCGTCATCTGCGCCAGCAGCACCCTACGAAATATGAAGAGTATGAGGAAGTAAAAAAGCTTCTAAAAGAAAAAGTTAAAACAAACAGCCAATCTCAGTTCAATAAGCTCGTTTTAGCACTTATTGTCAAAAATATGCTGGCAATATCAATTGTTGAATCTGCCTCAAAAGCTTTCCAAACTCTAAACAATCATCACTTTATTAAAAAAGCATTTCTGAAATTTAATTGTCCGCTCCCATCTTCAGCTGCTGTGGAAAGACTTTTTTCCCATGCATCACTTCTAAACACACCTCGACGAGGTTGCCTGACAGACGAAAATTTCGAAAAATTACTTCTTTTGAAAGTGAACAGCATTGTTTAACCAAAAACTTACATCTAATTTTCTGTGTTAAAAATTTTTTGTTTTTTGTTTCTCTGATGCACGTTTTTTTGAGAATTTTTTATTTATAGTGAATACTTTTGTTTTGTAATAACAATTCTTTATAAAAAGCAATACAACAAAATTTGTTTTATTTGAATAGCTATTTTACGAATTTGAATGGTGCACGACAAACGCTTGCATTCTTTTATATGCGATATTAAGAAATTAGCAGTCCATTGGAAACGAATACAAGCTGCTGAAAATTTTATATTATGAGTATTTTACGTTACTTTAAAATTCTACTTTTAAAAATATTACAGTATTTTTTTAAGTTTTATCTAAAATCTATACAAAAATTTAAACACCAATCCCTGTCATTCACACTTGTCACCTAGAAAGCTTTCAGTTTTGGTTGAAAATGTTAAAAATACAATCAAATAATTGCGAATAATTTTTGTTTTATCTGGTTTTTACTGTTAACTCAAGTCTTAAATTAATTATGAAGTGATAGGATTAATTCAAAATATTTCTTATTAATTGAAATTAATTTTACTTAATTCTGTTATGAAAACAGAGTTAATCTCTTTTGTGATTTACATGAAATGATTGAAATCATTTTTGATTTAAATCAAATAATTACAATCATTTTGGATTTTATTGAATTGATTGAAATATTTTCTGATTTAAATCAAATGATTGCAATCATTTTAGATTTAATTGAAATGATTGAAATCTTTTCTGATTTAAATCAAATAATTGCAATCATTTTGGATTTAATTGAAATGATTGAAATCTCATCTGATTTAAATCAAATGAATGCACTCGAAATTTAAATCAATATGATTGCTCCGAAATGAATTCAATCTCAACTTAAATCAATCACCAATGAATGCATTCAGAATTAAATCATAGTGATTTAAGGCTAAAATGAATTCAGTCTTTGTTTTTTCAATCCGGATGTGATTGATTCGTGATTCAATCTTCAAATGATTGATTCATTTACAGCTCTGTAAATAAGCCTCTGTTTAACCTACAGAGCTAAAATTTGGCACGTATGTTTTTTATGACAAGACAGAGATGGTTTTGAAAAATGGACCTTATCCGCTCACGGACACGCCTATCTCCCATACAACCCAAAAAGTTTACAACTCAATAAATAAGGTTATGTTTGTCATAGAGAAATTAACTTTGGTATGTATGTATTTTATACCAAAACTACGGTGTGTTCAAAAATTGGGAGTAGTCCGACCATGAACAAGCCCACCTCCCATAGCGAAAGCGCAATAAAGGTATTTATTATATATAGCTACAGGAATAAAACTTGGTATGTGTAAATTTTTTATCAACATTTAAATGCACATACAATATAGGCTTCATCCGCCCAAGGACACGCCCATTTTCAATAAAAACTTTTTTGTTTTTGAAAAGTGGGCTTAGGGTATTTCATAGTCGGCCTAGACCGACTTTAGACTTTCTTTACTTGTTTATTATTATGTTTGAATAAATATTTTTGTTGACTAATGCATAGTTTCTTTATTTGAATTTCATTAAGAGCAGAAAAAACAAATATGGTGATCGAAAAAGTGTCACGTGCGACATGTCACATGCGACCATCTTTTTTATTAAATAATAAAAATATATAAATCCTTTATGTCTACAATGCTAGCCATTTTTAAGGAATTTCGATGCACAACAATATAAAAAAATTTACATAACAACATTGCTTCCCATTTCGCTGAAATCCGCGTTTGAATTTTTTGCCACGAAAACCACTTCTGTTTTTGGTCACGTGCGACCACCTTGGTTTTTTGCTAATATCTTGAGAACTAAAAATGACCCAACAATTGACAATACCAATAATTAAAGGTCTAATTGAGAGCTATGAGGCCCGCCTTATTTTTAATTTGTTTTAATTTGTCTTATTATGACATTTTTTTACTTGAAATGTGTACAACAGTCACGTTCGACACCATGGAAATGCCCATATATATTTCTGAAAATATATAAATAAATAAATTTATTTGTTATAAAAAACAAACGAACCCAATTGTATCTTTCTAGGTTAAACATAAGCTTATTTATTGAATTTTAAATTTTTGGGTTGTATTGGAGGTAGGCGTGTGCGTGGGCGGATGACATCCATTTTTCGAAGACATATTTTTTTTTATATAAAATACATACCTACCAAATTTAATTGTTGTAGGGTAACTATGAGGTTATTTATGGTGTTTTCAATTTTTGGGTTATGTGGGAGGTAGGCGTATCCATGGGTGGATTCCAAAAACATTCATGTGACCATGTATACTGAGTTTCATCCAATTATCACAACTCCGTCTTCTTATCATGTGTTTACGAACAACACACAGAAGGATGGACGGACGGACATGGATAACTCGACTCACGATGTGACGCTGATCAAAAATATATATACTTTTCAATACCGAACTTGCCTATTTCTATGCATTACAAACGTTTGCACAAAGTTAAAATACCCTGATTTTTTAGGTTTAGGCTATAAATATGTGTGAATGAAATCAGATACCTAAGAATGCACATGCTTTTCTTGGCTTTCATTAAAGTCAAAGTTTTCAAATGTAGAACAGGAGTAATTCTTACTAGAAACTTTTACAGAAAAAATATAACTTCGTCGTGTACTCCTGAAAAAATTTAACTTCTACAGAATTCTGCTCAAACGTTTTTCTTGCAACTTCAACATCTTCAACAGAGCTATCTGAGCTATCGTCGTCGACATCTTCTTCTCGAGTTCTTTCCTCCGTTTCAGCATTAAGCATGTCAATCTCTTCTGCACTTTCTAGTTGAACTTTTTTTTTTTATACCTTCAAGTACAGATGATTCAAGTACAGATAATTCGACACTTAGCAGGATGGATATGAGTTAGAAATGTTCCATTCTACCAGTAGATGATGAACGGCCGACCGTCGCCTTTTCCACGATCTAGTTTTGGGAAGGCCAGTACTTATTAGATGTCTCCACTAGTGGCAATAACGGAAATGAGATCAATACTTTTAATTCTACGGCCCATGACATACTATGAACAGCATTTATATTTGATGTAATATCAATGTTCTCTATTTGAGTCAAGGCCTGGTGATAGACGGTACCTAAGTATGTTTAAGAGAAATGGTGTTGACTGAAAAATAGTGTGTGTTTTTCATAAATTTTTCCTGGCTAGGGATGAGACCTGAGGAGTTCTTCCAAATTTCGTTCGCACAAACTTTTTGCTTGGCATAGGAATAAAATTATATTTTCTCTGAAAACTTTTATTTCTTTGTTTATGTAAACTTCTATTGATTCTACAAAAAGATATACACGATACGTTTTTCTTGCTATATAACTGTCTAAGCAAATTTCTTGGTTTTCAATACCATTCAGTTAGTCAAAAATTCCTGGCATCAACGTGCGCTACAAAAGAGTATTTTTTCTTCAAAGCAACAACAACAACAACAACAACAACAACAACAACAACAACAACAACAACAACAACAACAACAACAACAACTACAACAAGAACTTCAGCACGCATTGACAGCAAAATGCGAGTAGCGCGTGCCATTCTTCATATTTAAATGATTTCTTTAATATTTTTGATTTTTTTTTATAAGCGCCTTTCTTGTAACACCCTTACTTAAACGAAACGTATTGAATTGCTTGTTGCGACAATGAGCAAGCAACGAAGCTGAAGTCAAGCCGTAGGTTTCTTTTTGCAGATTTGTTCTAATATTTTCTTTAAATTTATTTTTTTCTATTCTTCAATAGCTCATACTTTGCTTTGCACAAACGCTCGCTGATCTCAAGCGTATCTTCATCGTTATCATCTTTGAGTTGCCTAGACAACTTCTCTTGGTGGCTCCTGTTGACGCCAATATCCTTTTGCCATTTTGAATACGTTCGTGAGTTGCGCGAAAAGAAGCACCACTTTAGTATTTCTTTTGAAACATTCTTCTTTTAGTTTTTTTTCTTATTCGTACTACTCAGCCCAGTTGTTAGTGAGAGTTGATGTTTAATTTTTTTTTTTTTTTTTTTTTTTATTTCTTTTAATTTCTTTGTGTAAGTATATGCCGTGTATATCTTTATATCCTAGTTGTGCTTGACTGCATGTCGTAAAGTAGTAGCAGCAACGAAGGAGGCTGCCAACTGTATCCATGAGTACGAGTTACGCGCGAAATGTAATAAAAACATTTTTAACATAATTTTTTTTTTCATTTTTTTTCTCATTTTTTTTTTTTATTTTTTCTTTATATTTTTGTGTAATGCTTTCATTTTGTACTTGTATCTCGAGCTGATTGTGCGTTGAGATAAGCCGCTCGCTTGTTTGTCTGAAGTATTTTAGAGATATTTAATACAAGAAAAGAAGTGATAGAGCGCACCAAATTCAAGTACGTCAAGGAAAAAAAAAATGAAATAAATACGAAGAATATGTTTTCTTTCTTTTTTTTTTTTTTTTTTTTTGTAAGAAAACGAATTAATAACACAGTGCGACACGAAAAAATAACTTAAAATATCTCAATGGTCTCTAGTAGTACATGGTCTATATATTATGCCCTCATACTCAGTTTTATCGGATTAGGTCAAATAAGAGAGAAATTCAAGGTCAAATTTCACCTTTAGGTCACAAATATTTTCTTATAACTCTTAAACTAAATTCAAATCCTGTGTAGTAACTGCATCTTAATATTTGCAATGGATGGTTCTTTACATTTTGAGACAATTTTTTGCTTAAAGAGTTACGTAAGGGGGTACATTATTTCTTCGAAAACAGGGCTTTTTTAATAAAAAACAAAATTTTTAATAGTTCAGATACTTTGTATTTGTCTTCAAAAACAATCAGATTTTGTTGAATTTTTCCACATACCTTAAGAAAAATAAAATAACCCAACTCTCAAAAGATCACCACAATTACATGTGCGTATCCAAAAATATTCGGACTTAAAGATTACCAAGGATGGTAACTTCGTTAATGTAAGTCCTAGATTAAAATCATTCAGATGAAAATTATAGATCCAACAATTTTCTTCAAAACTGTTCTTAACATTTTTAACGAAAGAGTTACCGTTTTAAAGATATGCGCGTAAATATGTAATAATAACATATATGAAAACTTTCGGACTTGAGAAGAAATAGAAATAAAAATAAATTTTATTTTAACCGTTTAAATTTTTCATATATCATTTTCATATAATTGTAATTACATATTTACGCGCATATCTTTAAAACAGTAACTCTTTCAGTAAAGATGTTAAAGACAGTTTTGAAGAAAATTATTGGATCTACAATTTTCATCTGAATGATTTTACTCTAGGGCTTACATTTACGAAGTTACCATCTTTGGTAATTTTTGAATCCGAATATTTTTGGATGCGCACATGTAATTGTGGTGATCTTTTGAGAGTTGGGTTATTTTATTTTACTTAAGGTATGTGGAAAAATTCAACAAAATCTGATTGCTTTTGAAGACAAATACAAAGTAACTGAACTATTAAAAATTTTGTTTTTTATTAAAAAAGCTCTGTTTTCGAAGAAATAATGTACCCCCTTACGTTACTCTTTAAGCAAAAAATTGTCTCAAAATGTAAAGAACCATCCATTGCAAATATTAAGATGCAGTTACTACACAGGATTTGAATTTAGTTTAAGAGTTATAAGAAAATATTTGTGACCTAAAGGTGAAATTTGACCTTGAATTTCTCTCTTATTTGACCTAATCCGATAAAACTGAGTATGAGGGCATAATATATAGACCATGCACTACTAGAAACCATCGCGATATTTGAGGTTATTCCAATTGACCCTATAATTGTCGCACAGTGTAATAAAAGAATTCTTAGCGTAAAAATGCTTTAAAATATTTATTTTTTCTGCACAATAACATGCAACTCAATTTTAAGCATTGAGAATTTTGTCAGTTTGTCAGCTCGTTTCACTATTGAAACGGTATCATGTTATGCGGTAGCAAATGCCAAATATTTGAGGTGTTCACTGCTGTGAGTACATTTATGAGTACAAAACTTGCATATGTTAACTGGAATGCAATTTAAATGTATGCGCAAAACGCGAACTGATATATGATGTAAATTTATTAATTTAATTTAGTTGATTTATTTTATTGCATAAAACTTATACAATATAGAGATATGTAGTTAATTTGAAACTCTGCCGGTCTTAATCCCTTTTGTTATGACCAGACCTCGGTTACCTGCCCGTGGATTTTATTGGAATATATAATAGCCAAGGAATATTTTAAAACAGTTTTAAAGTTATTTGTGTGTGACGACAGACCCTTCCTATCGTACATAGGATAGAATGCATCAATTTTGGTCACTAAGTGTCTACCTGAGTTTCATACATATTCAACTTTTATTAACTATTTTTGCTGCCCTTGTATTTGTACATGAATTATATGAATTTTTTTCACTGAACTTAGAAAGAATTTCACGTTTCTTTCATACTAGAGATTCATGCATTTTTTTCCCTTATCTCATGAACTGTTCTTGTTCCCGTCGTACATATTTGTACAAGATCTTGATTCACAAAAATTATGAATGATTCATATGCCCCTTGCATTTTTTCATAGCATTACAAAATTTTGTGTTGGTTCATGTATCTTGTTATGCATGCGATACATCACAATTGATCATAAAGCACCTCGGTCAAAGTCTTTTCAAAGACTGAAATGGTCTTGTTGTTTGTCGTAGGTCTTATAAGATTTTAGAAAATTAAACATTTTAAATTTTTATGTAGATTAGGTCATGACTCAATAATTTATAAGGTTATCCCGATATTTGACATACCCTTATTTTTTGTAAACAAAAAAATATTCTCTCTCGAAAATTAATGACAAACAGGGTTTTGCGGTCTCCTCAAAAAAAATGTATGTTTCAGTGTTGTGCTGTGTTTTTTTTTAATAAAAAAGTATGTGTTGTCAATATTTTACTGCTTAAAAAAAAACCAAAATCAGTATGCATTGCTTTCATTGAATTTTTTAAGGCAATAAATTCGTGAAAATATTTCTAGCTTGGACTCTGTGAAGTCGCAGAACCTTTAAAAATCATCTGATGGATGCTTCAAAATACAAAAGTAGCAGAAAATGTATTGACTAGAAATTTTAAGATATATCCCTGCAAACATTTGGAAGACGATTGGAAGATAAGAAGATTTGGCGACGCGCTAGCGATTCGCCTAAGGGTTCTTTGGAAGATTGATCGCTTTTCGATCGCCGAGGGGATGAATACGCGATTCTCAAAAAATTTAAAAATCTTCCTTCGCTCATTCCGGCGACCGTTGGAAGATGGATCGCTTTTCGATCGCCCAAGCGATGAATGCGCGATTGACAAAAAATGTTCAAAATCTTCCTTCGCTCATTCCGGCGATCGTTGGAAGATTAATCGCTTTTTGATCGCGCAAGGGATGAATGCGCGATTCAAAAAAATTTTAAAATCTTCCTTCGCTCATTCCGGCGATCGTTGGAAGATTGCTTTTTAAAAAGCTTTTCAAAATCTATCATTGTTATATGAAGCTGAAGAAAACATTTTCAATCGCCTGAGAATCCCCAGCGAATCGCTTGGAAGATAAAACAATCGCCGGCGAGCTCTTCTGAGAGTCTTCCGGGTATCGCCGAATGTAAGCAGCTGAGGCTATAAAAGCGATTCGCCGGGAAGATTCGCCGGCGAATCGCCAAGAGGAGTCTTAAGCGATTCGCCTGGAAGATTCGCCAACGAATCGCCGAGAAGACTCTTAGGCGATTCGCCAGGAAGAGTCGCGAACGATTCGCTGAGAGGAGTCTTAAGCGATTCGCCGGGAAGATTCGCCAACGAATCGCCGAGAAGAGTCTTAGGCGATTCGCCAGGAAGAGTCGCGAACGATTCGCTGAAAGGAGTCTTAAGCGATTCGCCAAAGAATGGCAGAAGGGGTTTTTGTTTGTCGCAGAGCATCGTTGTTGAATGTTACAAGTTGTTGCATGTTTGAACTAGCAGGCTCTTCAGACGTTGTTTTATTCCAGTTTCATGAAGTTTTTGAAAAGTTAAATTTTTTCATTAATTTAAACGATTTTTCAGAGCCTGCTTCATACAACAATGATAGATTTTGAAAAGCTTTTTAAAAAGCAATCTTCCAACGATCGCCGGAATGAGCGAAGGAAGATTTTAAAATTTTTTTGAATCGCGCATTCATCCCTTGGGCGATCAAAAAGCGATCAATCTTCCAACGATCGCCGGAATGAGCGAAGGAAGATTTTGAACATTTTTTGTCAATCGCGCATTCATCGCTTGGGCGTTCGAAAAGCGATCCATCTTCCAACGATCGCCGGAATGAGCGAAGGAAGATTTTTAAATTTTTTGAGAATCGCGTATTCATCGCTTTGGCGATCGAAAAGCGATCAATCTTCCAAAGAACTTGATATGCAGTTTTAAACAGTACACACCTGATCCGGTTCCTTTCTCTATTTTGGAGCCATCAGTGTAGAATTGAAGATTACCATAAGGTTCTATAGTCGTAGGTATGATGAAGTCGGTTATTCCTTTTGATTCCTCAGCTTCATAGAGATTCAGAAGAGATGAATGTATGTCCGAAAATGTTGTGTTCCCAGGCTTGTAACTTACTAAGACGAATCGCGTCGTTGGTTGCCGAATACTTAAGGAACTCTTCCATGGGTAGAAGATGTAGCATCATTTCTAGACTCGCCTGTGGCGTAGATTTTATGGCTCTTGTTATTTTTATGCATATTTTTTTTAAACATTTTTTGTTAATATTATACAAAGTTCATACGATCCTTAGTGATGCCGGCTGTAGAAAACCTTTAAGAAATTAGTGTTAATCTTTAAAAATTTGCGTGGAATGTGCAAATCTTAGAGAGGGTACTAGAAGAGTTTTGGCTGCATATTTTAATAGAGCCCTTGAGTACTCCCTTTATTGTCCTGTTATCTCAACGGGGGCGTGCCAGGATATACGAGGTCCATTTTTGACATGATTTTTCCGTATGCGTTGTCGTATCATTCCATCTCCGACTCACTGATTGCTTCCTTCAAGTTTTGAGGTTTGTGTACAAATGCTATGGTGACCGTGGTGTGCAGGTTAAGTGTTTGGCTTAGCATGCTCGGAGTCCGGGTTCGATCCCCAGCCGCGGCGAAAAGTTTTTTTCAATAAAAAAATTTTTCTGATCGGTCACCACCTCTCTCCAGACAATGGCAAACCCCAGAGAGTAAATAATGCCATGTAAAGCTTCTTGAGAACATGAACTTTAGCCGTTCGGAGTCGGCATAAAACATATAGGTCCAGTTCTCGGTCAAACATTTAATAACACACACAACACAATTGATCATTAGAAGCTCGGTCAAAGTCCTTTCAAGGGCTGAAATATTCAATTTGTTTTTTTTTTTTTTGTTCAATTCCTATAGTAGGTTCTAAGCGCTCTGTTGCCAGCATGGTATCTTCCTTAACTAGTCCGTATGCCATCGCGTTTCCATCAATGCCTCGCTGGCTTGGAATCCAATTCAACTCACTTTGAAGTGTTAAATGCATTTAGAGCGTCTTTTCTCGTAAGGACATTTCTGGACTTGACAATATCGAAGCACATGCATTTGATAGCCACTTTACTGTCAACAAAGATGTTAATTATATAGCGATAATTTTCATATTAATTTCTCTGCAGCCTTCTTTATGGCCAAAACCTCAACCCAGAAGATGCTGTAGCGGTTCGGTAGTGCCTGTCTTATGGCCGGTCAGTTTGCTGTCCAGAAGAACTGCCGGATTTTTCGTATGAGTTTTCGGGATGTGCTCAGTGTCGTTTATTCTTGGTGGTCTCTTTAATTTATTCGTAAACAAGACCAGATCCGTTTTCCCAGCGTTGATACTTAGACCGACTGAGCTCGCCCATCTAAGTATTTCTTTTAGTATATGCTCCATTAGAGAGATTTATGTCGGAAGGCATTTTTCAACTATAATTATGCTTATATCGTCCACATAAGCTGTTATGTTTGGGGTTCTTCTTTCAAAGTTGTTGATTAGTTATTTGACAACTAGATTCCTCACTTCACTTACCATGGCTGTAGAGCCCGGCTTAACCTTTATACGATTTAGTAGGTCGTCTATCCAAAATTCGATTGCTGATGGTATGTCTCATACAAAATCCCATAAGAATACCTGCAGTTTATACATTGTTGAATGCACCTGAGATATCAGTCTGAGATGAAAGATTATTCGAACACCCTCCAATCTGTTACAGGTTAGTATTTGACGTTTATGTAAGGTCTAATACGTTAGAGGGGGTAGAACTATGTAAGGTAACTAACCTTAGGTAACTAACCTTAGTCTAATAAAGTTAAACATGAACGCACTTCGAACATCAATTTTATTTTTAGTTAATAATTATTAAAAAAACATTTTTCTTTTTAGATAATTTTGCTAAATTTTGTTTTTGAAGTGAAACTTCTTTGGCGGCGAGTGAAATTTCAAGGTCTCTTATTCGTGACGCTAGGCTAACGTTTTCAATTCATATGAAAACTTTAAAAAAATTAGTGTCGCTGCCGAGAATTGAACCCCGAATATCGTTGCTTAAGAGCCATAATCTATACCCTTACGCCACATTAAAACAGAACGCGTAACATACTGAAAATAGCATAATTAACATTAACATTACATTAACATTAACTTTACATTATACACATAACCGTAACATTAATTTTCATCCTACAAGTGTGCACGAAAAAAAATAGAAAAATAGCTAAAACAGGAGCAGAACGCGTTCGTGGATATAGAGAGCGAATTAGAGCTCTTAAGAATACAGCCGCAGCTGGGTCTGCAACTAATGAGGAAGGTAAGGTGATTGCAACAACGGCTGAGTTTCAAAATGCATTTTTACGAAACATCAGTGTATTTTGGTGAATCTACAAAGAACCAATCCCCAGAAAAACACACTGATGCTTTGTAAAAATTTATTTTGGAACTCAGCCATCAACAAACAAAAAACAAATTGGCCATTTCAGCCCTTGAAAGGACTTTGACCGAGCTTCTTTTGATCAATTGTGTTGTGTGTGTTATTAAATGTTTGCACACAATTGGCCGAGAACTGGATCTACATGTTTTATGCCGACTCCGAACGGCTAAAGTTCATGTTCTCAAGAAGTTTTACATGGCATTATTTACCCTCTGAGGGTTGCCATTGTCTGCAGAGAGGTGGTGACCGATCAGAAAAATTTTGTATTGAAAAAACTTTTCACCACGGCTGGGGATCGAACCCGGGCTCCAAGCATGCTAAGCCACAGACCTAACCTGCATGCCACGGTCACTACAACACCACTCAGCCATCATCTCAACAAAATTTGAAAGCCAACCAAGTTGATACAGTCAACAATCAACGTTCGCTGCTGTATGAGGCCCTCTATCAACAAAGCAATTATTATGATCAGGAAGCAGGAGGTAATAATGAACAAGATTTACCTCTGCTTTCGGAGGCTCCTTCAAAGAGTACTATGCAAATGCAATCTAGCATTCAAAAAGTAACAATGTTGAGAAGACATTCGAAAGCAACTAAAACACCAACTGAACTAAAACAAGTACCGAAAATAACTGTTATTTTACAATTTTCAAATGAAAAAAATTGTCGAAAGACTTTTTCAAATATACCATTATGTTACAAATGTCCTCAAGCCTCACGAATATTAAGGCACTTTTAAATTTGAAACTCATTCTTTAAAAGTTAATTTCTTGCCTAGTATATTTCGAGGAAAAATAAAGGTTACTTTTGACTTTTATTTTATCGGTCAAAAATAGCAGTTATTTTGTGACTTTAATTTTTTCGGTCAAAAATATCAAGCAATTTGTGTTTTCTTAAAGGCCGCTTGACAGATTGAACTTATGACACCATGTGTAAAATGTCTCACCGGTGAGATGAAAATAATAATATCAAAATTTTTTTATCGGTAAAATTGACTTGAACAAATATAAATTACCTGATATTTTTGACCGAAAAAATAAACGGCAGAAAATAACTGTTATTTTTCACAAAAAAACTATAAGGCACAAAAAACTGTTATTTTTGTCGGAAAAAATAAAAATTAAGAGATAAAAGTTAATATGTATGTGACACTTTCGACAAAAACCATAGCCGATACGGTCCCTGGATGTAAATATTGAATCAACAAATTATTATTCCATTTCGTATTTCTTTTCAGATAATATTTCTCTCTCTATTTCACACTAAAATCTCTCTTATTTCTTGCTGTTAAACAAGTTTCACTTCTGCCACGTGTACGTTGCTACACCCGAGTTTTTTTTTTTTTTTGGTTCTGTGTTTTTGCTTCCTTAAGTCTGTCTCTTTAGAAGACTGAATTATTATTTTTTCTCATTTTGGAAAATACAAAAATCACAATAATTTATTGATACAGAAATTTGTTTCATTTAAAATTCATGCAATAAAACCACAATTTAGTTAATTTAGAGTATCAATCAAATAGGTCAAAAACTTAAAAATTTACTTTTCCTTTTTTTCAATCAATTTCTCACTCGCTATTAAAGTCAAGATAAAGATTTAAGCTAGGCTTACTGGATAACATCTTTATCTGGCAGAACGCAGGCAAAGCCTAGCATTGAATTAACACTCTCGGATATCGAACTCTTAGAAAGTAGCGAATGTGAAGATTCGACCTCGCCAAATAACATTTCTCCATCGTATTCGCTATAACGACTGTTCTTCAGTAGATTTTTAACCAGTTTTAATTGTTGATTAATCTGAGAAAGTTATGAAATATATTGTTTCACTTAAATGTTTCTTAAAATATATCTTAACTGTAAGTTTTACTCACCATAGTTGGCAATAACGGTGTACGTTGAAGGTCAAACAATTTTGCAGCAAATTCGTAGATATGATTTGGATTTTTGTTTATGATTTCATGCAGGAATACGCGAATAATTGCACGAATCTAGAGAGAATTATGTTCATGTAGATTATTTTTGGTCTGTGTTTTGTTAAAGGAAGCATGTCATACATACCTCCGGATGTTGGCGTAAATATTTCCAGTTACCCTTGCGTAGCTGCTTCTTGATTCTTTCCACGTTTTTATATTGATCTATGGAAGCTGTATCCCATTCCTGATTGATGTTCATATTTCAGCCTAACGTGCAGACAGTTCAAATAATAAAAACAAACAATAGTTTTTAAAAAATATTTTAAATAACTGTCATAATTTACTTAAACATTGATATACAATTTTTAAGAAACTTTGGTAAAGTATTAAAAATTTCCACATAACTGGAAAATTCTACAAAATTTTTCTTGCATTATATCTTACATTATAAATATCAAGATTAATCTTAAACAAACTCAAGGATTTGTTTTCTTATTAAGTTGAGGTTATTATCTTGAGTCCTTAAGCATCACTTAACATTGCCAATCTAAGACTTCAGTTAGAATTCTACATTAAATGCTTAACATGTTGCTTTAACAAGCTTTAACAACAAACAATGACTTGTCTTACCCCTGTGGGTAAACCTTCTTCTTAATGTGCTATTGCCGTTGCTGTTGTTGGCTTATAGCTCGTTTGCCTTGTAGTTCAATAGTAAAATATACAAATTGTTGGTTCAATGAGCAATTGTTGGCGGCTGATTGAAATTTTGAAATCCATATTCATTGCGAGTAAATGTATGCATGTTAGTGTATAAGTGTGTGGCACTATTGGCACTAGTGTGTGTTGGTGTGTGTGGGAGTATGTATTAAAACGCATACTCAAACACTTATTGCGTCTTCTTTGTATTGGTTTTACTTTGGTTTTGTTATTAAAACACTCAGCCGTGGAAAATTTGCATTTCAAAATAGGCGCAACAGCAGCAACTACAAAAACAACAACAACAATGCGACCAGCATACAACGCAACAACTAGCAATGTTTCCGGTAACATCCGGTTATTTGAAAAGCAATCATCATGTTGAGTGCGTCGATGTAGGTGTTGCCGCTGGTTGAATGAATATAAAAGGATGAGCAGCCTTGAGTTCAACACAACAATTGTAGTGATATGTTGAATTTTTCTCTTTTTTACTGCTTCATTCATTCATTCATTTCATTTAAGTTATTAAAATTCATTCAAATTTTATAAAATTAAAGAAGTTTTATAAAATAGTGCTTTATTATCTATAGTGAAATATCGAAAGGCCGAATAGAAACACAAAAGGACAATTTATATGATAAAAGCGAAGATTTCAAATCATTAACATATGACATGACATATGACCTTTTTGTAAAACATTTTACCGCTTTTCCCGCTGAATCATGGAAAGCTCTCTCCCGTTATATAATGGCACTTGTGACAACTCTATATATTTTTTTTTTATTTCGTCAAGGCGTCTAGTAAAAATGTCGACCGGAATCATCCAAACACCGCTTTTAAAAGACCTACATATTTGATCCAACATATCATTTCATTTCAACAACATCCAAAAATTTCGCTCTCTCGACAATTCAAATATCATCAGTGAATCCGATTACCATTGGTTCTAGAAGAATTTGTTTCCTTAGTATGTCATCATACATAATATTCCATAATATTGGTCCTAGAACGGAGTTCTGCGGTACATCCGCTGTTATTTCGTACTTCTTTTTTTCCTTCTTAGCTATTATACTCGAGTATTCTTTGCTCAACTCAACTCAACTCCCAATAAATTTCTTTTAGATAGTCCGGAACTTTTAGTTTTTCTATATCATTAAAGATAAAACTCCAGTTAGCGGTGTTTAAGGCGTTTTTCACGACTTTTGTTACAACAAGGCAATGCTTTTTTAAACCTCCTTTCTATTTTTTCCTTTGTCATAGTATGTCGTGAATGGCCAAGGATACTACTTTATTTAATGCATATATGTTTGAGCGTGTCTTGCGAAACCTATAGTGGTATTCCGACAAGCCATTATTACTTTTCGTGAATGGGAGAAGTTTATTTTGGATTGCGTGCTCTAGCATTTTGGCCCATGATTGGGCGGAATGATGATGGTTTACCTATTCGTTTGTCCAGTTTTGACAGAAAAACCAGTTTTATCTCTTCCATCTACTCTTGACGAAAAGGTTCGGATTGTTTTTCACAGACACTTTCAATTCTTTGTTTGGATTTCATCCAGCCCGGATGCTTTGTTGTCTTTTATCTTCTTTAGATATTCGATGACTTCCTCTGTTGTCATTGTTGTAATTGTCGTCGGCCCCAGTTGTTGTTCTAGTTCCTTGATGATGGTTTAGTGCTTCGAAAGCAGTGTAGACACTATTTTCAATAATAGCTCTTCAATAGTAAGCACTTTTCATGGGTTGTTATCGGCGTCGTTGCAAAGCTGTTTAAAGCTTATCTTTATTTCATCCGCTTAAACGTGTTCTAAAAATTTTGTGCAATAGCTTCAGGTCTTCGCACCTTACTTCTTCTTTTTTTTTTTCTTTTTTCTCATTTTAATATCAAATCCTTAATCTTGTCGTTCTTACATCTTAACATATGGCTTCCTACTCTTCTGGACATGGATGGATCGCACACTTGAATCCAGTGCTTCGTAACCTACATGACCTTTTCTTCTGCTGATTCAGTTGGGGCTTCAGCATTCAGCAAACAATTCACGAAATACATCTTTGTCGCATGTTTTTGCATTCATCCTTTACTGGCTATGTTTCCGCAGCCTGCTTAGACTTTGATTTTACCACTACTATTAAGACCTGATAATCGTCATGAGTGTATTCGTCACTAACGTGCCAGCTCAAGTCTTTTGTTAGGCCGTGTGCATAGCAAACGCCGATTCAGACAGGCAGGCAAATAGAGTGTGTGAACACGCGAGATAGATATGTAGCTATGTGTATCTCGTTTGTTCACATAGACTTTAGCCTGTCTGTCTGCCTGCCTGTCTGAATCGGCGTTTACTATGCACGCGGCCTTAGGGTGGTGCTCGCGACACAAGCAGGTTTCAAAGAGTAAGTTACCTCTGCTATTTGTGTACATATAATATGTTCCCATTCTGTGACTATGTGAAATCACCTGCAATGACTGTTGGATGCAGCCCTCTTACTTGTGTTACTGTTATATCCGTCATCACTTTGAAGTCCGCCGGACTTAGGCTAGGTGGCGTAAAACAGTTGAAGATATATGTAGATCCCGTTAGCTGGAGCCCATACAAATTTGTCTCATAGATATTTTCGACTACATTGCCTTTGAATTTGTCCCTTAGATCTTAGAAGACTACATTGCCTTTGAATTTGTCCCTTAGATCTTAGAAGAGGGCCTCCTGCGATATTATTTCTAAGCTTTTCCTTTTCGCAGATAATGCACTTTAACACGGTATTACCGTTTTTGCTATATGACACTCTTCTACGTGTTCCACACTAAACTCTGCCACACAAATTCGTCTTCCTGATGCGTTATTGTTCTTTGTTGGGGATAATTAACACTGCCATGACCACAAGGCTGATCCTCCAGCTTTATTTGAAGCCCATGCAGACGTTTCAGAAATTGTATAGTGCTCTGAGAGAATCACCACCTCTTGTAGCAAATTCTGAGCATCTTTCATAGGTTGTGAGCAGCACTTTCAAAGGTTTTTTTCGATCACTTTGCCTTCGGATTTGTCCCGTCGATCTTAGAAGATAGCACCTACTGCCGCCTGCGATATGATTTTTACGCTCTTTATTTTCCTTTTCGTAGATAATGGTTCGCTAGTTGCCATTGATCATTGACAGAGTTGAGATCTGTTGCAGTTTTTTCAATCTCTTGCCAAATGTTCGAACTCCCAACATCTAAATAATTTTTTTGATCTAATCAGCTCTTTTAGTCGGCATAGAACCCAACCGATTTTCACTTTTTTTATCTAAACGACCTTGCTTACTGTTTCAATCGGTAGAGTACTTGGCTGGGTTTATCTGCATGTCAAATTCTTTTATTACTGCCTCATCTAAGTAACCTCATCTAAGTCCTTAAACTCTATCGCAATTTCATGCGCAGGGATTTTGATGAAAGTGTACGAATTGATTTTTCTACCATAGAGTCTAGCGGTTTCTCTCCTTTTTACATTTTTCTTATGCGAAACACATTTTCGCCGACTTCTCTCAAGTTTGGATCTGCCTTAACCTTACGGAGAATAAATGCGTAGAAATATGCTCTCCTCGTTTAGATATAACGATGTCATCAGGCCTAGACTTAATAGATCTTTTTTTAACACCACTGTCTTCCTAAGGTATTTTTGACTTCTGAGGCTTAATTGTGATCCATTTTCAAGAAGAAATTTTCTTACCTCATTAATTTACCTTTCTAATGCATATCTTTCAGCCACGGTTCGCAGTGTTCGATGCAATTTGAGTGTTTCATTCGCTCTTTTTCTTCTATGGAGATCTCCCGATCGCTTCGCCAAACTTTTTTCTTCTCCTCTTAGCGTGATCTGTATTTCAAAGCTGCTGTGCTTTGATCATCGGCGATCTTCATTGTTTTTGGCATCTGTTGAGTACGCTGAATGTAGCCAATAACACAACCGTTGCTCAGCAGCGACGAGCATGAAACGAATCGACATAAGAAACTAAACAGAGTTCTGGCTGCATATCCTTGGCATTACAATAGTTCAGTATGGTTAAATTTCAATTTGATTCTAGTTCCATTTCATTCAATATTTATATTGCTTAAATGTTATTGAATGTTATTGTATTCAATCTATTCAATGATATATTTACTGGAGTTATTGTTCTAACTTGTGAGTTAAGATGTTTACAAGTTTTTATCGGTAACTCGCATCTTTTCAATACGGTTAAGAGTGTTTTCATTACGAAAAATACTATTAATCCTAGATGTGCATCGAGTGTTGAACTAATAGAGAAAATTAAAATTGAAATGATTTTTAATTTATGCAATTAAAATCTCCACTAGCCATAGCTTAAACACACTGTAAAATGTTAGTCAAAATCTTCTAAGCAAAGCAATGCTTTTTTTTCAGATAGCGCCCAGAAATTTCCATTTCTTATGGCACTGTAAATTCTATTTTTACACAAGAGGTTAAGAGTCAAAATTAGTTACTTAAATACGCGCTTTAATCCAATAAAATCTCCTACTAAATTCATTTAGAACTTCTCAGAGTAACATTGCCGACAAATCAAGATCTTACAAACTGTTTTCGTTCTTAACTCACATTTAGTTGTTACACATTAAAATAACTCAAAAAAAACGCATCTGTCTTCTGTAAGAAACACAAACTTTATTTTACCAATATTTTAGAAATATTTTCATATTCGGTCAACCAGTACGATTCATTTCCAATATTTTTCAGTGAGTGTTTTCAGGCAATAACTAGAAGTTGGATTCTTCTTATCAATTGATGAAGTCTATTTAGAATTCAAATTCAGTATTTAACAAATATTGATACAAACACGCACACCATGCCATACGCAAGTACACACACTCACGTAAAAGCAATAAGAATTGCCTTTAGCCAAGCATCAAATGGCATCAAAGTAAATCCTTGATTGCTTCATTTGTTGTTGCCACTGCTGCTGCTAACGCACCATCGAAGAGCATATATTAAGGATAAGAAGCGTTAGGCGTGCTTTTAAGCCAGCCAGCCAGCCAGTCAGTCAGTCAGTCAGCCAGCCCGCTATTCATATTTGTTACTAGAAACAGTCTTTAGCAACAGAAGGAGCAGAAGGAGCAACAGCAGCAGCAGCGTGTTGAAATTAGCATTTATGAATTTTGTGCCAAATGTCGAACTCTTGGCATGGCATAACTATGCATGGCCTTGGCATGGGATAGCATACTTGATGGTGCTACTATAAAAATAACCAAGTCATACATAATAGTGCAATTCTGCTCTAGCCTTACTTATATACCTAACTAAGAATAGTAGCTGAAGTAGGTTGCCACAATCAACTCACTCCCACACAAACACACACACGCACACAATTTCTCTGACTATCATGAAGTTTCTGCGTCTGCTAGACCAAACGTGATTGGCCTCCAAGAATTGCTTTAATATTTTGCATATATAAGAATGTTGCTGTAGAACTTAGCTGCAGTAGAACTAGAAACATTATGGCGTGTATTAGCCACACGCCACATACAAATACACTGCACAGGCATCGAAGTCAGTAAAATATAACATCTGGCGAATTGTGATGATTTTTAGGTTTCGATTTACATAATAATCATTGCTTAGCAGACATACTTACAAAAATTGTTACCAAATAGTAGAACGAGGACAAATTTTCTCAATAGCTATGTTACACCAAGAAAAAAAATAGTTAATACAACTATGTATTATGCTAAGTGCTTTTGAAAAACCTCTTTTTTGAATTCTCATAAGGATTACTTCGAGCATCAGTACTTATGTACCTGAAATTTGCTGGACATTGCTTGATAGGGATTTTTTTTTTCAGAATTTCAGTTTTCATACCTATTCAGTCAAGTCTACCTTGGTTTGGAAATGGGCAGATAGATAAGTAGGAGAGAAATTGAAATCAAGAGAAGCAAGTGTAGAATGTTGAATGTGTGGCGGAGCGCTATATCTGAGGCAAGTGTTATGTCTTGACCTCAGTCAATTCGAGTTATTGAGCAATCTCATTCCACAAACATCTCTACCATCAACTACAACTTCCAAAGTCATATATATTGATGAATTTTAAATTTAAGTTGATCCGTATTTCTATACGGAAAGAATTAAAGAAAGATAAAAGCGTAGAACCATGGCAAGACCAGGATTCGAACCCGGAACCTCTGGGTTGGCAGTCAAGCACGCCAACCACTCGACTACCAAGTCCCCAAAAAACTTTTTAATCCGTTACTAGTAAACCTGTTGCCCGAATTCGAGCAATTCAATAAAAATTAAGTGTTAGAAACAATATAAACGTTTAATATATGATATTCTATTCAAGAAGCTATTATACTCAATAACGATATATTCAGTCTAAATAATGATATAAAAGATCATAATCTGAATGGTTTGACTTGAAACGTATGATCTGACACTAAATTTTTTAATGTAACTGTCAAAATACGAAGACGGAATTACACTTATATTACTACTGAGACAAACATAATTACTATTCGAAAACATCGCAGCTTAACTCTTCCAGCTATAAAACATAACTAAATAAAAAAAAAAACGCAGTAAAAAAAGATTTAAGACATAATACTAAGATATATTTCAAAAATTAATAAAAACTACTTACAGAACACCTACAACATCAATTTATAACACATTTAGATGAAAAAACGCCAAAAAACTTTGGCTTTTTTGGGATTTTTGTACAAAAATTTTATTTCTGTTTTAAAAGGTTGGGAACCCCCTGAAGCGAAATTACAATTTTTAAAAGTGGTTTGCACATCTACAGCCTAAACCTGATTTAATGACATCTGAATCGATAAAATCGGTCCATTGGTCTGGGAGGAGTTGAAGTCACAAAAAAAAACCTTAGCCTATTAATTATATAGATTAATTATATAGATAAGCAGGATGATTAAAACAGATTCGTGGCTATAACTTTTAATTGGTTGCAGCTATAATGAAATTTTTTCAAATATATTGTTTTTGAAGCTTGTTGAAGATTTAAAAAATATAAGAACAACATTTTAAAAAAAAAATTTTCGAGCAAAAAACCATAGGGGGTATGTTTTTTCGATGACACATAGTATTTATTAGTTTTTCTGTCAAACAAAAACAAATTCGTCTTAAATAAACTATATACAATGAAAGAAAATCAGAAATGCAAATTTTAAATTTTTTTATTTTTACAACAAAAACAATTTTTAATACATTTTTTGAGGAAACATTCATTTTATTGGACTCTTTTTAAAGGCAATCATTAAAATATAAATACAAAAGTAACGGTAAAAACTTTGTAATGTTTTTAAAGTCAATTAATTGCAATTAAATACAAAAAATAAATAAATGCAATTTTTTAAAAAGTGGCAGAGATATTCCCTTCCAAATATAGAACTTTAAATTTCAGACAGTTTTTTTCTCTGCCTTGGCGTTTGATAAAAATACACGTTAAACAACTAAAGACAATTTTAAGAAAATTCATTAAAAATACATTTGGCAAGATAATTACTGTAATTGTCAACACATTTCAAAGCAAATTGAACAAAAATTAAGAAAAACAAAAAAATTTTGAAAACCGTTGAACCTTGACTGAGTTGTTTGCTCGGAAAGTGGAACTTTTGATTTTGGAACTGCATTTTTCGAACAATTGACATTTGAGGAATGCATAAAAGATAATTTCGGTTAAAAATTTTTATTTTTTAAAAAAATTCAAATTCGATCAACTCATAAGATCTTCTGAAACTAAATTTCAAATTGATTAAATAGCGGATTTTTGTACAAAAATTTTATTTCTGTTTTAAAAGGTTGGGAACCCCCTGAAGCGAAATTAAAATTTTTAAAAGTGGTTTGCACATATGCAGCCTAAACCTGATTTAATGACATCTGAATCGATAAAATCGGTCCATTTGTCTGGGAGGAGTTGAAGTCACAAAAAAAACCTTAGCCTATTAATTATACAGGTTTTTAACTTCAAATTCAACCTTTTCCATTTCAAATTAAACTTTTTCCAAATCAAATTAAACTTTTCCATTTCAAAAAAAACTTTTTCCATTTCAAATAAAACTTTTTCCATTTCAAATAAAACCTTTTCCATTTCAAAAAAAACTTTTTCCAAATCAAATTAAACTTTTTCCATTTCAAATTAAACCTCAGCCAAGAAAGAGATTTATTTTAGATTTTTATTGAATTATTAACATGTAATCGAAAAGTATTACATATTTCTTATGTAAATAGCTGTTTGAATAAAATATATTAAAACTAATATCACTAGTTAGAACTAGATGAATCCCATCGAAGAAGTTTTTTCAAAAGTCAATTTAATTGCGAGAAATATGCTAGCCGATCCTGATGCACGCGCTGATTTAAGGAACATAAGAACATTATCAAGGAATCTATAACGACTGTTACATCCACAGATTGTTATAATTATTACACGCATAATAAATCAGCGCATCGCACATAAATCAGCGCGTGCATCAGGATCGGCTAGCATATTTCTCCCAATTAAATTGACTTTTGAAAAAACTTCTTCGATGGGATTCATCTAGTTCTAACTAGTGATATTAGTTTTATTATATTTTATTCAAACAGCTATTTACACAAGAAATATAAGTTTAATTTGAAATGGAAAAAGTTTCTTTTGAAATGGAAAAGGTTTAATTTGAAATGGAAAAAGTTTTATTTGAAATGGAAAAAGTTTTTTTTTAAATGGAAAAGTTTAATTTGTTTTGGAAAAAGTTTAATTTGAAATGGAAAAGGTTGAATTTGAAGTTAAAAACCTGTATAGATATCACATTTGAATACCATACATTTGAAGAGTTCTAGGGTTAAAATTTTCCACAAAAATGCTTCTCGTAACAGTATGAAATTCTTATACGACATAACCGACATAATTGTACTCTTACAGAGACGAGATATTAGCTCATTAAAGACTACACTATGATTTTTACAAACCAATACAATGTCTAATCGTAATATCTACACTCAAATGCATCTTCTGACCTTGTTTTTGCACGAATTTCTTCGTGATTATTTCTTTCGAAAATTTGAGATTAATCCCACATTCTTCTTCCAACAATTGGCCTTGCGATCTATTGTTTGCCATCGCAAAAGACAATCGAACGGGTAACAGTTGAAATAATTGGAATTCGTGGAAAAATTACTTTCTTACCTTTCAATTTGCTTGTGATGATCGTCGCTTGAATCACATTGCTCATCAGTTTCTTAAAGGACAACCGCTTACCGTTGCACAACTTCGGTTGTTTCAGATTCCACACCTTAATTATGATCGATCCTGGATAGTTGGTTTTGTCGCATAGTTGGTCGCTTCATCCTCGTCGGTCATGCTGTCAACGGATTTGTTCGAATGCAGTTCTGCAGCGATTTGAATTTGAATATTGAAATTCAAGCTCTCCGCCTTATTCTCGCTGCATCCTTATTCTTCGCTGCTAGTATTGCACTTTAACTTATGCAATCGAGATTTTTATAATTTTGTGCAATGCCGGGGAATTCACTTTGGTGATGAAATCCTACTTCGACGATGTATACTCATAAACATTTACCGGGAACGATGTTAATTCAGTCGAAACATGAACAGGAATTCGGCCAATGTCAAACGTCAGCAGTTGTCTCCAGAATTAAACAGCCGATGAATCGTTCGGCAACACGACTATCATTCGTTATCAAGCAATGATCAATTTCAATTTCTTGACATGCCGCCACAAAAACGACGATTTCAGGCATGCAATAAGTTCATCGGCAACAGTAGATTTTGGGAAGATGAGAAGCATTTGACGAAAATCTCCGGAGAATTATTGTAAGTTGGAGATCCCCACTAAAGCGTCTCGAATCACCTCGTAAATCCTTCAAGCTCATTTATGCGCCATCGTGCGTCCGTCCCAAATGATGATTTTGCATTATTTTATCAATTGTCGAACAGTATTCCACATTCTTGAGGAAAATAACCCACCACCGTTATTAATGCGTTAATGCGTTATTTTCATCTATTGTCTTCAAAGAATCAACGGTTACGACTGTAGATAATCTCATTTGCAAAACAAAACGATAATTTTACCACAGATGAATTACTTTTCGACCAACTTTCTGATACGTATAAGATTCTAGATATATTTAATGAGATATGAATAAGTCTCTTTAATCATTAATCTTTAGTCCACCTACTGGGTTTTGTTGCCTGCCACACAATGTTTCAACACATTACCAAGATGCATGCCATATAATAACTACAGCTAAAACTGAAATTAATTTCAAATTCATAAAAACTGCCAAAACGCAAATTTGCAAAAAAATCAAATTTGAACCAAAGCCCACAAAATAAATATAAAAACTTGTTGAAAAACAATACAAAAAATCTTCAATGCATATGAAATGCAAATTGAAAAAGGAAATGAAAATGAGAATGAAAAGTTTTAATTTCGGGCAGAGCCAGAGCCTGCATAAAATACCGCTACGGCTGGACACAGCCCGAATAATCGAGTACAACCGCGAATTGCGTTGATTATTTCGCCGCCATTTGCAGCGCCATATTGTTAAGCGTTAAGCAACAGAAACAACAACAACATCCAACCCAACAACAAGGATAAAGCAAACGTCAAACTATAAAATAGCAGCAAGCAGCACTTTGCTGGCGTTGCTTCACTTGCAACCATGTTGTTGCTTGCATGCTTCCAATGTTTTTGGTCAAGTGGAGAATTTTACGTTTCGCAAAATATTCATAACCACAATGGGAACATAAGTGCACATGCACACAACAACACTTCAGACAATGAGTGTGTGTGTGTGTAGGGTATGGGCGTGTGTGCGTCAGTGGATCTGTTTGATATCATTGAAGCTTGGAACTCAAATGCTGGTCGGCCGAATGTTATATCCATCATTGCTACTTTACTGCAGACAACTGATTGCCATTTCGCCATGGCAATATATTGCATTGTAGTAGTTGTTGTTGTTGTTGTTTTTATAACCCGGCACTGACCAATTGCTTTAACTTTTGCATTTTTTGTCGAATTGTTTTTGGTTTTTGTACTTTTTGGTTATCACAACTTTTCGAGTATCTCGTCCTTGTATTTATTTGCTTTCATTTTTTCACATTTGGTATTTAAACGAGTGGCGCCTAGCCATCCCAGGCCACACACTCACACATGGTTATAATATAATCAGCATCATTTTGATGCTCTGGCTGTTCTCTTTGTTTTTGCTGCCAATTTTTTAGTTCATTTTTTTTTTAACTTCCATCTGGATTGACTTTTTGCGGTTGCATTCGGTTCATAATTTTGGTAGCCGTTCACTTGAAATTCTTGTTGCTTTTTTTGACTGTGCGGTTGGCTTCAGCTCTGAGTATTGTGCATGTGTTGTATTTTGTTGGTATAAAAATTACCAAATTAACTATTTATTTTGCTTCAAATTTTGAAAGGAATATTTTGGCAAATTATTTTCCATTCGAAGAATAATGAATTCAATCCTACAAACATTTGGAAGACGTTTGGACGATAAGTTTATTTTGCGATTCAATGCGCGATTCAAAAAAATTTTCAGTATCTTCCTTTGGTCATTCCGGCGATCTTTGAAAGACGAAGCGTTTTTCGATCGCCCAAGCGATGAATCACAATTCAATAAAAATTTTCGATATCTTCCTTAGCTTATTCTGGCGATCGTTGGAAGGTGGCCATTTGAAAAATTTTCTAAGTCGATCATTGTTATATGAAGCAAGCTCTGAAACTTCCCGAAAATTGACGCTTTTGGCCTCAGCTGCTTACAGTCGGCGATACCCCGATAACTCTCAAATGAGTTCGCCGGCGATTGCCTCATGTTCCGAGCAAATCGCTGGCAATTCTTGAGCGATTGAAAATGTTTGCAAGGATACTGTCTCAAGAAATTAAACCCAAAGTTTAAAGTATTATAACTGCGATTTTCAATCTCCTCAGAATCGCCAGTACATCGCTTGGAAAATAAAACAATAGCCTGCAAACTCTTTTGAGAGTCATCCGTATCGTCGAATGCAGGCAGCTGAGGCCATAAAAGCTATTCGCCGGGAAGATTCACGGATGAATCGCCGAGAGGAGTATTAAGCCATTCACCGAAAATATTCATCAAAGACTCACCAATAGGGGCTTTAGGAAGAGGCAAACGAATCGCTTTAAGAGATCCTCAGCAATTTATTGCGTACCATCGTTGTTGAACATTAAAATTTGTTTATTGTCCTGAGAAACAATTTCATACTTTGTGTCAATAAAGTAGCCGAGTCGGTGAATGTCCAACCTCTGCACCGAAACAAGTGCTAGTTTTGGAACACCTTGGGCAGGCACAGTGTACGAACGAAGACCGAATCGGGTCTTTCCTTTACCTTTACCTTTACCTTTACCTTTACCTTTACCTTTACCTTTACCTTTACCTTTACCTTTACCTTTACCTTTACCTTTACCTTTACCTTTACCTTTACCTTTACCTTTACCTTTACCTTTACCTTTACCTTTACCTTTACCTTTACCTTTACCTTTACCTTTACCTTTACCTTTACCTTTACCTTTACCTTTACCTTTACCTTTACCTTTACCTTTACCTTTACCTTTACCTTTACCTTTACCTTTACCTTTACCTTTACCTTTACCTTTACCTTTACCTTTACCTTTACCTTTACCTTTACCTTTACCTTTACCTTTACCTTTACCTTTACCTTTACCTTTACCTTTACCTTTACCTTTACCTTTACCTTTACCTTTACCTTTACCTTTACCTTTACCTTTACCTTTACCTTTACCTTTACCTTTACCTTTACCTTTACCTTTACCTTTACCTTTACCTTTACCTTTACCTTTGCCTTTACCTTTACCTTTACCTTTACCTTTACCTTTACCTTTACCTTTACCTTTACCTTTGCCTTTACCTTTACCTTTACCTTTACCTTTACCTTTACCTTTACCTTTACCTTTACCTTTACCTTTACCTTTACCTTTACCTTTACCTTTACCTTTACCTTTACCTTTACCTTTACCTTTACCTTTACCTTTACCTTTACCTTTACCTTTACCTTTACCTTTACCTTTACCTTTACCTTTACCTTTACCTTTACCTTTACCTTTACCTTTACCTTTACCTTTACCTTTACCTTTACCTTTACCTTTACCTTTACCTTTACCTTTACCTTTACCTTTACCTTTACCTTTACCTTTACCTTTACCTTTACCTTTACCTTTACCTTTACCTTTACCTTTACCTTTACCTTTACCTTTACCTTTACCTTTACCTTTACCTTTACCTTTACCTTTACCTTTACCTTTACCTTTACCTTTACCTTTACCTTTACCTTTACCTTTACCTTTACCTTTACCTTTACCTTTACCTTTACCTTTACCTTTACCTTTACCTTTACCTTTACCTTTACCTTTACCTTTACCTTTACCTTTACCTTTACCTTTACCTTTACCTTTACCTTTACCTTTACCTTTACCTTTACCTTTACCTTTACCTTTACCTTTACCTTTACCTTTACCTTTACCTTTACCTTTACCTTTACCTTTACCTTTACCTTTACCTTTACCTTTACCTTTACCTTTACCTTTACCTTTACCTTTCTACGAACAAAACTCTGCAGAGCTTTCGAAATTAAACCTTGGAAATGAAGATCGTTTGTAAGATCTGTGGTCCTACCTGCGTCAATGATAAGTACCAGAAATTATGAAATCTTGGGTGCATTGGATGAGTTTGAACCATGGCTATAGTTAAGCACATAAAAACTAAATTCACTGCCAAGATCACGTTGCGCGGGTCGATGACAACGCTCCAACGAAGAAATTATCAGTGAAGAAATCATGCTTCTAACAGACAAAAGAGATGTTCCCAGACAAGCTAGTGTTTGTCCTTCTTTTGGAAACATCCTCGCTTTTGTGGGTTAGTTAGTTCAGTACTTTCTTTTCAATAAATAGACAATAGTAAGACCTTTTAACAAACAATTTAAAAATATTCGTACTCTTTCACAACTTAAAAAAAATTAATAAAAATATCATAAACAAAACATTAACCAAATAGTAATAACAAAATATTTATTAAAAACATAACATGTGCTTTAATATAAAGAATAGTTCGAAAAAAACACAACAAAAATTAGTGATGTAAAATTTTATAAAAATAAAAATGCTCTTTTTAAAATTATAACAATTAACAAAGCATAACAATTGTATAATTTTTTATACGATATATATATATGTGTAGATAAATGTAAATAAATAAATTCATGAAATTTAAGCGTAAACTAATTTATTTGTTTCATTTCTGCCACAAAATTCTAGGCCACAAAAGAACATTTAAAACAATTCAAGGGATTTATTTCTAAAGACTATGGCGCATTTTTTTTAATGCTATGTTGGTAACAATTTAAAATTAAACCGTTAACTATTAACATTTGTATATATTTAAAAATTAATTCAAGATTTTTTCTATACATTTTAAAAGGAATTGAGATATTGACTTAAGGTTAAGCACTATAAAATAAAACACTAAAACTACAATTCACTTTATAATAATTTATCTTTTTTCGCTATATAAATGTCTTTATAAAGTTATTCGGTAGCGTTTTTTGATGATGCATTCATTACTAGACTAGATTTCTATAGACTTTATATTTGAGTATTCAGTTTTAATACTTGTTTAAATAGTAATAGTTTAGTTTATTTAATTAACAATAGTTCAACATTTTAAGAAAATGTTTTTAAAGTAACCATGAAATAGGCTTAAAGGCAGAAGAATTTTATGATTATTTTTTGAGCAATAAGAAAAGCTTAAACAGAGTATAGCTAGCGTATAAATAATATAAGCACTTTGGTTTAAATTGTAATTTTGAAGCCTTTGGCTTTGAATTAAAGGCCTATCATAGATAAAGCACACACAACCATAAGATTTGAATCTCTTTGTAAAAACTAAGACAATAAATAAAACTTTAGAAGCTTAGACTAAACTTATGATGCTAATGTCGTAGAAAATGACTAGCAGGTAGAAAAAGACAAAACACAGCAAGGCTTAAAGGCAAGAAACGCTCTTGAAGACACCTAAAGTAATTAGTTTCATACATAAACTACTTCGATATATTTACTTATGAGCTAAGCTATACTAAAACTAAGCAGTTTAAGGATACACACTATTTATTGTATCGAACAAACAGCCGAAGAGCCAGAGTATTGATTATTTAAGCGACGCTTGATGCCTTCCAGATAAATATCACGATTAAATAAACCAGCTGCCAAAGGAATGCTGTAAGTGAGCAAGGAGAAAGGAATACTTTAATAGAATAATTCTTTTGTAACATACATTGTGAAATACTTACGAATCAGTGCCTGCACGTATGTTGACCTTAAAGAGCGCCAAGACAGGCTTGTGATCGGATGTGATAATCGATGGCACCGAATCGTAGAGCAAACACTGCACAAGTGTTTGTGTTGGCGTTGCCAAACCTGACAGTGAGCTCTGACGTGGTAAATTTAGACCCTGATTCTGTCTACATTTATAGAGAATGCGATCAGTATAGGCAGGAGCGCGTTGCTTGGATGAGGTATCAAAATGTTGTGTACCTGGATCATACTAGAAAACAAAAAATTGTAGTAAATTTAGTTAATGACCTTTATAAAGAATTATTTAAAGCAACTCAAAAGCAACCTTATAAGTGGGCGGAAATGTAATATTCGCCTCCATGAACCCACGAAAAGCTGCACCATCAGCCAGCACTGACGAAAGCTGATCCGTATGCATGTAACCGTGCGGCAGATGCGATGGCAATGGAAATTTTGTATGCTGTATCCAATCGAGCAACTTCTCACGCGGCTCACCGAGGCGAAAATTCAAATCTCCACACCAAAAGACATTGTCGAAATTTTGCGTAACATCTTTATTTTTATGACGTAGGTGCAGATTTTTTGGCAAGTCCAGGGCGTTTATAATGCGTTTTACATCGGAGACACGTTCTTTGACCTTTTGCTGATGTGCCGTCAGATGCGAGGTAACGAAAAGCAACGAGGTGCCAAAGAGACAAAAGGAAATGGCAACAGCACCCTTTGTACGAAACGCGGAGCCAGTGCGCACCGACATTGATGCATCTTCGGGTGCAGAACAATACCATATGAGATCACGGCGTGTGTAGATGGCTAGATGAAGTGTGCCCAAAGTGGCGGCATGAAAGAGTACATGTGAAGGACCGAGTGTCTCTTGAATGGTGGCTTCCCATTCAAAACGATCGGGACTTGATTCTTGCGTGCCAATCGCAACGACATCGGGCACATGTTCCACGGTATTGGGCAGCACAAAGTCGTTCATTTGTCTATATAGAAGAGAGGAAATTGTATAAGAAACATTTTCATGCATTTTATTTTTGAATATTTTTTACTTGGGCGGATTTTGTCCATTCATGTTCCAGGTGCCGACAAATATAGTGATTTCCCTATTGGGCAGTACACGGTTCAACTCGGTGGGTCCCATCAGCGATGAGGCACCCAAACGTCCATCAAGAAAACTTCTGCAAAAAATAAAAGAGATTTAGTTTAATACTAGTTTACGACACGAGGTTTTATACGAGTAATAGTAAGAGCTATACTACAGAGACTAGCAACATAGTTCGCAACAAAAATATAATATCGTTGCATGCAATTATTACTCACTAAGTAAAAGTGCTACGATCTTATTATTTATTATATTATTTTACGATAAAGTTTAATTCTTGGGCTTCATAACGAAAACAATTATATAATTCTTGATCTTATGAGATCACGGAGGCAACTACTTAATGCATCGGAAATGCAATAAAGGGAGACACAGAATAGCATTTGAGGTTACGCAGTTTACTCAAGTGTTGAAAAATAGAAATAAACATTTTTTGGACGCTGTTCTTTAAGTTGATGGTTTATTGCTAACGGTTGGTTGGTTGGTTCGTTGAAGAGCTGATACAGCTTCGGGCAGTATCCAATTGACTCTATTGAGCCGTTTTGGTGACACTATCTTTAATTTCCGAGCGTCATCGAGTGTAGGGCAGAATGAATGAGGCAAGCTTCCTCAGAGCCATCCAGTACGGTTAAGGAATATGAGTATATCGTTGATCTTTAAAGATGAAAGTTTCTGTAGGTTGTCTAAGAAGCGTTTGCCCAGTGTACTTAGTCTGCATCTTGATAGCGCTGGCCAAACACATAGAAAGTGTAACACTATTTCCTTTAAGTTCGGGTCGTTACAGTGGACATGACAGTGGAAGTTGATAGGAATACCAAGTATCTCAGTGTAAAGACCAATGCACCAATGACCCTTACTAATTGCCATTACTCTAGCCCGTGATCACTAAACCTAACCTCCGCATTGAGTGGAACCGCCGTAAGGCATTACTTCACGGGATGAGGGAACAGCACTAAGTTGAAAACTGAAGAACTAATTTGTACAATCGGGGGACTGTCTAAATTTTTTTTCTCAACGTGATGGCGACTCTGTGTCGGGGATAACCCTAAGCTTCGCGTATAGTTTGCTATCTCACACTGACCTATTTTGCAAACGCTCGACTCTTCGAAGTTCGTCGATTATGCGATTGGACAAAGATATAGAATCTAGTTGTAAAAATTAAACAAAAAATTGAAAAACAACAAAAATAAATTCAAAAATATTTACCTCTCCCGCGCCTTCTCGGTGGGTATGAGGCTCAAGACCTGCGCTGCCATCAACGCCTGTCTGGCCAAACCTGTACCCTGCGACGATGACGATGCCACCGCTTGTTTCTGCATTTGTATGTTTTCGTGCGACATGAAACGCACGCTCACATCTGCTTGCTCTATATTGACCTCCACCGGATTGGTAGCTATATTCGGCGAGGACATGTGCTGTGGCGTTGTGGCCTTACGCACATTTTCCTCCACTTGCTGTGGCAATGATTCGAATGGCGGCAGTTGTTTGGGAATTTCTTTGCCTGGCGGCAGCAGCTTTAAGCGCAGGCGTGAACGACAAGCTGTTACGGCAATGGGGCGTATTGGTCCACCGCCAGCGTTTGTATATGTATCAATTGGCAACTCACTCTGCGTGCTCTTAACCGACGAATTCGAAGGCGAAGAATGTGAAGAGTTTTGTGGAGGTGTAAACATTGATTTGGCTGTAACTGGAGATTGTGGAGCGCTGGAACAAGCATGTATCAATGCTGAAGTGCTGGGTAGCTGCTGTGGTTGCGGTGGCGAGACCAAATAGCCACCTGCTGACGAAATGGCATCAGTTGAATTGAGCGATAACGAGGTATTATCTGCAGTCAAGCTCCAGCTGAGGGAAAGATTGTCGCGCTTTATGGCATTGCCACCGCTAGCATCTTGAGCTATGGAATTGTAGCGCACTGTTACCGGTGGTGTCAGCGGCTTGCGTTCAGCCTTGCAGCACAGGCTAAACTGATGACTAAAACGATTGTGATTAGGTGAACGATGTTTGGGCGATTTTTTGCGCAGCATAACCTCACCGCCATCGCTCTGTGAGCCATCTGTGCTGTGACGATGTGGATGTGCTTTACTCTTGCTCACTGTGGCGGGATTAATGCGACGCTGTAGACCGATGAGACCGCTACTGAAGGATTTTTCCAAATTATTATTGGCAACATTATTAGTTGGTGGCAATGTTTGGCTTTTCGCTTTTGCGGAAAGTTGTTGTTTTGACGCTGCAGCAGCAGCGTTATTGTTGTTAAGGTAATTGGATGCATGAAGGGTGCTGGAAATGCTAGCGATGGGTTTTTTATCGGGTGAGCATTTGGCAAAGGAAACATCATGCGGCTGTGATGTTGATATAGATGTGGCACTGAGCTGATGTTGTTCATGGTTTGGTGACGATTGGGTATTGTTCACCGGATGTGGTTCTACTTTGGTAGAACGCTTTGGCCAAAGGCCGAAGAGGGTGTTGGAGGATTTGTGTGGCATGCGTGGACTAGAGTTGGCGCTGATAATGCGATCCTCGCTGCTTCCCTGCTGCATTTTGCTTTATTTTTCTTTAATGTTTTAAATTTAATATATTCTTTTTTATTATGTTTTTCTTGTGCTAAAAGGCCTTTATTAAGCAGTTACTGTTCTATGCTTGAGGCATTTTGTCAGGACAGATGCTGTTGATAAATTTTTGTTTAACTAGATGTATCAACAAGTTATATATTTTTATGTTTGGTACGGCATATTATCACGTTTAGTTTGGGCTCATTTTTATTATGGACTTTATTATATCGATTTTAAATCGAGCCGTTTGATTTTGATTAAAACATTCATTGTGCCAAGAGTATTTTTGATCAAAAACATTTCAACTCCAACATATTTGAACTTCTAAAATGTCTTGCGGCGATTTCAATATGAATGTTTTATTAAAATGCCACAAAATTCTTTGGGACAATTTTTTGTGCAAAAACTTTGCAAACAACTCAAGCCTTATTTTAATAGCTGTTGCTCATAATGTTGCTCACAAAGTTTAACAATTTATATAAAACTTTTTTCTTTTTAAATTTCTAAGATATGGCAAATAGCTTCTTTTTAATTTGCTTGATTAATTCATTAAACTTAATTTAGTTTATTTAAAGCTGCTCTCTAAATATCACTGCATTTTCAATATGTGCGACATTGACTAGATTTTTTCACTTATTTCTATATTTTTGTTGTGTGTTAAAGTATCATTTAACGGCAAGAGTTTACTTTCTGAATATCTTCTAACTTCTCCGCCTTTGTTTGTATGATTGTTCTTTGATCAAACATTTGCATTTGTGCGCCATCATTTTATCTGTATACAGGCTAAACTATGAACATATTGCGTTGCTCTCTAATTCGATTCTTTACCCTCAAGATAGTTGTAGTAGTAGTTGTTTGCAATATTCAAACGCGGGCGTTTGCAATTACTTAATTTAGGTTTCAGATACTTGTGAACTGCACCACTTTGCCAATTATTCTTTGCCTCGCTTACAATTCACATCAATGTCAATCTTGAGCTGTTGTTTAACTATCCATTAGACTGGTCTCTAGCTGTATGGAGGAAAAAAGAATAATCATCAAGTAGTTCAGTTGGATGTTATATTATTCACACTATTTCTCTGACATTTTGGATCGATAGCTCAATCTCTTCCAAAACCTTCAAAAGGGGTCAACTATAAATAAACACCGTCGTCATTTACTATTAAAAAAATGTGCTTTCGGGTGCCACCTTAAAAAAATTATGATGATATTATTGTTATGAGCTAGTGATTTTTAACAATGGAGTTAGTTCTGCAGTTCATTTTTTTAACAGTTGTGTGTCTTTTATGTCGACTTCGAACGGCTAATTTTCATAGTCTCGAGAAGCATAGAAGTCATTATTTTCTCTCTGTGGTTGTCATTGTCTGAAGAGAGATGATGATGATGACCGACTAGAAAAATGTAATTCTTTTGTAAAAAAGTGCTGTCAGATAGAGGATTGAGGGGTGAAGAGTCCAAAATGATACACGGGACACCAAATTAATTACTTAAATACAGTGTCAGTTGATTTTTTTTTAAAAATTACAGCATGCTTTAAATTTCCTCATATATCTGGGAATGGTATTCCAGAAAATGATACATCTAACTTGTGTAATTGAACGATTCCTACTCATGAACTATGTGAACTGGTTTTTTGATTCAAGTTCGTTGGTCTTTTAGTTCAATTGATTTTGTAACAAGATGGATCAAGATGAACGATACTCAGATAAAAAAATAAAAAAAATGTATCCTGCAATGTTTTAAGAGCGTGCCAAAACTTTTTTGTGTCTTCGCTACTTTAAAGACATGGTGAAGAAAAATCCAAAAACCCAACTGAAATATGACCCACTGAACCAAATGCTCCATAAGATCTACGATTGATAAATAACTAGATTTTGACATGCGCATGGGATACCTACGTCACAAAAGATCTGATGTGAAATTCAGCTCTATTTCGTTCGCTCTATTTCGTTCGCTCTATTTCACACAAGCAAACAATCACACAAATATGAAACAGGCAGCTAGTAGATCTATGTATTCACTTTTTTTATCCTGGCTTTGCGATATCTAATTAATTATCTTTCTTCTAAAAGACCTAACGAGCTTGCATCAAGTAAGTTCGTTATCATCACAAGTAAGAAATGAAGTAAACTTTTTTTGAAATGGTGGTTATACATCAATATTTTGTTCTCTTGCAAATGTCCGAACCTTTTTATTGATACCTCTCATCAGTTTTTTTCCAGACACTATATAAAGGATTTGGTGACTTGCAGCCATTTTCTACCGATATCCTAATTATCACCAGAAGGTTTGTAACGTTTTTTAACACGTGACTTGATTAAAGCCCAACATCGGTTAATCAGCTGAAGTTTTGGACAATTTGGTGGATTATGGTTTTTGGGCACAAAATCAACATTATTTTTATAATACCATTCAGTCGTTGATTTGGCATAGTGGGATGATACCAAATCAGGCCAAAATAGTGAAGGAATCTCGTGCTGCCAGTTGTAATATACGGTTTAATTATCTAGTCACAGGAACAGATTGCCTGCTAAGCCATGGCATTTTTTCCAAAAGTTTCCATCTTCTGATACTTGGATATTGCTTTAACACCTCGTTTTGCACATGTGACATAAGAAGTTTCCCGGAAATTGCGAAGTCTTTTTTCACATATGTCTCATCATCCATGAGGATGCATTTGACAGCCACAAGAAGCTTGTCATACAAAATGAAAAATTGGGTCTGAGCTTCCAAAAGGCTTTAACCTTTCGAGCCAAATTCGGATCATTAAATCCAACTTTCCACGTGCTGGAAGACTACGTGCAGTTCGAAATGGAAACCCAAAATCTAAGAATAATTGTTAAAGATATCAAATTCATTTGATGACTTAGATGCACAGTATGGTGTGAAATAGTTTCAGAAAGTATTATTGGACAATATTTTTTTGAAAATTATGAACAATTTGCGGAAAATGAGAACGGCATTCAATGCCTGGTAATGATTGATAAATTCTTAAGGCCAGAGCCACAGGCACATGCCAGATGGAGCCACAGCTGACACAGCTTGTCTAACTTTGGCTCTCCTGCGCGAAAGTTTTGGCTATCAAATAATATCACGTTATTCTTATTTTAAGTAGCCTTCGCCCGATTTAACGACTACTGGTTTTTTTTTTCTTTGGGGCTACGTAAAGGAAAAGTTGTATGCCAATAAGCCAAGAACTATCTAACAGCTAAAGGCCTGTATTCGAGAAGTGAATGCGCTGGAAACTGAAATTCTAAGAAAATAATGAGAAAAGCTCTGGAAAGAGCACGGCAGGGCAGGTCAATGCAAACAATTGGCACCATGTAACAAGGACAAGGATGTAATTATTTTCAATGAAATTCTGAAATACTTTCATAGAAAACAGTCGTTTCTTTCACCATCAACGTCACATTTAGATTCTGTGTCCAGAAATAATAGTCACCTAGTTGGCTTAGCACAAAACTAAGTTGTTAGTTTATTCATATTCTGGAACTCCTACTCGTATCTGATATAATAACTTTTCAATTGAACTTTTAAGACGATAGAAAACTTTAGAACATAGTTTTTTGAAACATGAATATCAGTCTTGAAATGTTTGTTATATATTCAAATGTCATGCTTTTTCCCAGGTTAAAAAGTTGTATGGCAAACTGCTAAGAATCCTTCAGAACTTATCACTATGATGCATTGCAGCATTTGATTCAAGACGCACTTGAGGGCACAAGTTAAGCACATTTTTTTTCTATAATCGGAAAATATCGAAGCTAATAAAGCTACAAACTTTAAACCTCTTGGTCTCGATGAAAACGAGACGAATGAAAAATAGAATACGTCTGTAACTAATTTAGAGGTGTTCATTTGCGAAAAGCGATATTTTAACTTATTTTGGCAAGGACAAATGTTGAGCTATAGATCCGTCGTTTTTTTTCCTAACCAATCTGTATTAAATAGTATTTTCTTGTTTGAAATATAAAGACCAGTCTAGTTTTCATTCACGGTTGTGCCATTCAATTTTCAAATGCAGCAGCATGGTTTGGACAGAGTTTAAATGAAGTTGCTTTAATTTGGACTGGCTAAATTCAATCCACGAGCGTTTCGTATAATTTTGTAGCACAACATCATATTTGCTGTAATAAATAAGATTTGTCAACATATTGAGAATTCAAATTATATTTTATACCTTAATTAAAGGAACTCATCCAGCAGCTTTATATGCAAACAGTTGCACATTCAAGGCAATCTTCTCATGCCTGAATATCCTCAAGCTTTAAGACTTTGTTGCTGCAACTCGTGCGGGCAGAGATAGCTTAATTTGATTCAAAAACTTTGCTCTTTAATTTAATTGCAGCACTTTTCTTTTATGTTCCAACTCCAACTGGTTGACGCATTGCTTGCGTTAAATCTGCTGCATAAATCAAGTACAGGGCACTAGAAAAAAAATTTTGCTGTTAATAAAAATCAATAGAACATAAAAAGGCGCTTAAATTGCGGACTTTTCAAACAAACTAAGCGACAAGCTATGACATATCGACTAGAAACAAACCACCCCCAACTGAGTCACATTTGAGCGATAACGTTGCCACAGGCGATTGGCACACAACAGTAGGGCGCAGGAGCTGTAAAAAGAAACTAATTCCTGCCTCCCTACCTGCCAGCCAACGCTCTAACATAGTGAATGAACAACGTGATCTGATTGCTTCCTGATTTTTCCTCGAAAGGGCCTCGTATTTTAAGTCATATGCAGCAGCTATACAAATTTGTCTGCCTCCTAATAACTGACCATCGTCGCCGCCGCCCACCGCCTTAACTTATTGTGCGTGGGTGCGTTTTCTGTGGGGAGCACCACTTTAGCTAACGAGCTGCTGTCGTTTGTTCGTCACCTTGTCTCGTTTGTTCAACTAACGCACACAATTCTATTATTAACCATAAAAAATCTCTGCTTTTTTTATACGTTAATTCTTATCAAAAAGATTTTTCAAATTTTTCTTTTTTTCACCAAATCCCTTCTAATGAATCTATACCCAGCCATCGTTTCAGCACACTTCAAGTTCAGGTTCACGCACGCATTCCAATGTTTAGCTGCCTACTTTTTGCAATTCTTTTGCTTTAATTTGCACTAGTTTATTACTTTGTTCCTTCCTTTATTTTGTGATTTTTCTTTTTTGTTATTTTATTATTTTGTTTATATAATTCTTTGAAATTTTCAAATTTTCTTTTTTTTTTCTTGATACCTTTGACAAACGTGCACCCGACGCGCTACACACTTCAATCAAAATAAATTAAATCCGCGCAATGTTGCTGAATTTTGCTTTGATTTTTGCTTCAGCTCGCGTGCTTTTCTCTAATTTGCTACTGTCTTTTAATTCTTGTGCGATTTGTTGTGCTTCCGCATTTTCCGATTTTTCTTATTCTAATTAGCTGGCGAATTTTCCACATTTTTCAAAACAAAAGTTTTCCTTTTGTTGGTGTTGTAAATATAAAAGAAGAAACGTCATTTTAAAGAAAACGTCAAAAACATATGACATAAATATTAATTCCAACTCATGGTGAGAAATTCTATGTTGCTTGGCGATGCCACCCTAAAATTTATGTATTTGTTGTATTGCAGTGCACGAAGTTGCATGAGTAGGAACTTTCACACTATTTGAAGTACAATTTTAGAGGGAGATTACGATTTCCGGGTCGCCGCGATTTGACGATGGATTCAAAGAGTACTCTTAATAAAAATAAGAATAGCCAAAGGAAATGTTGTGTTATCGATTTGTTTTCGAGTTATCGATTTTTTAATTTTTTTTTTGGTATAAAGTCTATGAAGAAAATCGGCTATATTATTCTTAATATATAACCAATATTAATGATTAAGGTATTATATAAAAGGCTATATATAAGGCTTTTAGAAAAATTTTAAATTAATGAAATCCGTTGAGTACTTTGTATTTTATATGTATTTTTGTGCAATAAGAAAATATTTTCTTACACAAAACCGTTATTTTCTCAAAAATTTCCGTTATTACTATGAATTATAAAGAGTAAATTCTTTAAGCTTGAAAATTTATCTTTCATTTGGTATATAATATATATAATTTATTTGACTTTTTGTGGTGTTTTTATGATACAATGATTTGCCCTTGTACGGGAAATTGCTTATTTCACTCATTTGTACCTTAGCAGTCTAATTTATAAACTGATTTTAAAGGTTGTTTAACTTTAAACAGCACTTAAACACCCAAACGTGATTTATAAGCATTTTACACACTTGTTTAAGTACTGCGTAACTTAAACACCGAAAATGCGTGTTTAGAGGCTGCGTAAGTCATATTTGTTGTGAAGAAATATCAATTGTCACATTTTTAACACATTAAATGAAAGTTGAATTTTACAAATTAACATAAAATAAATATGCCATTTAGTTATGAATCATTTTCTAATGATATAAATATCATTGACTTTTTTGATGAAACACCTGTGCCGCGAAGAACAAAACTTTACAAAACAAGATATAATCCCATAGGCCTTAGGGAAAAAGATTTTCAGGAAAAGTACAGATTTTCCAAAGAAAATATGAAAAAATTAATAAATATTGTACGCTCAGATTTAAAAGGACATAAAAGAGGTGGTCACATTCCGGCTGAGCTCCAAGTTATTGCGGCTATTGCAATAACTTAGCTCAACCTAAGTTATTGCTTTTTTTTGTTTTCCATTGCAGTCTTAAGTTTTTCGTTTTGTTGAAAAATTTGACATTTGCACATAGAGATGCATAATATTTGCTTAGTGATGGTAATTTTAGGCATTATTTAGACACAAACCTCGTTTAGATAACAAAGCGTTTATAAATAACAATTTTAGCAAGGCTGTGTAAACCCTTAAACGATGTGTAACTAAACAACTGTTTAAACGATGTTTAAGGAAATCTAATAAATTAGACTGTAGATGTTTGGCTTTCTAACTCCATATTGACGAATATTGCCACTACAATAAATAATTGTTTTTAAGGCAACATTGTAGCTACAATATTTATATGAATTAACGAGATTTTCGAGTCAGTGAAAAAAATTTGTATTTTTTATTCAATCAGTTAATAAAAAAATATACATATTTTTATCTGTCGAAAAAAGGTAAAACTTTCAGTTTTTCAAAAAAACATATATTTTTAGTATCTTAAAAACGTAAATTTTGTAGAAAAAACGGTTCTTTTAATTAAAAAATTCAAATCTGATATTTATTCAGTGATAAATTTAAAAACTTTTTTGAAATTATATTTGTATTATATATCGTTGAAAAGGCATTCAATTACCTTTCGAATAGCATGTCAATCTTTAAGATTTATTGGATATTGGCAAAGATATAGAAAATTATGTGAACAGATTTTTTAACAAAGGAAACACTTGGAAAATTTAAATTTTATGTAATATAGTGTGAAATTAAATAAAATATGTATATTTTTATATGTCAAACAAAAGGTCTAACTGTAAGCTTTTCAAAAAAAATATATTTTTAGTAACTTAATAACGTACATTTTTTAGAAAATAACGGTTCTTTTCATTAAAAAATTCAACTCTGAAAATAATTCGCTTATAAAACTAAAAATATTATAGCGATGATATTTACAACAAATATATATTTGAAAGGTCATTTAATGACCTTTCAAGTGAAATATCAATCTTAAAGATCCATTGAGTAACGGTAAAGATATATATGTTTTTTGAACAGATCTTTTAACAAAAATATTTTTGAAAAAAATCGATAACTCGATAACTAATAGAGCTATCGATTTTTCGTTCGGCGAATCATGTTTTTTTCTTGTTTTCTACCAGAAAACATCTTCAAATCGCGGCGCCCCCGAAATCGTAATCGTGCCATTTTTAGTTTAAGAGAACGAAGTTAAAGAGAAAAAGTACTAGTACTTTATTTTATTTTAAAGCTTCAATCAGCATTTTTAACAAAATTATATAGAAAACAGACAAGTATTATTGGAACACACAAGTACAACAATTACAAGTGCCAATTATTAACTGCCAACAAAATTTCGTTGACAGTAGAACTGCAACCGGCAGATTGTAAGTGTATGTATGAATTTTTGAGTTTTTTCGAAATTGGCTTTTGGTGGAGACCTCCAATAAAAGATGTAAAATTGAGATTGATCCAAATTTATTATTTTTTCAAGAAACAAAATATTTTCACAACAGGACTGTTTCGTTTGCCCGAAAAAAATGTTTACTTCGATGTAAAATTTCATTTTTTGCAATAACAAGAATTTATTTCAAGTGTACGTGATTTAATTTTTCACGACATTTCTTTATTTTGAAGTTTCAAAAATTTATTTCAATAGTTTTTATTTATCCACGATGCAACGCTGACTATACTTATGAAAATCAGACATTATTAACCTTCTAGTACAGAAATTTTTAACAAAAAACTTATTTTTGTGTAAATTTTAAGTCAAGAGTAAAGGATCTAGGAAGAAAATTAAATTTGTTCTTAGGATTGGATCTTATAAGCTCAAAACTTTTGATCGTCTCTGAGGGCCGTTTTGTTCACAGACGGATAAATTTATCTCCGAGATAATTTCATTTTTTCATTTGTTCGCAGTTAGATAAGGCCTTTAACTCCTGAGCGGGAGATATAAATGGCAGCGAGATATTTTAACCCCTGAAAGATATAAATTGCTCTTATCACTCTCATTTAATAATTTTTTTCATTTAGAATATAATTCTGAGAGTATTCTTCATTCTGATTGGTCGATATTAAAAATAAAATTGAATATTCTCTCAGCAACAAAAAAAAATGAAAAACTAAATTAATATAAATTCCAAAATTTTGTTTTTCATCGCAACTACGCTGCGGAAGTACTGAATTTTATTTTTTTAAATCAACAAATCAAAATTGAAAAACAAATAATGTGAGAAAATAATTTGTCAGCGGGAATTACACTTCGCAAATTTTTTTTCTTAAGAAAATAATTTATTTTTTATGTAATTTGTTTTTATTTTCGCTCCCTAGCTCCAGGTTGATGCAGATCATCGGTGCAACACCGTACCTTTGCGTTTATTTATTCTGAATATTTCCTCATTTAATTATACACTTAAAAAAATACTGTAGTAAAATTTACTGCATAACGTGTATTTATTTCATAAATATGTAGTTTTATTTATTTTTAAATACAAACGTAGTTGTTCAATATCTTTTTACTGCATTTACACTTGAATAATTAATACTACACGAAGTAGTTATATGTAGTAAATATTTGTTTGGATGTATTTCTTGTGAATACAAACTTAAATTTTTTAAAAGAAAAAAGTAGCAATCTTTGCCTTTGATTTTATATTTTTATTTTTGAAAATTACAAATCAAAACAGAACAAAATTGAAAAGAATTTGACCTGCTGGTAAGTAATCAGTGTTAAATTTATTTATTGCTTTCTAATGTTCTTCTTCTTACAGTGGATATTGTTGCATTGAGCACTGTTGCGCTAACTATTCTACAGGCAGTGTTCATAGTGGAAGCTGAAGACTTCAGACTCAAGCTGTTCTGCACTGTTCTGACTGTTTTGCAATCGCTATCTTTAAGCTTTTTCGAGCTGTTGCGTGATTGTGGTCGCAGGGAGCTGTTCATGTTTTTGTTTTTTAATAATCTTACATGAAATATAAAATATAATATAGATGTTTGCATATTAAATTACAATAAAAAATAAATCACTTATATAAATTACAATAAAAAATAAATCACTTATTTTTAATCTTATTTCAATGTAGAAATATTACTGCACATGTAGTAAAAATTACTACATATGTAGTAAAAATTAGTTTTGAATACTGCAAAAAATAAATTTGATTTTTTATTTTCTTTAAATACTTATGTAGTAAAATATACTACATTTGTAGTAAAATTAATTGCAATAAACAATTTTTATTTTCTGTAGTAAAAATAAATAATTTAATTCAGTAAAAATAAATACTTTTTTATTTGGACGGTGAGCTACTACTTTACATTTGTTTTAAATACATTTTTATTTATTTTTACTACAGTATTTTTTTGGGTGTATTAGCTATACATTAGCTATACTATAAAAAAAGGATTTAAAGCTTCGACTGTGATATCTTGGGATGCAAAACAGGTTTCGTAAAAACATTAGCGGTATTCACGATTTGGAGTTTATGGTCTTGTGTTCTGTTATTTTGATAAGTTTGATATTTGTAGTAAATTTGACAATTATACACAAACAAAACATATACATTTTCCAAATACTATAATTACTAAATTTACAATGGTGGAACCCTATTGTAAATTTTGCTTAGTATTTGTGTATTTGACAAACAGCTGACTTAACGGTCTATGGCAGCACTGCATTGTAAGAGTGCTCACAATCTGTAGCAAATTCTTTTTAGTTTACTAAAAATACTACAAAAACTTCAGATCGTGAATACCGCTATTATAAAGTTTATCGGTGGTTTTTGAAGTACTGTAACGAAAACAGTAAAAAACATAAAGTTCAGCTAACAGTACAAAAAGAGCAAGAAATTACGCTCCCACAAATTTTCTATTTCAAATATTTTTCTCAAAGTTATAAATGTAAATAAATAAATATAAAGTCTCGGCATAAATCAGGAATAAAATGTGAAATGGCGCTAAGCGGTCTACTTTTCAAAACTGCTAAAAAAATCGTACTAAAACCTGTGAATTCAACTGAATTCCACAAAAATTCAAATTCAAATGATTGTGGCCTTTCGCCACAAGCGCCTGAATCAATCTGAAATAATTATACAAGTTTTTTATATATCGTAGTTAGTGGGGGTCAATTCTCGTACTATTTAAAGTAATTAACTTTTACTTCACACATAGCGCAAATTGAGAGTTATAGTGTAATAACACTGACTTGTTTTCAGATCTTGGAACAAGCAGCGGGATATCTATAAAAAAAGTTGTGCGCTTTTGGCATTAAAAATTTATGTGTTTATTAACAAATATTTTTTTTGTTAAAATTGACAATTTTGTAATAAACTATTTACAAAATTAAATGCGCTCGGATGATGCAAATATTTTTTGTTTCAATCAAAAATGAAATAAACAAAAAATAATAAAAAGGTGCTCTTTAAGTCTAGCTTATACTGGAACAAGCGCCAATTTATTAAGCATTTTAAGTGAATAAAATAGTTATTAATTAAAAATTTATCAAGCAATCCCGTTAAACAATTTGCACCAAAGTTCTCAGACATAAAATTCACGATAATCAGACTCAATTTCATTGTTAAAAGCTACGAGTAGTAACGAAAAACTGCGAAGTTAATAGCAACAAAAACAAAACTAGTCACACATTGAATGCAAACTAGCTTCAGTGGACTAGACTCGAGAAAAAATGTATATATTTTACCAAAAATAGTATCTAAACTGGCCTGAGTCTTAACTATAATGTACCCAAAACATACCCAATAAGTACTTTGAAAGCCATATAAAATAGTAGTATACTTTGTCAGTGTTATGTCAATGAAGTGTTAATGAGCGACTATATTCAGACACAATAAACCAACTAGAGCCCGATTACCTATTCGTTCGTTCACTGTTACTGTCCAAGGTCATCAGAAGTGCAGCCTCTTAACCAAACTTCATCAGTTATTTCAACTTCATTTCAGTTGATTCCAAACTTAATTTTTGAAATTTGCTGCAGTTATAGCTTTTTTCAGCTTCTTTCAAACATATTCCTTCATACCATCGAATAAGAAAGTAATTTTGATAGGCTAAAATCATCGAAATTTCGTGCTTTAACTTTTTAAAAAAGGTTTTTAAAAAAACCGCCATTTTTTAAAACTAAAATTGTTTTTGATCGAGATTCATGGTGCGGGTTATACCTGTTAAGATCACTATCATTGCAGCAGGGGGGGATTTGTTTTTACTCTAGGAAATTGAGAATAACTTTTAAAGTTCAGTCCAAAATATTTGTCATATATTTATTATAGTATCTGGGCGACCGAGCTCCGCTCAGATTTCTGCCGTATATTCAAATGTTTTACGGTTTTTAATGTATCTTAGAAACAACATATGAGATCATATTTTTAAATTAACTTTAAATGCATTTTTATATTATGATAACTTCGTTTTTCAACTAAAGGAAACTTGTTTTGGTTTTATATTTTTTTTATATTTGGTTTAATTATTTTGATAATTTACTTATGCTGAACTTATGCCGGCCATTCCAAGCCTAATTGTAAGTAAATTTTTTTTTCCCAAAATTAACTTCATGCTCTTTTTCCACTTACAAGAATAGAAGTTATTTTTTTATGTCGCAATTTTTTCTAAAGTTATGAAGATAGCAATTTTTGATCAAAGTAAAAATCTTGAAAATGAAGTCATTTTCAATAAATTGTCATTTGTTACCCCTATTTTTGTAAATGAAGTATCGTTAGAAAGCAATTGAAAAGCGATTATTAATAAAAAATAAAATACTTTTGGAATTTTTTTGCTAGAGTTGCCTACTTTTTCAAAAAAAAAGTAAACTGTTCATATCTCAAAAAATGCATTTTCGGTTTTTTTTACGTAGAATTACGTCTTACAGCACGGTTTGTATGCAGTCGTTTTAACAAATTGTTTTAAGGTCATACCTACAGCCTATAATATTCATCATTCAAACATAATATTGATACTAAAGTATCAGATATATCCTGCGCTAAACGAATATCTAATGTTGGATTTTGTTACTTTTATATTAAAGTCACAAAATAGCAAAAGCTTAGAAGAATAATCTAGATTTTTATATAAGAAAATCAATCATTAGCTGCTTGCATGTTGTGTCTGATGCTTTCTTTGTTTTTGTTTTTGCTTGTGTTGGTTTTGTTTTGAACGAACTGATTCGCAGCATTGGTGCTCTGCTTCACGTTAAGAGGGTGTTCTAAGTTAAGAGGGTGTTCCGATTAGATTTAACACTTAAGAAAAAAACTATTGGCATTATTTTTCGTTGTATGCTATTACCCAATAGATGTCGTTTTCTATTCACTTAATATGATCTTTGCATCTAAAACAGCAACCGGTTGTTATTGAGTTTAAGTAGTAATCAGCAGAGTCGTGGCTCAGTCGGATAAGCTGTTGTGGTGATAACTAGTGTCCGACCGAAACCAAAATTTTGGCCGAAACCGAAACCGAAACCGAATTTCGGCCATTTTTGTAATATTCGGCCGAAACCGAAACCGAAACCAAAACTGAAAGTCTACATACAAATTTGTTTTTAAAAAAATTTTATTTTTTTTTTTTAATTTTATTAAAAGCTTTCAAAAACAAAACAATTCAAACAGATAATAATAACGTATACATACGATAAATATTCTTTGAATATTAAAGTTCAACTTTAAAATAATAAATAAAGAGATCATTTTTAATACCACTTTAAGGAACTTTTTAGTGTTTAGAGTTATTCGGTTTCGGTTTCGGCCATATTGATGCCGAATAGCCGAAACTGACTAAAAGGGCCGAAACTGGCCGAAACCGAAACCGAAACCGAATATTCGGTCGGACACTACTTATGTCGTATCTTGTTGGAAATTATCAAAATGGTAGAATCAAAATTTTTTTAATTTTTAGAAAATTAACCAACTTTTAAATTCATGAACGGTAATGAACAAACAAACTTCAAATGACTTGCTTGGTAAAAATTAAAGTGTAGTTGAACCAACATCCAGTGGAAATAAAATGTTTGTAAAGATGATGACAATTACATATGCAGTGCGTCCTTTGCAAGAAGTTAGTGCTAGAACTAGACAGAAATATATAGAAATATCACATAGAAAAAGATGATCACGTTAATAACTCATCGATGGCCAATTTGAGTTGATTCACTAGGGGCTCAATCATTTGTAGTTTTCGAAGAACCGTTTCTTTCGACAATCGAAACCGATAGATAAACTCCGTATGGCTCTTTTAATTAAGTTTGTATCTATAAAAAATATCAATATACTCTATGACCTCCATTATGATTACATTTACATCACAAATTTAAATAGCCAACATGCCTAACGCTACACAAGCTTTAAAATGAATTCATAAATAACATTTTTATTGTTTTGGCATGTGTTGCTATTTCAAATGCATATTTCTACATATAAGATACAATTTATTTAATAGATTCATTTTTTTAATTTTAAAGTCTTTTGAAAATCAGCTACACATTCACTTCGCAACAAACGTTTTGCTAACGCAATTTTAATTATTAAAAATTGTATTCAAGACAACAACAATTAAAATACAAATTGATATTTTATGCTAAATTTTTATAGAAATAAATTATAACAAGTCATAGGCGAATGTTCAAAAAATTCAAACAAAAAATGTTTAAATTATCAGTTTTATTAAACAATCGCTCTACAGTGCAGTTGATTTGAAGAAAAACTCACCACGCTCAATAATATATTTTCTTCACATGAAAAATTGGCCACTCGATGTTTTTCTCACTCAGCTCTTTCTCAGTTGAGTTCTGCGCCCCCAAGAAAGTTGTTCATATTTCGTTAAAACGCGCAAATTCGGCAATTTTCTGCAAATTTTCATTTATTGATTTTGTTGAGGGGAAAAAAAAGAACTAAAGGATACAAAAAGTTGTGAAAAACTATAGCAGTTTAATCAATCGATCAACAATGGCAGCTCAGACAATTTTATTTGATTTCACGGTGGACACCGAAAAAACATCAGATGCCAAACAGCGTCAAGATATCGCCAAAATAGTGCGAAATGAGATGGAGAACATTTTTCCTCAGCTGGAGCTGGCCTTCCAGATGACCATGGCCGATGGTTACTACTGTGTGCTGGCAGAGAACAAGGAGACAATTGTCACGTGCCGTATCTTTCAGCAGGGCTTGGTTACCATAAATGTGGAATACTATCTGGAGGAGGGCAAGGAGCCGCTGCTGTCCTTCGATGTAAATATTTGTAGTACATTATATATATTTTGCATATATCCATTAATCATTCACAATCATTTATTTAATTTAACCAATATAAATTCATTTGCATAGCATGTCCAAGTAAAGCAATCATTCCATAAAAAGAAAACGACATTTTCACAATGCAGCGAAAATTTGTGCAAAAGTGCAAAGCCAGAATTTTCATTGCCAGTGGCGGAAATCATTGATTTTTCTCAAATGTCAAGGCGTCTCGTTTAACTTGCGCTGATGTCTTCTGCCACCCTCAAAAACTTTGCTTGTGAATAATTACGGGGAAGCAGCTGCTTGAATTAAATAGACTAAAACACCGGTATGGATACTTCTTTGACTGTGGAATTGTTTGCTGCTGTTCATGTTACGCATTCGCCTCCACCGCATGTCAGTCAGCTGTTTTTTTGTTGTTGTTGGTGCTGAGTAGAAAACGACTAGATGAGTGTTTTGGCACGCAATCTGATAAGAAACTTGAGCTGCTCTCAAATTGGAGTCAATTTAATAGAATCTTTTAAAAATTCTGCCCAACTTAGTTGCACAGAATGGTGTAATGCTTAGTTGGCATTAACAAATGTGCTTAATATTTTGATAAATGTGTCCATTATCTAAGAATTTTCCATATCGTGTCTTTCGCCGCTCACTGCTTTCTGCTCTCAGAGTTAAGTTTTGTATTAGCTTTATCAAGCACAGCAGCTATTGGCTTCGGCAAAATAATGTGTCGAAGAATCACGTGGGGCTATTGAGAGCCTCTACATTTCTTTTAGATTTTATACTCATTTATTGCGAAATACATTTATAGAGCGAATTGGTGGAGAATTTGCACAAGCTTGACCCGGTATTTTGAAAACCTTGAAATGAGTTCCGCATCTTAATTGATGTGTATTAAAAATTTATAAACAAACCACATTCTTTTTTTCCATCGTCGTCTCGCTAGAAGCTTACATAAAGTGATCAATTGAATTAGTCATATACTTTGCATAGCTAAAGATATCAAGCATGCCAACGTGCGACCGGCTGATTACCGGTATAGCTTGTATTTGAATCAGCTGTATGTTTATGATATCAAATTTTTTTGTTAAATAGCTAAACACTTCTGTTTTAATGACGAACAAACGTTAAGGTGATAATATTTCTTTGAAACAAGTATTGTTTATGTTTCTTATCACTTGTCTCGCTTTAAATGGGTTCATGTTGGTAAGAACATACGATTCGTTAAATTAGGGTTCCACTCCTAGAAAATATCCACAGCTTTTTTAATATTGCTCAAAGTTTTTATTTTGGCTTTTATTATTTTACACATGGTTTGATTATTTCTTTATAATCTGGCAATTAAAAGAACAAAACATTTAATTTTGTCGTTTTTATCAGCAGTTTCTGATAAGATTTATTTTTATTTTCAATATTTATTATTCTTTAATTTTATGGATGCATAGTTATAAAATTAATTATTCCTTTAATATTTTTTTTTTTTTGTTTTTTGTAAAAGAAAAAATTGTACAAGAATCACATTCAAAAGTTTGTTATTAAAAATCAATATTTGTGACCACTTAAAAGTACTGAAATTCTGGTAGGGAGTTGCCAAAGGTCGTTTTTTATTAAAGATGTGCGGTTATAGAATGACGATTAGACTAACAGATTGAAATGCACATGGTTTGTGTCAATGATAAAAAGTAACAAATGTCGATTTTTGCAGAAGGCCACTCCAAACTATACTACATATCGGATGGACCTGTCATGTTGACGCACTTGTAGTATCGTTCTTATGCTAAAAATTAAGTTGGATGAACATGTCCGATGAAAGACAAGAAAGACAAAAATGTTTGACTTTTCGCTCGGTCCATTCGACTAGATTTTGCCATTCGATTAAAATTTTTGAGAGAAGCACATCTCGTGCATAAAATGACGAACATATGAAATAAATAAATGCATAAAAAGGCAAAGTTTGTAGGCTTTGTAAATCTCTTTATAAACTAAAACAAGCCCCATGGTGCTGCAATGAAAAGTTTAACGAATGTCCGCTGGAATTTAATTTTACAAGGTTTAAGCATGATTGCTGCTTGTGCACGAAAATATCCAAAGAAGATATACATACTTATCATCGTTATGTATGTTGATGATGTATTAACTACGGGAAGAATTACTGCGATATTTTTTTGGAATGCAAATTTATGTTGATGAATAAGGCAGTATGAAATTATCGCAAGAGGCCAGTATCGAAAAACTTTTTCTAAAATTTGGAATTACAGAATGTAATCCAGAAGAAGTTCAACGAAAAAAAATCTTTATCTCATTGCCAAGAAACACAGCAAGTTATTTGATAAGCCTTATGGCGAAATACTAGGAAGCATAATGTACATAATGTGGTGTGTCTGTCCTGAAATATGTTTTCCAATGAGTTACATGAGATGGTACCAGCAAAATTACGTCATTGACTGTAAGTCAGTCAGCGGGTTTATGTATATTTAAAGTAAAATATCTGGCCTTTGGTTCTTCGAAGACTCAATATTAACCCTAAAACCAGATTCTTTAATTTTAAAATTACTCTTGTTCTTATGCGCTCCTAATTTTGTTTGGCTACAAAATAATTATATTTTTTTTTTTTTTCAAATACAAGAAAGTGAAATATCGCATTGATATTTACTACAGCAGCATCATCAGTAAGACAAGCAGCATAAATACGTCACATTTCGGAAAAAAGTAAAACCGTTTCTTAGCACTCTTTTGTTTGAAAAGTACTCTCGTTTTTATGCTGTGACACGAATGCGTTTCCCTAGAAATTAATTATTTTTAAAAATTGCCCAAAAATATTCAACATGTACTCTCGGCGCGGCAAAATAGTCTTTAGCAACATGCTGAAATATATTGCGCCGTACCGCAATGACCCCCCAATGTCTGCCTGTAAAGCTAAAAATAAGAAAATTCTCTTAAAATACAAAAAAGAAAACAAATGCAAAATAAATGCTGACAAACCAAACATTGTTTTAGTTCAGCTGCTATACGATGTTTACGGCTATAAATGCTTAAAATGCAATTATTTTATTTTTATATTTTTTTTTTCAATTTTGCTTTTAGTCCTATGTCAATACACAGCTAATTTTTTTTTCTTATTTAGAAAAAACAAAGAATTCGCCTGATGATTTGCAAAATACAATGTTTGTAAACATAATATTGAAAATTATTGCTCTGTTCACATATAGCTGGCATTGCACATAATCACACACTAGCATACATGTTGGCTGCATAAGCTTTTTTACAGTCGATCATAGCAAACTTTTACCACTTTGTCGAAAACAGAAACCATCATAATTATGCGCCGTCATAATAATTTTAAAATAATATAGTTTTGAATTTAGTTAATTTAATATATATTTTAACTACTTGTTTTTTTTCTCTCTTTCTCTTTTTTTCGTAATTTTTATATTTATATATTTTTTATTGTGGAAATATATTTTGTTTCTTTTATATATATAAATATGTGTAAATTACAGAGCATGCGTGCAATGGAACTAATTTTACGTAAAAAGTTAGCTTCCGAACGTTCCAAGTATTTACCGCCGATTAAACGTGGTGGATATATAGATATATACATGACTAGTTCAGGTCAGCAAATATGTATTAAAGTTAAAAAAAAAAACCAAACTTAAGCAATAGTAACAACACTTAGTTTACCCCGAGTTAAATTAAATAAAACAAAAAAAAAATTCCAAAATTAAAAAAAAATCAAACAATCAGTATTAAAAAAAACACACATGCATTGAGCTAAAACTTCGTTAAATTGGTTGTCATCATTTAAAAAAGTTCTTTCAAAGTTTATAACTTTTATTATCTATTTAGCTATTTGCTCAATTATGCAAAATTAAGTCATTAACTTTATTAAATTAAAAATTTAAAAAAATATTTAAATACTGCCTTTCACTTTTCCCGCACTTATTTCATTTCGAAAACGTTTCAAACATTTCAAAATTATATTCTAAATAATAACTTCAAAACACCTTCCTTCATGTATTTTCTTCTCGCTCTTCTCACACTTCAGCCATCTTTTTATGGTAAATTCTTTAAAATTTTTTGAAGATATAAATATTTGAACATATTTTGAACTTTTTCAACTCTAAAGCGAGCTTATTTTTTTTTTTTTTGTTTTTAATATAAAATTTCCTCAATAATACTGTGCATGTTTTATAGCCAGTCAACCAGTTGTATGCTTTTGTTGGTCTTGCCTCTTTTTTCTTTTGCAAATTTTCATATATTTTGCATTCATATATCTCTTTACTTCGCCTGTCATTATGTCACCCAACGAATTTCTTCTATGCCAGAAAAAACTTTTATGAAGTTTTGTTGTGTATCAAACTTAGCCCATTGTTTTCTCTATTAAATAAATTTAAAATGTATCTTCTATTGTTAATCATTACAAGTTAAACATTAAGCTTTTAATCATTATTGCCGGATGTTGTCAGTGTAAACGGCGCGTTGCACATTGTTTCCAAACATGAAAAAGACTGCCAAAACTTAATTTTTAAAGAGGTGTGGAAAAGATCTTATATATATTGTGTGCCACTGTAGAAAAATTTTAAGAAAAACTAAAATGGGGTCGGAAACTTAATGTATATGTTTTTTTTTTTTTTTTTTTTAAACCATCATTTATTTTTATCTTTATTTATTTGTATTGTTATTAAACGTACTTAATAGGTTTAACTTTCTTTGTATATTTTTATTAAAACATTAAAATTTACATGCCTACCTCACTTGTCGCGTTATCGAAGCTAAGTGAGTAGATCCTTCTGTGGCAAAGCCTATAGTATGCTACCATTGGGTTAACTATCTGAAGAGGTCCGTGAAACATGCCATAAATTTGACAAAAAAATTAAAACATAATGCCTGGAGTATGCCAGCTTGCTATAAATGAGAATGTTTTTAATAGGTGCCTCCTATATACAGACTTAAAAATCGTTTTTTCGGGAGATATTAAAAAAAAAATAAGCATTCACCTCCATATGTTTTACTTCTATTAGAAAAATAGTTTTTGAAGTGAAACTTCTTTGGCGGCGAGTAAAATTTCAAGGTCTCTTATTTTTGACGCTTGGGTAACGTTTTCAATTAATATAAAAATTTTCAAAAATTATTGTAGCAAGCAGGAATTGAACCCGGACTGTCGCAACTGAGCATCGCACAAGAGTCGGAAGCGCTACCATTGTGCCACATGGGCACATGATCAACGGGCAAACAAAATGTAATTAATATTGAACGTGTTTTAGTCCGTATCTAGTATATCACAAACACAAATTATGTCTTTCAGGAATGCGTTTTGGTCCGTATCTAGTATATCACAAACACAAACCATGTCTTTCAAACATTTACTTTATATCCTAAAAGTATGCATGAAAAATAGCACGTATTCTGAAGTTGTTTACGAATATGATAAATAACTCACAATCATAAGTTTACGTTGCTTAATCACGTGTTACCAGTATTGACGGTTTATATATTACAACAGATGTAGGTGATTCTACATTTTATCGTTGAGGAAGAGCATCCTTAGTATGTCTCATTTACAAGGCGAATCTTGAAAACTTTTATTTAATCGATTGAAAATTGTAGATAAAGAAATAATTAATTATATAAATTATACCAGTGGCTCATATCTATATTACCTTAATTGTCAGAGCCTCCGAGCACATTCTGGTGATCTACCATGATTCTGGGTGGAGATTACTATCTGCTTACTATCGTTCTTCGCGAAAAATGTTGTCTGACATAAATAATAATACCATAGAAAATTGTCGGGGCACTAAATTTTAGATGTATTAGTTATTATAAAAGTAAGCATGCTCATGACCGCCTTTTTTAAGCCACCATTATTCATTTCAAATTTTTGAAATATCTTCCGGTGCATCAAATTTGAAATGCATATTACTGTTATTATAAAAGAAAACACATTCATAGCCGCCATTTTACTTTTAAATTTCACCCTTTTTAATTTTGAATTTTTTACTTCAGATTCATGTTGAAGCGACCCCGAAAACGTTTTGGCATCATATTTGAAGTGCAAAATAAAGTTATACAAATTTTCGAATTTCGAATGTTTTCTTCAGATTCGTAATCAGCGACCCCAAAAATCTACATATCAACATTTTTATGCAGATTAGACAGAGAACTCATGAGGTTTTGGCCTTCTTTCTTCAATGTGGAACCATTGTGCGAGGTTTGCGCATTCGACTCTTATGATATGGTCTGAGGTTCAATTCTTGATTATGACAGCTACAAAATTATTGATAGTATGACGTTTTTTATATACATATTGGCATGCATAAAATTTAAATAAGCGCAAATAAAAAATTTTGTAACCCAAGTTTGGTTGAGAATTAAACCAGGGTTACTCAAATGAAATTGAGAAACCGCTAACCAACTGAACCACGAAATAAAAAGAATGTTGAAATTGAAAGAAACACTCGGAAAAGGCTTATTGAAAAACATACTTATTTCCAATTGCAAAAAAACCCTTTGATTAAGTTTGAAGTAAGTTATATTTTTCCAAGAGTTCGCTTTCGTTTTTTCTACAATAACATGTAAGGCTGAGGTCAGAATGAGCGCTACAAGCGAAGCGATACTTGAAGCTTGAAGCTCTAATAGTGACAGACTTTTTCTGTAGCATAGCCATCTTGAGGCAATATATTTGTATTCAAAAAGTCCCAATGACCTACTGAAGCCTATGCCGCATCAAGAGGTCCTTATGCCGCAAATTGTAGCCGTTCGAACCTTATGGCCAAAATACTTTCAATTAATCTTTAAATTTATGTTTATCAGCTTAGATACGTGAAACTCAAGATAGAGTAAATCGGTCAAGCCGTACACGCGTTTACACGTGAACACTTACTTTTGTAACTATATGTGTACTTTGTGTTTAGCATTCAGATCTTAATTCTATCAGGGTGTAAGCCGTGTAAAAAATACAATTTAAATTCTGGTGAGGCTCGAGTATTCAGTATGTTGAATATTTGCTTTCCGTGTCTGAACATTTGATCTATATAAAGAATTGACACTTTATACATAGAGGTCCTTGTACATATGCATATATTTAAAAAATATACGTTTTTAGGCTTGCTGTAAAAAGAACGTCAAATTAAAAATGTATATCCTGCTCATACATGCTTTACCTTCATAAAGTTAATTTTGACTTAATTTTCTCTCATTCCGATTGTTGTTACATGCTGCTTCTTAACTTTTCTTTTTCTTAGTAAAAATGTCAACTAAGTTATTAGATCAAATTTCATACATACATATATAAAAATCATAAATTCATTATCAACATTAACTTAATTACGTATTGTACATTTTTATAACATATCTCTCAACATATGTATATTTTTTTTGATTTATTCGTTAATTTAATTTATTCTATTTTTTGTTTGTTTCATATTTCGAAAAAAAAATACACCACTACCACCAAAAAAAAAAACCACCACCACCACCAATTCTAAAAAAAAACCAAAATAAAAAAATATTTCACCAAATCAATTATTAGTCATCCAAACGTCTTGAAAATACCTTAGCCAAGAAATTAAAAGTTTACTCTGGACAAGTATTACCCCCATTGAAACGTGGCGATGTCGCTAGGTATTTTCCATCAGCAGGTAAAAACTACTTTATTCACATACTATGCTATTTTATCATTATTTCTAATATAATAATTAACTTTTTAACATTCAAGCATGTCGAATTTTTTAAAAAAAACAAGGATTTTCAAAAATTAAACGTAGAATGATACAGCTTAAACGTTGCAATTTTGACAGTTAATAATTGAACGCTGAACTACAGGCGGGAGTTTTGTCTAAAGTCAGAGTTTTGCTGACGTTTTCTAATTGTTGATTTTTAAAAACTTTTGTATTGAACTACTAACCAACTTCTTGGCTTTGTGCCAAGCAGACAAGATTTAAGTAAAATTCAAAAATTCATTAATTTTGTCTTAAATCAAAAAATCTTATTTTTTAACTTTCGTAAAAGAGTCTGTGATGAATACTTAATTTATTTTATGAAACAATAAGTTTAAGCTGTATCGTTCTTTTAAACTCAAATGTGGTTTAAAAAAAAAATGGTTAAAAAAGAGCGTACTTTTAAGTTTAACTAACAACAAGCTATTTTCTCATTTAATTTGTAACTTTAATTGGCATGTTTTGCTCATATTGCTTTATTTTTATTTTTCTTTAATTTCATTGCTTTTAAACCAACTCTTATTTAATGAAGTTCGTGCGCGCACACACAAAAGTCACACTTGCCGGTTCATTAGCACTTCTTTTGTCTAGCTTTGAATTTAATGATGAAGTTTTATTTTTGAATATGTTCTAAACTTTTGTAAACTCTTTGTAAAAAGAAAACAAAAAAAAACAAAACATAAGTGTTAAAAACTGTGTAGTTTTAATATATATCTAAAAAAAAAACAATTTTTGCCTCTTGATATAGTTTAACCTCCTCTAATGCATGCTTGATTTGATTTAATACATAAACTTGATTTTTCAGATGAACGCATCATTGAATATGATATCGATTCGCTGGTCTATGAAACACGTTCACCATTTCAGAAGATACAAATACTACACTCAAAGACCTTGGGCAACATGTTGATCTTGGATGAGCTGCAAAGTAAGTCTATCTAACAGCGCTTTTGCAACCGACTTAAATATTTCTGAAAGAGGATGTCATGTTTTGAGGACGTGTACCCACAGATAAGACGATTAGATTTCTCAGTATTTTTGTCAGTTTCACATACATTCCAGGAGGTTTAGTTACTTATAAAAAATAAATATACAATAACTCATCTTATTGTAAACGCAAGTTTCACGCTCCGCAACTAATATCGCTCAAACTGTTAATTTTTGTAATACAGTGCTTTTATTACACAAAAATGTTCAGCCTGAAAGTATGCACACAAAATATATTTTATTTTTTAAGTCATATTCCTCATTTCATGTCACTCATACTGTAATTAGGCTCTAACAGTGTTCTTCAAACTATATAAAAAAAGTGGTCAACCTGAAAGTATGCACAGGAAACTTATTCGATACTTATCAGTGACGACATTGGTTTCAACCCGTCATAGGTCGGACTTTTATACTAGTATATACACTTAGCTAGGACTTCAGCATATCAGGTAGACAATTAGTTTAGATCTGGGTAATAAAATAGTATTAATTTCATTATTTGAGTTCTTGCCTTCACCATGTATAAATAATTCAAGTTTTTGTGAAGAATTTCATCATCAATCTAAAAGTCAAAGTCAACAAATGCCAAAATATCATAGATTGGGTGAAGAGCAAACGATCAAAATTTGTACATATACGGAGAGGTACATATCTAATAGAGATACTGCAAGGCGTATAGAATCTAATTTGTCATCTGCCTCTTATCGTGCGTCCGGAAGACCTCAATTGAAGCGGTTGTGCGTCAAGATCTATTTGAATCTGCCTCAAAATTATAGGAGCAGCTTCAAAGCGAATCTGGAGAAATCTGTTTAACCCGAACAATACAGTGAAAACTAAATGACATGGGCCTACAGTCATACCGACCTCCAAAAAACCTCTTCTGGCGGTAAAAATGCGATGTAAAAGGCTGTTATGGAACAAACCACGTGCAAAGTACGCAGCTCATGGTTGGGAACAATCCGTGTTTTCCGATGAATCCAAAATAAATTTTATTTTTTATTTAAAAAGGCGAACGCAACAGTGGAAAATGCAAATTGCAAACAGTAATATTATGGTATTATTATGGGGAGCCATAAAAAAATACGAAATTGGCTCAATTTTGAAGCTTGAGGTATCCGTAAATGCAGCAACGTATAAGGAAATAATCATCAAAGGTGTTGTACCCACAACTGAATTTCTATCACAGCACACGCAGAATTCAGTACCAATCAGCACCTTGTCATCGTACAGCTTTAGTAAGTCATGCACGACTTTTTTTTGCTCTAATTTTATGGTTTTTAATAATTTTATAACTTTTTTTAGAGATAAAAAATATGAGAATGAATTGAGAATAAATTCGCTAAAATTGCCGGCAAACAGTCCTGTCATTAACGACATTGAAAACGTTTGATCAGTTATGAAAAGAAGCGTTCAAAAGAAGGAGTCGAAAACCATTGCAGATCTTAAAAATAATCAAAAAACAATTCCATGCCAGTAAGAGTGAAGAAACAAAACAAATAATCGCACAATTATATCTGTTTCGCAAACAATTAAGATAATCAAAGCTTTAAAACACCAATTAAGTTAAAATTAGTGTTAAACATAACCATAATATCAACATTCTCCCTTGTCCCTAGTCCCTTGAAAGGACTTTGATCTTCTTATGATCAATTGTGTTGTGTGTATTATTAAATGTTTGCAATTGACCGAGAACTGGACCTACACTTTTTTGCCGACTACGAACGGATTAAGATCAGAAAATTTTTTTATTGAAAACACAATAATTCTAATTTGTAATATGCTTTCAAAACGTTTATTTATTATACCATAAGTAAACTTAACTACTATTATAAAACACTTATTTTCTATGCATGTACAATTTCACAACACATCTTGTTAATTTTGTTGATAATTAAGTAAGTGTTTTCAAAGCATGTTTGGAAAAGGCTTTAAATATTTTCACGTAGATTAAAAAATCTCCAATTACTATTACAGAATGGCTGGTGGGGATGTTATTTGGAACAACCTTGTTAGGCCGCGTTTATAGTGAACGCGATTCAGACAGGCAGGCAAACAGGCAGGCTGAAATCTGTGTGAAAAAACGAGATGCAGATAGCTATCTATCTCGCTTGTTCACATTGCCTGCCTGTCTGACTCGGCGTTCACTATAACCGCAACCTTAGGCATATGGAAAGCCAATTTTTTTAACCCCGATTCGGTACACTAGAGTCATTTACACCCCAATTTTTAATGTTATGACATAAAATATACACTTTCATGCATTTACGATAGCTTTTATAGTTTTATGCATTAAATTTGTGGCCTAGGAAACTGGTGTTTATTTAAATATTCACTTTTATGAAGCTGTAGTTTTTGTTTTATAACGGTCTTTTGCCGCTAGGATCATATGCACACCAGTGTGCCGAAAACGTTATAGCATAGAAGTGTGCCAAATAAAGATTAAGTTTTTTACTTGCCGTCCAAACTATTTACTTTAGAAATAAGCTTAATATGATGTCCTATTTCAGAAATATATTATGATAACTTTGTTACAATGCAAAAGTCTAATCTTTTTACATGTTTTACATCATTTATTTGACTCATTATTTCCTCGTCTAATCAACGCTTTACATCTTTCAGATATTGCCGAATCAGATCTCATCTATACCGAGACTCTCATGGGTCGCGGTATTGAAAATTATGAAGGCAAAGAAATTTGTATTCTAGGCGGTGGAGATGGTGCCCTGCTCTACGAGCTACTCAAAGAGAAACCCAAAATGGTTGTTATGCTAGAAATCGATGAACTTGTCATGCAGGCATGTAACAAGTATTTAAACACCATTTGTGGTGATGTTCTAGAGAAACGCAAGGATCATAACTATGAAATCATTGTGGGTGATTGTGTGGAGTACATGCAGAAATTTATAAAGGAGGGGCGCAAATTTGACTATGTTTTTGGAGATCTTACTGATATTCCCATATCGGGCGCACCAATAGGCGAGTGTTGGGATTTTATACGTACCATTTTGGAGCATTCGTTTAAGATACTCAAACCAAATGGCAAATATTTGACTCATGGCAATGGCACCAGCTGCATGGAATCGTTGGAATTGTTCGAGGAGCAGCTGCGTTTGCTAAAACCTACTGTCAAGTATACTACCACCAAGGCATTTGTGCCTTCGTTTATGGAAGAATGGGTTTTCTATCAGGTGGTCTTGGCTTGACCAGTTCAAGCATCTGCACTGAAAGTTTCAAACAGCCACTTAAATGTAAAATGGGCAGCTCATGAAACTGTTGAACACCAGCGGCGACTTAATCTTACTTTGGAGCAGCAACAGCAGCAGCACAATTTAATTTATTTACCTGACGTCCGTCAGCAGTGTGTCATAGCATCCAGCTATCATAACACTGTATCTTCCTCGTTCACTGCAAAAAATCGTCTTTATTTTAAGTTTAACTCTTGTCCCAATATATGTCCTTTTAATTACCATGCCATGGTATCGTAGTCCTTAAATTATCTTTACTTTAGTTTTAAATTATATTTGGCAGTTATACTTTTAATTTATTTTTATTTTGCCACACAGCCATTCAAACCAAACCAAATATTTAAAACCAAGTGCGTAATTTTAAGTTAGCAGTTATTAAGTTGACCTTCCAAAAGTACGCTTTTTTAAAAAAAAAATACTTAATTTTAAGTAACTTTATTTTACTGTAAACTTGACTTATTTGAATTATTTTAAATCTCTTAATTATTTTTAAGTGGACTGTAACTTATTTATGTTGATACTTAAAAATATAGCTTAAAGCAAAAAAGGGTTTAATTCCAAAATAAAAATTGTTAACGTTAGTTCCTTGGGAAAAAGTTATTCAATTAATCAGAAAGAAATTCTGTGAAAAATTTTAATCAAAATAAAACGAAAATGTAATTTAATTAGTGGTTAGTTATGATCTATTATTATTATTATTATTATCATATAATTTCTAGTTTTTATCCAATATTATTAAATATCATAATTTAGAATTCCAAATTTAAAAACAAAGACAATGATGATGATTTGTAGAATGACATCGCTAATGAGGAAACAAAAGAAATATATTAAAGATTTAATATAAATAAAATGGTCGTACGCTTAAAATAATGTCGCTGTTGTTTTAATTTATTAATTTTAGACTTAAAGACGGACGAAAGAGGTGAGCACATGTTCGACATCTGGTAAAAGAAAATCTTAATACAAAATTGATGCCTTAATGTTTCCTCCGAAAACATGCATGCTTTAATAAACATGTGAGTTTTATATCTGGTCCTCATCGCAGTATTCATTTTGTTGTTCAATTAGGTTTGGTGGGATGTGTTAGAGCAAAAGTTTACTCTGGCAAGACTTGTTATAAGCAGTGTTGCCGTTTTGGCTATTTATAGCCAAAAGTGGCTACTTTTTTTACTCGTGATCAGTTTTGGCTATTTGGCGATTTTATTTTTCATTTGGCTATTTTTTTACTCGGCTATGTTTTTGCATTCCGGAGAAAATTATTTTTTTATTTTACATATAACATTTTCAATTGCCTGATAATCGCCAGCGAATCGCTTGGAAGATCAAGCATTTGCCTTTGAGCTTATCTGAGAATCATCCAGGACGATTAGCCAATGAACCGCCGAGAGGAGTTATAAGAAATTCGCCGAAAAGTGTGGCAAACGAAGTCCATTTAAGAGTCCTCAGCAATTTGTTCCGAAGCATCGTTGTTCTGTCCGAATTCAATGAAATTTTGTGAATTTGTTTTTATTTCGCTTCGATTTACTGCAACGTTGCTTTGAAACTATACTAGTTCAAATTTTTGATTATATTTAATGATTTTTCAGAGCCTGCTTCATATTACCATGATAGATTTTGAACATTTTTGTAAAATCCATCTTGGGATGAACCACTGGTGCATCGCAAAATCCACTTCTCTGCCAATAGTCTTCCAAATGATTCAGGGAAATGATTTAAAATTTGTAAGCGAGGGTGAATTCTCTCTTCATTTGAACACGACCTGTCAGTGACGCTAATCGTACAGCCGAGCGCAAGAATATCCAATAGTTTGACATGTCACATCTCGAATCATGTGCCACATTAGAGTATGCAACAATGTATATAACTTTGATCATTGAAAGTAATTGTGGTTTTTTTTCAAAAGTAAAATTAAGCAAGTCAGCATGGAAAAGAAAGTTGATATAGCACTCCGCCACACATAAAACATTCTTCCCTTGTTTCACTTGATTTCTATTTCACACCTACTTATCTATCTCCGATTTCTGAACCAAGGCAGACTTGACTGAATAGGTTTGACATAAAAAAAATATAATACTTTTTTTACTTCCGAAAATGCAAACCTTGTTTTTATAAAGTTTTTCTTCTCTTATCAAGTAAAAAATAAATGAGCTAAGGGCCTTCTATATTAAAGGTCCGTCTATTTAAAGGATATATGCCCTAAAAATGTTTAAAACATGGTCTTATGTTCATAACATATAATTTTTTAAACCATTTTTAAAAACAAACATGTTTGTAAATTTGTTTCCAGTAAAAAACGATACTATGTTCTACAAAAACTAGTTAGTTAAAAAAGGTATGATTGTTTTTTCTAAAGCAATTTTATCTTTTGGCTATTTTTTTTACATTTTGGCTATTTTTATTTTGTGTTTTGGTTATAAAAATAAATTTATTCCGGCAACACTGGTTATAAGATTAAAAAACCTGTGCGCTCTCTTCTCTACAGTTCCATGTAATTAACCCTTTTGCTGATACCGTTCTCTCTTCATTACAAGTAGATTAACTAAGTTAAATTGAAAAATTTATAATAGAACATTTTTCAGAGATGAGGTTCATTTTTTGTTTAATGGGTATGTTAACAAGCAAAATTATCACATTTAGAACAAAGATAATCCACATATGACTATCAATACATCCGAAAAAGTTTCAAGTTTTGTGTGGTCTATGGGTTGGTGCATTTATAGCTTAAATTAGCGACTTTGCGTGTTACAGTTGAATGGCATGAGTGTGGAAAATACGTGGTTTCAGCAGGATGGTACTACACTGTATACAGTAAACAATCAACTTCAACAATCAACTTAATGAAGGAAGCTTTTGATAAACGCATAATTTCGCATAATCGATATGTAAATTGGCCTCCAAAAATGTTGTTATTGAATTGATGACGCCGTCAGTCTACGCTAACAAATCAACAATATTTGACACATTGAAATCCGACATTTTTAAAGCTATTGAGGAATATGGACAAATGCTTGAAAATGTGGTCGAAAACTTAGTTCCTCCGAAAACATTCATCAGATCAGAGTTGTGTTTAAATATATTTTGTAGAAAATCTAAAATTTCTAAAACTTTGACATTCACCATCAATACATTTCAAACCTTATTGATTGATTGATGATGATTTTAAGTGCAATCAATTTTTATTGTTTACTGCTTTCTAAACAAGTAAGATTTTTCTCAGCGAACATTTCTCATATCTAAGTTTACATATTTTAAGCCTAGAATTTCAATTTGAATAGAGATTTTTTTCGGGATAAGTTATCGGCGTGAACATTTCGTCACCTGAAATGCAAAAAGACATAACAACAAAAAAAATTTTAATTTAATTTTTGACTTCTTATAGTTAATTTCACTAAACTGAACCGTCTAGTTAAATTTAAAACTAATACTTCCAAAAATAAATAAAGACTGATTCTTAAACCTTAAAATGTGGCTTTCTATGACGTTTTCGTTTTCTACGTGTTTGCATTTAAGGTGACGATTTAATCTCTGGCTTAAATTGGCCTGAGAGTTTTGAGATTTTTTTTTGCTAGAAAGCGTAAATCTACTATGTACACAAATCATAAGAGGGCCCCGGCTTTCAGGACTTTCTTCTAAAATGGATATTTTTGCATTTTAAAACTCCTTTAGGTGACATTCGATAAATCATTTTCATTTATATTGAATGAAATTCAATATTTATTAGTTATTTAATTTTTCTCCAATATGCGTCTACCTTGTTCTTCTACCATAGTTATATGGAACATTTATTTTTACACAACTGTCCCACTGACACATCGTTGAGCCATAGTGGGTTAAGACTCTGCGATGAGCTTATAAATATTTATGTATTTTTGTTTTTGTGAATCGCGTATAAAAGCAAAGGTGCGAGAGCGCACGTTTTTCGCGTTTCTAAATATCTCTCGTTGTAGTACAATTTTTGCCCATCTGGTTTTATCGCTCTTTCATAAATGACTATCATAAAAACGAAGCAAAAAAATGTATAGAAAAATAGCCATTCATTCAAAAGACTTTGGACGTTTCTCGCCACTTTAACGCCACTCTTTGGTACGGTCATCACTACGCGTCGATTTGGCAACGTTTCGAACCTAAACCTATAAAAAAAAAAGACACGAGCAGGCAAATTCATTACTTAATCAATCCAAGAAAAAAAAAAGAATCACGCAACGTATCGCGCTCCACACACATCGACTAAGTGAAATCTGAAGGCAAAATGGACACAAAACTGCATAGTGCTATACACCACCCAACATTACGCCTGCTGCAGGAATCAGGTTGTGGAATAACACCGCACAATCTCATGTATCCGCTGTTTATAGTGAATGATGATGACGCTGAGGAAGCCATCGCCAGCATGCCTGGCCAATCGCGTATGGGTGTTAACCGTGTGCGAGAACATCTAGAGCCACTGCTGGCCAAAGGTCTTACAGCAGTGCTGCTTTTTGGAGTATTGGATTCGAAACTGAAAGACGATTATGGCACACATGCTGATTCACCTCAGAATCCAGTAGTGCGAGCATTGCCAAAGTTACGCTCATGGTTTCCTACGCTGCTACTCGCCTGCGATGTGTGCCTATGTCCGTACACCAAACATGGGCACTGCGGTTTGCTCGATGAGAATGGAGTGTGTAATAAGCCAAGCATAGCGCGTATTGGTGAAGTGGCTGTAGCTTATGGCAAGGCGGGCGCACACATTGTGGCGCCGTCCGACATGATGGACAATCGCATAGGTGCCATCAAGCAAGCTTTGATTGCGGCCGATCTGGAGAATCGCGTTTCACTGCTGGCGTACTCAGCAAAATTTGCCTCAAATTTCTATGGACCCTTTCGTGAAGCTGCCCAGTCCCAGCCAGCTTTTGGTGATAGACGCGCCTACCAGCTGCCCAGTGGCTCAAAGGGTTTGGCTATGCGCGCAGTTCAACGCGATGTGGAGGAAGGTGCCGACATGTTGATGGTCAAACCAGGCATGCCATATCTCGATATACTGCGCCAGACTAAGGACAAGTTTCCCGATCATCCCTTGTATGTCTATCAAGTGTCTGGCGAGTATGCAATGATCTACTATGGTGCTCAAAATGGTGCCTTCGAATTGAAAGCGGTGCTAATGGAAACAATGAAGGGCTTCAAACGTGCCGGTGCAGATTGTATTATAACCTATTTTACGCCGTTGCTGCTGGATATGCTGGCGGAGGTCTATTAGAATGATGATGCAGTTGTTTGAACAAAGGGACGTCATGCGAATATAGATGAGCACTTCGTACCGTGAAGTGTACTTATATATATATATAGCTGAATATATATGTATTAATTTTAAGTAGTTTATAAATTAATACAATTACGCTGTTGCAATGTTTTAATTGTATAAATTATTTAAGTGCTTTTGTTTTAAAAACTTCTATATGTACTAGATGAAATAGTTTTTCTTCCATTTAAGAGCTCTGCTTAAGTTTGTATGTACTTAAATTATTGTTTTTTTTTTTAATATTTTTTATTTAAGCCATGTTTTGTTGTAGTTTTTAAGCTCCATCAATCATGCAAACAATAGATATGGCCATTAAAAGTAACCGAAAGCGCAGGCAAGCTGATGGATGTCTCTCTGTCTGTCTTCGAAATTGTTAATTTTGTTTTTTTTTTTATTTGTACTAATTGCTTGCTCATTTTTGTGGTGTTTTTTTATAACTGGGTCATGAACGGGTCTTTTATTTACTTTTAAATATAATAAATGTAATGTAGACAAAAATTGCATGATTGGTACGCTCAGGTGTCTGTCAGACGGCAACAATGTTTGTTGCTTCTGTTATTTATATCATAAATATTGGGGCAAATAAATAACATTCATATCAATAAACCGAATTTTAATTATATTTCGTTTTAAATGCTGACTCCACTCTACCTAAAAAAATGTTTAAAACTGCCCGAAATTAAACTTGAAAATTGTACAATTGTGCAATGCCCATTTAAGACTTCCTTTTTATACAGTTGATATTCTATATTGTTGGCTCTGACAAGAAGGGTGGTCAGAATAGTCCCGCCTCTCCCAAACGATGTTTTTTCTTGTATTGAGGCAAGGTATCACCAGCTTCTATATTGACCTCTCTATCCGACTCACCGTTTTTACCTCTAAGACTTTTCAAACTCTCCAGACAAGACTATTTTTATTAATATTCGATATATTTTATAGATATTAAGAAAGGGTCATTTTGTTAAACTTAAGAACTGAAGAAACCGTAATTTTTTCAGCTATGGAGCATATAATAATACGCTTACTAAAGAAATTCTAGAAAAGTAAATCCAATAGATACGAATTGAATACAATTTAGTTTTTGTTTTTAAAATCTTCCTACAAAATATGGATATAGAGCCCATTCAGAGCTAGCAACGCCACTGTGTAATAAATAACTTCTTTAAAAAGTATAAAATCTTTTCAAAATAAATAAGAGTTAGTTTTATAGACGATATTTTTATTGGCTTAATAAACATATAAATAGAAAGAAACAAAAACAAAAGACCACATATAAGAAAGTGCCAAAAATAAGTTTGCTTCAACTCAAGTGGTTGTGATTAAACAAGTACTGCATGAGTTGCTTTTTAAAAAAAAAAACGCTGATTCAAATACGGCACATCAGCATGACCGCAAAATTTATGTTAGTAGCTAATACAATTTTGTTAAAAAATTAATTGCAATAGACAAACACACACCCAGACATGTGTGAATTTTGAGCTTTTAAACAATACTGTCATGTTCATTATCAACCAACCTTGACAACGAAACTATGCGAATAAAGATAGTCTATCAAATCAATAAAAAAAACTTTAGGCTATCAATTTAAGTATAATACAAATATTAGCTAAACAATTTTAAAAAAAAAAAATTATAAACTTAAATTAAGGTTTTATATATGTAATACTTATTATACCAAGAGGTAAAAAAAAACAGTGTAAAAAGACGGAAATACTTTAACATCAAAACAAGCGCCAAGCTTTAAGTACAAAAACAAGTTAAGAGACAAATAATTTAAATTAAATAAACAAGCGCCAATTTTACGCCATTTTTGTATTGAGCAAAATGCTTGTGCAATTTGCTATATGTGTCATGATAAACTGCTTGATTTTTTGGTGCAGCTTGAAAACAATGAAGTGGTTGCTATTGGAATGCAAGTGAAAGCTTTTCGTATGACTTGTCTTAAAAGTTAAACTTATTTCAAAATCGTTTTCGTTAAAACAACCAAAATTAAATGACAGAGTTATTATAAATGCTGCAAATTACTTAACGGTCAGTAATTGTTAACAGTGCACTGTCAACATAGTCTATGTTAAATAACATATCCTAATGTAAATGCCAAACTTATTTCTAATGTATACAAATAGTTTTACTTATTTTTTGCACTTTTCATGTATGCGACTGTGTTCTAGAATGTCTGTATTTTGCATCGGTTCCAAATCTGTTTCGGATATTATCTCTGCTAGCCATTGTTCAATTTGTACCGGATGAAAAGTCTCCTCGGCAGAGCCCTCAACACCATTTGACTCTAGAACAATTTTGAGATTTTCAAAATTTTTCAGAACAAAACGTTTGGGTGGAGCTTTAGTGGAGTTGTTGGCATTGGAATTAGAATCGCAATTGCTCGAGTCCAACACAGCCGTAGAAGATGAAACAGCATACTGCGCATTGTCCACAAAACGTGTTGATTTTTTCTTGAGACTATTTTTAATTTCATTCAGCAGACGATTGTAGAATTCGCAATGCACTGCATTAACGTCTTCATCATCATCTTCATTCTCGCCATCAACATCATCATCATCATCTTCGATGTCTTCCACATAGACACCTTCTTCGTTAGGATTCGGATTACCAGCCGTTGGTTTTTTATTACAGTGCTTGTGTTTCTGTGACTGTGTGCGTGAGCTAGCGTTGCTGGAATAATTAGAACTGATGCCACCGCAGTCACCAGTGTTTGTTGTTGTGGTGGGTGTGGAGTTGCCTGTCGAGGAGGAGCACAACTCCTCTATGGTAGCTGAGCCACTAGTTTCTGCGCCAACAACTGCCTCTTTTAGGCAAGGTTCAACCTCAGCTTCCGCCTGTTGCAGTGGTAGTTCTGCACGCACTGCCTCTTCGCTGGCACAGTTGATGGTAAGATTCGATATATTGCGCAGATTGATTGTGCCGTTACAATTGTTGATGGTTATTTTTGGTTTGAAGCGTTGTTTCTTGTTTTTCTTGCCAGGTTCTAGCGTTTGCTCCGACTTACTGCTGCTGATACTCAACTTTCCTAGACTAGAAACAGCTTCTGCTATGGACGACTCTTGCTCATCGGCAAGTTCTTCAAGATTTAACGGTGGCACTGTCTGTGTGTCACGTTTTGTTTTAGCCTTGCGTATCAGTTCCTTGGCCTCGGCCAATGTTATGTTAACGATAGAATCATTCATGTTTGAAACATTCTTTTCGATCAGCGATTTGTTTTTGGAAAAATCAACAACTATTGCTGCAGACTGCTGCGTATTTTCGTCTGCTAAAATTGTTGTTGATGTTGCCGCCGCCAGCTGCTCTGCTTTCAAGCACTTGTACATAGTTTCATGGTCATTTGAGGGCAATATGTAGTCCTCGTTGGACATGTACGAATCCTGCAGCAGCGTCAAATTGATGCTGTCCAAGTTGAATTTACCATAGGAACGTATGGCGCTCAATAGCTGATCTTCGTTTTCTGTCAGCAGACGCAGCTCCTGTGGCGCTTTCATATCCCCATCAGCAGCGGGCGTGGCCCCAGCTGTTGTCCCGCCGAGCGACATTTTCTGTGTTGACGTCGCTATGACGTCGATTTGTCGCAGCAGCAATCGCTCTCGTACGCTAAGTGCTTCTCGAATTTGTTCAAATTTATGTTGCACATTTTGTTTTAACTAAAATTAATTGATTATGTATTTAGCTTAATTATTTCTTAAAGTACTTCTTACCTTATCCATTTCCTTCTTAGTTGGCGCAGCCATTTCTTTATTTCTTCTAAGTTTGCAAAAAATCTCACTTTTTCAGGTAACTTGTTCTGTTTCGTTTGGATTTCGTTTATATAGTTGATGTCTTTAAGGTGTTCGTATGTATTTGCTTATCACGTTTTTCATCCCTTGTGACAATTTCTTTGTTGTTTTTTACAAATGCCCAACCAAGAATTTTATTCAACCAATTTTAAGAATTTTTCCATCTGTTTGGTCGATTTTGTTTTGCGTACACTTCTTTTTTCTTTGACATTCGGTTTTTAAGGGATGTTTTCTGAGAATATGAGGTTTTTCCCCACTAATGTAAAAGATTAATTTATTTCACCTTTTCAATAGAGTTGCCATATGTAAATACGTAAGGTACGCTTAGACGATGAGTAATTGTCACATGAATACTAAAGTCTTCGCGTAGTCGAATTCAAACGAAATATTTAAAAAAAAAATTTTACTTGAAAGTGCCTTAGTTTGTGCCTCCTTAGTTTGCTGAGAGGATTGTGTTAAAGAGTGGAAATTCCGTTTTCTCTGCGCTCAAGTTTATTAAAGTTTTTACTAGTAGAATTTCATGAGGCAAAAAGAAGAAAACTGTCAAACGGTAGGTGTGAGGAGCAGCACAGCAGTTGCGAACTAGGCAGATTTGGCCAGAAAATCGTTTGTTTACTTTTTTTGTGTTAGAGTAAATTCTTTCTCAGTTTAATTACTTTTGACGTTTTTCAATATTTTCCTAGAAAAGTACGCGAATAGACTTATAGTCTGAACAGACTAGTCTGACGAAGACTGCAACGTAACTACAAAGGGCCGTTTTCACAATGACCGGTTAAGCACTAATAGGAACTTTAACCAACGGTTAGAAAAAAAAGCATTTTCTCAATGTTCGGTTATGACCCATTTGTTGGTTAAGTAGTCCCGGTTAGCTGCTAATCTGAAGAACAGCTGGGTAGAGTAAACAATTTGCATGAAATAAAACATAATGTTGGAAAAAATAACAAAGACTTATATAGATGTACATTTTTATATTTAATTGGAAAATTGGTTTTTGCATTTTAATTTTTGTTTAAATTTACATTTTTCACGGCAGAATATCAAAAAAAAAGTAAACACAAAACAGCTAATGTGCAGTTGTCGGTATTCACAATTGAAAAAGTTCACACTTAATGATCTAACCGGCAGTTGCTTAACCCACACTTGGTGAAAACGAAATTGTTTTGTTAGCTATCGTACTGTTAGCTATCTGCTGATTAAGAGCTAGACTAACCGGAAATTGTGAAAACGGCCCTAAAGGTGAATATAAACATGTTATTTTGATTATTTTCAACGCGTCACAACAACAAAAATTGGGTTCTTTCCTCATGAAGCAAAGTCAAACACATATGTAAACAACAACACCAAATAAGTGTTTGTTTAATGTCAAATTGTTTGTTGAATGCTGCTAATATCATGGTTTAATAACTTACTAGGTAGTATTGACGTTACTGTTTGAAAAGACCTTCTTTCAAAAAGGATAACTAAGAAGACAGCACTCACCCTCCGCCATAACATACAATTAATTTTCATTGGTCACATTCAGCGTACTCAACATTTGGCAACTGTTAAGTCCAAATTTGATGCATATAAATATGAAGTTGCACATAAAAATGCATTTAAAAACAAAAAATTGTTTGTGTGTCGGTAAAGTTTCCTTTGGTATTTGATACAATACTTGACATTTCATCAACTTGACAACTTTGCTGACATTTCCGTAGCGAAAACTTCACTCCCTTATATGTCGCTATCACAACAGTATACACAGCTGAATGTGGCCAACGCATATAACCACGAACAGCTGTTTTTGACCTGAACTTATTTACTTGTGGTCGAAGCAATTACAATTTGACTAAAATTTATTAATTTTGAATTATGACACGCACAGTTTTATGTTGTAAAATTTGCGTCTTTGAAAACACCTCTTATTTAACTATTAACAACACGAAAGCTATGAAATGTAAGTCGTTTCAGTCAAAAATTCGGCAGAATTTTTTAACTTTCAACTTTGAGAGTGCATTGCAAGTTATCTTACTTTTTAGATAAAAATTTTCTTGAAAAGAATACGATTCAATTTTAAAGGTCAGAATTTGTTTTTAGAAAGGATCCGAAAAAGTGTAGAATTCTTAAAGAGGGAAGGAATAATAAAAAGTTTTGGTGTACCTTTATTCTATGCCTTGTGGTGACATAGTGTAACACATACACGACCTATATAAAATTAATTCCAACTTTAATATTACTACTACAATGCTTCTTTAAATTCGTACTCATTTATTTGTCTAAAAGCTACTACTTAGCATTTATTTTAAATAAATTTTTTTATTTTTGCTACAGAATTTTTTTGAGTGTAGTGAATAATATCGTAGTGTGAAGTAGAAATTCTCAAAGATGAACCTTAGTTCAACGCACCTAGTGTGACCTCTCAATGTCATCACAATTTTTTTTAATTGATTTTTAAAAATTATGTCCTCGAATTTTGTTGCTCCGATGTTCAATGACGTTTTGCAGTTATTTGCCTCGTTGGAAATGGAAAACAGAATCCACTTTTATTTAATAGAATTTATCGCAAAATAGACTGTGCAAAAAGAATTACCAAAAAAAAAGCCAAACGAAGCGTACACTCTCCCAAAATTATTGTTAAAATTCAACAATTACAATTGTTAATAAATTTAACAATTTCCATAATAAAAGTTTCCCTTGATTTTGAGTTTTAATTTTTTCTTTTCAAAGATTGACAATTTTTATTGTAGTATTGTTAAATTTATAGTTGTTTTGTTTTATTGTTGAATTCAACAATTCAATTGTTTGTTGAAAAAAAAAATTGAAACTTCAATTCAAACAAAAAAAAAACAAAAGGCTTTAAATTTTTTTTTTGTTTGTTTTACTTCAATTTAGCAGAATATAATTCAGAAATAAATTTTGTATGGCGCTTGCAAAAGGAAAAAATTATTCACGAAATAAAGGTAAATATTGTGATTATATTTTATTTCATTAAGTTGAAATATTTCATGGTGTTCATTCAAATTTCATGTTTGGTGCTTTGGTGTTTATCCTTTTTTATGGATGATTCTGAATGCAAACGATTCTTTGCGGATTCTTCAGACGTCGTCCTGACCTTTCAAGCAGAGTAGCCAGAAAACGTGAATATAACAAAGCTTTAGGCTTGTAAATTGTAATTGTTACAACCTTGTTAAATATTGTTTAATAAAATTTGTATATAAATACAGGAGTTGTCAAGATGTTAAATTTTTTAAAGTTTAGTTTTTGACAGGTAATTTTTTCAATTTTTTGGCGTTTAAATTTTGACATTTAGTTTTTGACTTTTAAATTTTGACATTTAATTTTTGACGTTTAAATTTTGACATTTTAACATTCATAAATGACAAGACAACCCTCAAAATTTAATTTCGAAAAATATACAATTTTTATTGTTATTTCTAACAAAAAATCAACAATTGCTATTGTCAATGCTATTTCAACCAAGATTATTGTTATTTTATTGTTAGAATTAACAATTTTTTTTTGAGAGTGTAGAGCAAAGCCAAAATTCAAAATAGAATTTAAAATGCAAAAACCCAATCAACTGGCCAATTAATAGATTAATTTAATAAACAAGGATAGCTGATAGAATTAATTTGTACAAGCTTTCAGCATTTTTTAAAAATGCAATTTGTAATTTTAATCCTAAATTAAGAAAACTTCTTTTAGACAAACTAAATCTTTTTAATAACATGTTCTTCTCATACTCTGCGACGTGAACTCTTCTACTTACTTGTGTCCTATCTCTATTTGGTTTCTAGTCCTTTTATATTCTTACCTTTAAGCAACTTACTGTTTCGTCGAGCGGCGCCCATATTTGAGGCAGTTCGTCAGTTAGGAAAACTTGCTAACTTGTTGGCAAAAATTTTTGATTTTCTCCGTGCAACCAGAACTGTTCGAAGAACGTGTTCTATAATTTCAACCTAGGCATCATACCTAGTGATATTTTGTAGTGACAACATGACCAGTACAAATAAAAAAACGCGATAAAGCAAATGAACAAATATCATTAACAAAATAATGGCAAAAAATAAGTAAAATTACTTGTTCTACGAACAGGTTCGTTCAATTTGAACGCTAGTTCTGTAGAGTCCCCAAGTAACAATTTTAGCCGTACATTAATTCTTGCAGAGCTTATAGTGCTATATCATAAGTCAACAAGCTTCAACTTTAGCTTTAGTAGCGCAACTAAAGCTCTTACAGAGAATATACTTATTATTCTAAATATTTATATATTATATATATAAATATTATATATTTATTATTCTAAATTATTCTAAATATATAACCAATATTAATGATTAAAGAATTATTTAAAAGGTTATATATAGTGCCTGTTTAGACCGTCATGCCCATGATAAAAAGTGTGAGCGGGAACGGATAAGAATTGGGTGGTTAAAATGAGATGAAAGATTTTGAGCCGAAATGCCGTCCACAAACTTAAAAATTGGTAATTTCATGCCGTTTTCAATTTCATTTCGTTTCAGTTTGACAAATTAAAAAATAAACAAAAACATTCGTTCGCCAAATTTGTGTGTATTAAAAATATCAGCACGAACGGGCGCGCGTCATAAATTTAAATACAGTGGTAGTTTTAGCAAAACTGCAGCTGGAAATTATTATTTTCTTTTGTCCGGTACCGAAAAGCTTTAAACAACGCTCAAGATCAGCCAAATTGCTAGCGGTGGGACGCATTGCGAAGGCTCTGGCCATGAATTGAGGATTTGATTTCTGCTTCTTTGTGCGCGTTTTGTTTTATATATATTTTGTGCTATACAATATATGGTTTTATACGTGTTTCGTCTTAATTCAAGCAAATTATAAAATGTTGCCCTAATTCAAGCAATAAAACATAATTTAAATAGTTTGTCTATATTTTTTTGTGGCTAAATTTAATTGTGTTTTCTAATACTCTGAAAGCAAAGGTTTTCAAGGGCATAATTTGAAAATAATTGTAACTAGCGCTTAGCTGAAGGCAAGCAATTGTTTTCATTTTCATGTTTTTGTTTTTTAAATTCGTTTTCTTTGTCTATGAGTTGTTAATAAATGTTTCATTCCATAGTTTCACTTTCTATCACTCTAACTCTATTAGTTATCGAGTTATCGATTTAAAAAAACATTTTTTTGTCAAAAGATCCGTTCAAAAAAACATCAATATCTTTGCCGTTACTCAATGGATCTTTTAGATTGATATTTCCATTGAGTAACGATTGATAAGAAGTTATTTGTTATAAATATCATTGCTACAATAGTTTTAGTAATATAAGCGAATTTATTCCAAAGTTAAATTTTTTAATAAAAAGAACAGTTATTTTCTAAAAAATTTACGTTATTAAGTTACTTAAAATATATTTTTTTTAAAAAGCTTACAGTTAGACCTTTTGTTTGACATATAAAAAGTATACATCTTTTATTTAATTTCACACAATATTGCATAAAATTTAAATTTTCCAAGTGTTTTCTTTATCTTTGCCAATATCCAATGAACCTTAAAGATTGACATGCTATTCGAAAGGCAATTAAATGCCTTTTCAACGATATATAATAAAATATAATTTCAAAAATGTTTTAAATTTATAAGCGAATATATATCAGATTTGACTTTTTTAATTAAAAGAACCGTTATTTTCTAAAATATTTACGTTTTTAAGATACTTAAAATATTTATTTTTTGAAAAACTGAAAGTTGTACCTTTTTTAAAGATAATAATATGTATATTTTTTTATTAACTGATCAACTAAAAATTATACATTTTTTTCACTGACTCGAAAATCCCGTTAATTCATATAAATATTGTAGCTACAATTAGACTATTCACAGTTTGAATATGCAGGTCTGTTATATTTACGATTTGTTATTTGTACGCCAACTTAAGCAAGCGTATTTTGCTTTATTGTTGTTTTGCATGCAAACGCAAATACGCAGACACGCGTAAATAAAAGTAGCCCTTGGACGTGTTTTTTGAGCCTCGTATTTTTAAGCCGTCTACAGCTGCCAACTTCGCGTTAAGTGTTCTGTCAGTTAGAAAATAAAACAGTGGTGCCACTGCAAAATATGCAAGCTTCACAAATTTTGTTTATTATATAGAACTATTTTTTTATTATTTTGAATGGTGGAGTGGTTTTAAGGATAGGACCTCAACTTCGCATAAACCTTATTAAGAAATAGTAATGAATATATCTCCTAAGCTCAATGTTTTGCATTGAACTCCTTATATATCAGATACTGTAATAACCCCCACAGGTAATAAAATTTCTCCTTCAAAGAGTTTTTAACGTAGTGGCATCACTAAAGATAATCGTCACAGCGTTGCGTAATTATTGATTACTGAGGTGCTCACAGTTTCAGAAATAACAAATGCTATAAATACGCATTGTTAATATATGCTTAAACTGTGAATAGCCTAAATGTTTCCTTAAAAACAATTTTTTATTGTAATGGTGATATTCGAAAATATGGAGAAAGAAAGCAAAAAATCTAAAGTAATTATGAGTGAAATAAGCAATTTTCCGTACAAGGGCAAATCATTGTATCATAAAAAGTCAAATAAATTATATATATTATATACCAAATGAAAGATAAATTTTCAAGCTTTAATAATGTATTCTTTATAGTTCATAGAAATAACGGTAATTTTTGAGAAAATAACGGTTTTGTGTAAGAAAAAAATTTTTTTATTGCATAAAAATAACTATAAAATACAAAGTAATCAACAGATTTCATTAATTTAAAATTTTTCTAAAAGCCTTATATAAAGCCTTTTAAACAATACCTTTATCATGAAAATCGGTTATATATTAAGAATAATATAGCCAATTTTCATCATAGACCTTAGAGCAAAAAAAATTTTTAAAAGATCGATAACTCGAAAACAAATCGATAACACAACATTTCGTTTGGCTACTCTTATTTTTATTAAGAGAACTCTTCGAATCCATCGTCAAATCGCAGCGTTCCGGAAATCGTAATCTCCCCTAAAAGTGCAATATAGTTTATATTAGATTGGTTTTGGGGAGATTACGATTTCCGGGGCGCCGCGTTTTGACGATGGATTCGAAGAGTTCTCTTAATAAAAATAGGAATAGCCAAAGGAAATGGTGTGTTATCGATTTGTTTCCGAGTTATCGATTTTTAAAAAATTTTTTTTCTATAAGGTCTATGAAGAAAATCGGCTGTATTATTCTTAATATATAACCGATATTAATGATTAAGGTAAAATTTAAAAGGTTATATATAAGGCTTTTAGAAAAGTTTTAAATTAATGAAATCTGTTGAGTACTTTGTATTTTATAGGTATTTTTATGCAATAAAAGAATATTTTCTTACATAAAACCGTTATTTTCTCAAAAATTACCGTTATTACTATGAATTATAAAGAGTAAATTATTAAAGCTTGAAAATTTATCTTTCATTTGGTATATAATATATATAATTTATTTGACTTTTTGTCGTGTTTTTTATGATACAATGATTTGCCCTTGTACGGAAAATTGCTTATTTCACTCATATTTACCTTAGATGTTTTGCTTTCTTACTCCATATTTACGAATATCGCCATTACAATACAATATTTATATGAGTTAACGGGATTTTCGAGTCAGTTAAAAAAATTTGTATTTTTTGGTCGAGCAGTTAATAAAAAAATATACATATTTTTATCTGTCGAAAAAAGGTAAAACTTTCAGTTTTTCAAAAAAACATATATTTTTAGTATCTTAAAAACGTAAATTTTGTAGAAAAAACGGTTCTTTTAATTAAAAAATTCAAATCTGATATTTATTCAGTGATAAATTTAAAAACTTTTTTGAAATTATATTTGTATTATATATCGTTGAAAAGGCATTCAATTACCTTTCGAATAGCATGTCAATCTTTAAGATTCATTGGATATTGGCAAAGATATAGAAAATTATGTGAACAGATTTTTTAACAAAGAAAACACTTGGAAAATTTCAATTTTATGTAATATAGTGTGAAATTAAATAAAAAATGTATATTTTTTATATGTCAGACAAAAGGCCTAACTGTAAGCTTTTAAAAAAAAATATATTTTAAGTAACTTAATAGCGTAAATTTTTTAGAAAATAACGGTTCTTTTTATTAAAAAATTTAACTTTGGAATAAATTCGCTTATAAAATTAAAAATATTGTAGCAATGATATTTATAAGATATATATTTGCAAGGTCATTTAATGACCTTTAAAATGACATATCAATCTTAAGAATCCATTGAGTAACGGCAAAGATATAGATGGTTTTTTGAACAGATCTTTTAACAAAAATTTTTTTTAAGATTTTTTGTTCGGCGAATCATGTTTTTTTGTTGTTCTCTACCAGAAAACATCTTCAAATCGCGGCACCCCGGAAATCGTAATCGTGCCTTGGTTTTAGTAAAATTGATTTTAATATAAATCTCTAACCTTGATGATTTTCAATTATCGATAGTCCAAGCAGTACTTTAAGTAAATTGTACTAAACTTCACCACTTTCAACTTGACAGTGTAAAATTACCTTTAATTCTGCATAAATTCATTAATCTATTACAATTTCAAGATGTTCTCAAATGTTTGTGGCGTACTGTACCAACTGACAGCTCGTTTGACATTTAACACAAATTCCAATGCGCTGCATTAAAAAAAAACAACAGATTTCTTGGAATAAAGTCACTCGCACACTGGAGCATTTCGTATTGTGCCGTCGACTCGTTTGGATGTTGGATTGAAAACGTGGGAAACTCGAGCGTCGTGAGTGGAATTAACTACATATTAATGTGTCATAAAAGGAAAAAGAAACTTAAAACAATTGTGTGCAAGTGTGTGGCATAAAAGAAAAATGCCAATTATTAAAAAATTTAATTTTAAACAAACAATTAATAATTGAAAAAAGTGAACAAAGATTTAAGGTAAAAATAAAACTGCAAACCACTGCAAGTAGACGGCTAGTCAAAAAAATAATAGAAAAAAAAATTCTACTCGCTCCAGTGGCACTCAAGTCAAGTTTTCAACGTCGTTGCGTCGTCGTCGTCGTCATCGCTGGCTCGGCTGACACACTGTGGTTTTTGTTGTTGTAGGCTGCGGCCTTTTATATACAAATGTGTGCTACGCTATGTAATTTAAATTAAATATATATATATATATATAACTTATAGTAGTTTCAGCAAATTTTGAGTGAGTCAGTTAATAAGTCGAGAAAGAACAAAAAAAAAAAAACAAAAAATATTGAGTGAGTTTAAAAAAAAATTAAAAACAAAAACAAACTTTGTCTCAAGGCAAGATTAAGAAATTTCGCTTGAAATTTTTTGTTTGATTTTATTGATTACAATAGAATATTCAGCAATGTTAAGCAGAATAACAACAACAAAAACAATAACGCAAGCAACAATGGAAACAGCGGTGTTCGTGAAGCATTTGTGCGGAATTAATTAAATTTACTACAGTCGCCGTCGCTGCAGTTGCTGCTGCTGCTGCTGCAACGCGCTGCATTTTGCTTTCTTGGCTGTTTGACAGCTATTTTTCTTATTGTTGTTGTTGTTGCTGGTGTTGTAAAGTGTCATTGCACGCGACGTCGACATCATCGTCGTTGTCGTCGTCGTCTTCTTCTTCTTGGTTCACGTATTACAACAGCAAAAAAACAAATAGGAAATATTAAAACTTAAAACTCAAAACAAATTGCTTTAATGGCGAATATAACTTAAATCGTGAGAATTGCATAAATTAAGTTAACGTTGAAATTCTAGTTGTCATTTTATTAACATATTTTTTATCTTATTTCGAAATATTTCCATTAATTACCTCATCATTCGCCTCATTTGCTGTCTACTTGTACCGCTGACGTTTCCACCCGCAGCTTCTGACAAGCAGTTTAGCTAGTATTGCTTAAGGTTTTTTTTGTTAACAAACTCAACTCAAAATTTCTTTGTTTTTTTAAAATGCAGCAAGCTTAAATTTATTTTAAACAAATGCCAAAAAACTTAACAAGTGTTTAAATCGAATTAAATAAAACAAAATAAAAACCAAGTAGCAACATTTGATAAAAAATGCGCCAACAGCTCAACCTTATCGATGGAACTTGATTAGCCTGCTTCGAGTTGTCGACAAAAACAAAAATAAAAAAAAGTGGTTCTTTCGCATTGCCAAAGTCAGTGTCATTGGCTAATACGCCTTAATTAGGCTTAAATGTTTGCTGCTGCTGCTACTGTCGCCGCTCCATGTTAACAAAGTGGTGAGTTGCTTGTATTTTCTATATTTGTTTCTTATTTATTTATTTTCTATTGTCTTACATTTATTTCAGCCTTTATCTCTTCCTGTCTTTCGAACTGCCTATCTCTGTGCCTGCTTTGTATTTCTATTGTAAGGTTAACTAGTTTAACCTACTTTATTTGGTTATTGTTTTTTTTTTTTTATATGTTCTGGTTCTGCTATTTCACACATCTAATTCTTTTAACATCTTGCTCTGGAGCTGCTTTCAAAAATTAGAAAACACAATAGATGGTATCTTATGTAGATAGCTGTTGTAGATGATTTTGTTTGCTGCTTCACGCCCACTCAGATGATTGTTGCTGCTGCTCAATAGATGCCGTTGTCATGGTGCGTGGTCAGCTAAATAATCTTGAGTTTGATTCATTAAGAATTATTGTTTTAACTGAGTTCAACTTAAGTTTCTTTTTTAATACAAGCACATGCTTTGGAAAAAGTAACCATTCACATGGCAAAAAACGTGTTTGTGCTCATTTTCATTCATTCAGGACAAGTTTTTTTCGACTTTCCAGCTATGCCGTTTGTAAGGGCCTTAACGAACGTTACATCGTTTCTACATTACAAATATTCTCGATAGTCATCACTAAAGCAAATGCTGTTGTTACGTTATGTCTTAATTCATGCTATCTATTTTCAAGAACACGTTATTTTTTCTTCAAGAAACACGTTAATTGTATTTTTAAAATTATCAGAAAAATTTCATGCTTTACTCGAGTCACGAGTCTCGAAACTGAACCCAAAGATTTAAATGCAATTGTATTGTTAGAAGTAAATAAAATTAAGTAGGCGGTTCTAGGCGAAAAATATTTAAAAACTATAATAATTAATTCAATTCAATTTTTAAATTATATTTTTTATTTACCAATTTAATAATAATTAACATTTCTATGGTTATATTAATATATATTTTGGCAGTTCAGACTAGTATTATAATTTAACTTTTAAGGAAAACCTACATAAAAAATTGTCTTTAAACAATTGAAACACAACCTCAAATTTTTCTTAACACATTGTTTTTTTTTTTCTAATTTGAAATTATCTTGACCCTATGCACCACCTAATTAAGGTTAAAAACGTAAGAAGCAAAAAAGCGTTACAAGCATAAAAGGCCAAAAGTTAATAGCTTGAGAAGCTAGAGATTTATTTTAAAGCTATTTCACGAGATTGAATCAAAGATATTAATCATGGGCAAAATTAGATTAGCTTCGGTGGTGCAACGGCTCATTCTCATTACGAGTATATTCAGGTCTGTAAGAAGGTAAATGAAAATATGACTGACTGTGAAGATAGCGAGGCGAAGTCATAAAGTTTAACATAACTAGTAGAGAAGAACACTTGATTTGGTGATGAACATAGTAACGAATAACTGACTATTTACGTCAAGTTTCGAGGAAAAATATATGAATTTAAGCACATGATGGTAGTGATGAAGGGTAATACCTATTGATATTTCTAGTTAAGGCCAAAAAGTACTCAAAAGTTTAAATTTTTTGAGTAAAAAAGTCGATTGCTGTGAATGTATTTTTTTATATTGTTACCCAGCAAACATTATGAGTCTTTTATGACTCTTTTAAGACTAATATTTATGAGTCTGAGCGCTCATAATGAGCTCATAAAAGACTCCGATAAGAGTGTGTTTCCCTTCCTGGAAGGGCACACAGATCTGAGTCCGAAATATGACTCTTATAAGAGTCCGAAATAAGTGTGTTTTAAGAGTCAGAAATATGAATGTTTTCGGAGTCTTATAAGAGTCATATTTAAGAGTCTTTTATGACACTTAAAAAACAAAAAGAATAGACTCATTTTCGTTTTATAATTATTAGTGTTTATTTAAAATTCTTAAACCATAACATATAAATTTGCTTTCATCGGAAGTTTCGATCTCTTGCATAATTTTGAAGAATGTCCAAAGTGTTGACTTTACGCTGTGTATTGAAATAACAAATGCTTCTGAAAAATTGTATTTAACAAAGCTGTTTATCGAAAAAGTTGCTCTGAATTATATATGGGTGGCTAAGTGATAATACGAGCGCTCAGAAAACCGTCATAAATATGAGCATTTTCTGAGTCATAATAATGTGCGCTCATAAAACGTTCATAAATAAGAGTCTTTTCGGAATCATAATAATGTGCGCTCATAAAAGGTTCATAAATAAGAGTATTTTCGGAGTCATAATAATGTGCGGTCATAAAACGTTCATAAATAAGAGGCTTTTCTGAGTCATAATAATGTGCGCTCATAAAACGTTCTTAAAATAAGAGTCTTTTCAGACCCATTATTATGTGCGCTCATAAAAGGTTCATAAATAAGAGTCTTTTCGGACTCAAAATTATGGGCGCTCATAATATCTTCAGAAAATACCCTCTTTTAAGAGTCATAAATATGAGCGCTCTTAAAAATGTTTATTGGGTAAATATCAAAAAATTTTTTTGTGTTTAAATTTTTAGTTGAATCCTAAATTAAAAATTTTTATTTAAGTTTTTTTGCAAAATATAGAAATTCGTTAAGGTTTTTTTTTTTTTAAATTTTAAAAATTAGAAGAAAAATAAAATGAAAAAATAGAAAAATTATTGAACGGACAATTAGACAAAATTGCAAACAAAAAAGAAATGAATGGAATCCTTTGTAAAATGACCGAATTATTCACTTTCAAAGTCAGCACTTTCATTTTTTATTGACAAATACGCTTTGCTGGTTCCTTCAGCGATTTTTTTTGTTTTCGTTTTTTTTCTTCTTTTGGTCGGATTTTTGCCTCGATAATGCCATATTCTTGGAAGTTGTAAATACGGTTGCATACAAAGGCTTCCGGCCGCGTTTTGATCATAGGCTTCCAAAATAGGGGATCAAACATCAGAGGACTAACCTTCTTTAGTGCACTGCTCAGTTCAGAGGCCATGAAAAACCAATTTAATTTGTAAAATATTAGAAAAACTTGTTTCCTGCCAGTTTGGCCACTTTGCTTTGCAACAAAATCGACTAATTTATCCTTTGAAGCCGATGGTGAAGAAATTTTGACGTCTATTTTTCCACATAACGGGTTCCATACACTCTCGATTTATCAAGATATTATGATTTGCAGACAGCCCGAAAACAATTATTTTTTATGGCAATTTCTTTTTGATGGCTGCCACTAGGTTAGGGCTGCCATACGTCCTGGTTTACCAGGATTTGTCCTAGTTTTGCACGAATTGTCCTGGTGTCCTGGTCTACCCTGAAATTGTCCTGGTCTACTGTCAAATTGTTATGAATGTGAAATAATAAAATTATAAAAAGCTTTTCTTTTTGTCAGCTTATTGTTATGAACAAATGTTTATCTCTAGTTTAATCGAAAATCGATAATAATATTTGTTTCTTCTCTATCATATTGAACATATGATTTACGTATTGCTGTTAAACGTGGATTTGTATTGCTAGTAAGTTTTTGCATTTTCCGTTAAATAAATTTAATTTAAATGTTATTTCATTCTTCTGTAGCAAATGCCAAAAAGAAAGTGCAAATTTTTAGACAGCTACACAGCTGAATGGTCGTATATGAACGTGGATTTGTATTGCTAGTAAGTTTTTGCATTTTCCGTTAAATAAATTTAATTTAAATGTTATTTCATTCTTCTGTAGCAAATGCCAAAAAGAAAGTGCAAATTTTTAGACAGCTACACAGCTGAATGGTCGTATATGAAAAAAGGAAAACTGATAACACTGCGTATTGCTCGATATGTGAATTTGACATTAACATTTCAAATGGTGGCAAACCAAGTATTCAAGATCATGTTAAAATTGCTAAACATCTTTCAAAAATAACAATTGCTTCATGTTTAAAAGATATTAGTTATTTAATGGTTATGAAGAATACACAACTAGAGCATTTGATAAAGGTTGCTGAAATCAAAAGCGCCTACAGAATTGTAAACCATCATCAATCATTCATCTCATTGGATTGTACTACAAAACTGGATGCCGTATTATATCCAGATTCAAAAATCGCTGCAAAACAATCGAACGCCAGAACAAAAGCAACAGCCATCATAAATGTTTTGGCACCACATTCAGTTACGAAATTTACTTAAATACTTAAAGATCATGTTCCATTCTTTGGAATATCTACCGATTCGAGCAATCACAAAGCACAGAAAATGTTCACCCTGATAATTCATTATTTTACGGAGAGAGGTTTGGAAATAAAATTATTAAAAATACAGTCATTGCCAAAAGAAACATCCGAAACAATAACAACATACCGCATCGATGCACTAAAAAGAACTGATATTCCACTAAAAAATCTTACGGCTGCAGACAACACGAACGCGAATTTTGGGGGCAGACAAAGGAATGGCGTAACTAACGTTTTTTACAAGTTGAAATCTCAATTGGGTAGAGAAATAGAGGGCATTGGTTGTTCTGCTCATATCCTCCACAACACTCTTTCACGTGCTACAGATGCAATTTCAATTGACATTGAATCTGTTGTTTTGAAGATATATAAATATTTCTGCATCTTCATAGTTAGAACTGAACAATTGAAACAGTTTTGTGAAAACGCACAGGTAACATTTAACGAAATACTCTCCCATACAAGAAGTCGGCGGTTGTCACTTTTGCCTGCAATAGAGCGTATATTACAGCTTTGGATACCGCTAAAAGAATTCTTTGAGGTTGAAAAAAGAGCAGCGAAAGTAATTACTGACTTTTTTAATAATCCGTTAGCAGAACTATATTTCACATTCATACACAGCCAAGCACATGTAATTGAGAAACAAATCAAAAAAATTGAAAAACGAAATATTTCAGTAATTGAAGTTCAATTAATTTTAAGTGAAACTATATGTGATATGAAAGATAGATTTGAAAACAATTTTATTGGAATTCAAACACAAACAGTTTTGAAGAATTTAAAGAACAGAGGTTTCAATGATAAAATTTCTGATTTTGAAAATGGCATTAAAATTTTTTTTACGACTTTAATTAACTACTTGTCCTATTAAAAAAGTATGCAATTTTTAATTGAATGACATTGAGAAATATACCTGAATGGACTGACGTTCAGAGAACGATAACTTATTTACATTAAAGAAATATTTTGTCTGATGAATCATTCCAAGAAGTTTCTTATCTTAAGTCATTTTTAGAGGTAAATAAAGAATATCTAAAGGATAAGGATACAATTAAAAAATGGCTATATTTTTTTGAAAAAACTTCTGAAAAGGAGCAAAAACAAAATTTGTTAAATATAGTGCAATATTTATACGTAATCCCTAGTCATAATGCTTACGTAGAACGTATTTTTTCATTAATAAGTTCACAATGGACCACAGAAAGAAATTTTATTATAAATATTGATTCATTAGAATCTATCATTCAATGTAAGTTTAATTTTAATATGACATGCTTTGAATTTTACAACTATATCAAAGAAAAAACTGATGTTTTGTGCAAAGTACAAAGTTCAGACTTAAAATGAATAGTCTTTTTTTCATATAAATGTTTAAGTGAATTGTTAGTTTTTTTTAGAAGATTTTAATTTTTTTTTTTTTTTATATAAATGTTAAGAAGACTGTTAATTTTTTTTTTTTCAAATAAATGTTTGATAAATTTATCCATAAACAATTTTTTGGTTATTTTTTTTTTATAAGTGGGAAATTTTTGAGAAAGTGTCCTGGTGAGCGGAGTCAGACTTATGGCAGTCCTACACTAGGTGGATGAATGCCCCATTTCCTTTTCGCTTTGGTAATATTTTATATGCATTACGTGGCATGATGGCTATAAAAATAATGAAATAAAAACAAAAATTAACTGTCTTACAACACCCCATATTTACTGTCTCACAACACCCCATATTCGACATTTTCAAATGGCCATTGCGCCATCATCACATACAATATTTTTTGCAAAATCACTTCGGTGGGCTTAAAAGCAATGGAATATAGATCATTTTAATAAATATTTACCTTTACTTTGAATTGGCAATGTTTCTGGAAATTGCACATAGACAAACAATACAAAAAACTTTTAAGAGCGCGATCAAAACTCAAAATGTTTACAGACACTAGGAACACGTGTCAATGCGATGAGTGCACATAATAAGTGAGATCCCATTGAGAAAATATTTTACAGTTGTTGTGAGCATTCACAACATTACCACTATGTCAAATATTGACGTGTCTCACAACACCCCACTCTCCCCTACTAAAAAATTTTTGGGTATTTTAGGCACGAAAGTTTTTATGCAGTCAATTTTTTGGAAATTTAAGAAACTTGCACGTTCTTATTGAAAACGAAATTTGTCTAAAAAAAATACTTCTAAACCAAGAATGTTACTTACCACAAAGGTATGCAACTACCAAATTGCAATAACATATCTTTGAAAATTCTTGTAAGGCAAATTATTAACCTTACATATTTTAGGTGTTGGAACGAATCTGAATTGGATGAGGACCTTAGTATGTTTGGCGATGTTAAAAAATGTCAAAAATTTGGGTATAAATGGTTAAATATAAAAACGTGGCTGTTGAGGCACAAACTGTGTGTGGCTTTGGCGTCCAAGTGCCTTGATTCCCCCTCTGCAGATAATGACATACACCAGAGAATTATAAATTCCATGAAAAGCTTCTTGAAAACATGCTGCTTAGCCGTTCGCAGTGGGTATAAAACAAGTAGATCCAGTTTTTGATCTATTGTGTACAAATTTTAATAAAATGCACAGCAGAATAGCTCATAAGAAGCTCTAATAATGTCCTTTCAAGGGCTGAAATGGCCAAATTTTTTTGGATTTTTGAACACAAAAAAGCACAAAATTTTAGAATAATTGCGTGTAAAATTGGGAGCATTTTGTTACGATTCAGAGGGTTTTTTTTATAAACTAAACCTGTAAGGTCAAGGGTATATTAACGGGTGATGACGGTGATGACGGGTAAGACTTTTTTAAAAACGTCACAAAAAAGTTTCCTTTATTTTCATGAAAAAAATTTATTACAAATATATTTGTAAGCTACAGAAGATATATAAAAATTTAATGTATGATTGAAAAAGGTTCTTGATCAGCCGTACGTTGGAGCTTTGTTGGGATACCTCTGAAGGATCGTTGGACAACAATTTGGTCCATTTTACGAATACTTGCACGAATTCTTCTTTCGAGTTCTTGACAGTTTTTAGCTCTCCAATTGTTTTTGTATACCAACGAACTTAAATTTCCAAAAAAAATCTTCAATTGGACGACATTGAGGCAAGTTTGTGGGATTTCGCTCTTTTGGTATAAAATTCACTTTTCGCTTAATTAAGAAATCCTGCGTCTTTACGGCGTAATGTGATGATGCCTTGTTGGGCCAGAAGACATGAGAATTGCCATCAGAGTTATGCTCTTTCAGAAAATTAATCAAAATTTTGGTCAAACATTCTTTATGGTATACTTCTTGGCTAACTGCAAATTTACTTGGTTTGAACCAAGGCTTTGAAATTGCTTTTTCTGACATTACAATGTAAAGCATAACCTTTGATTCAAATTTATGCTTGAACTTTAATTTCACATTTGAATTACATTTAGAAACGTCATTTGAGTAAAATCGATCATTTCCAGGCACTTGAAGGTTGCTTAGCGGGAAATAACTTTCATCGTCCAAAACGTATGATTTTTTTCCATAATTTCGAAGCATCCATCGGCATTGTGATTTAATGGTGCATATTTGCTCAATGGTGTACTCTGGCGATCTGATTTTTTTTTCGACATTTAATCTGCAGTTTTTTCAATGTTTTGCAGATATAATTTTGATCGCATTTCATCTCAGCAGCTGCGTCACGTTGACTTATGCTGTCCGAATTGCTAAATTTACGTTTAAGCTTAGATAGAGCCTTTTTAGTCATTATTTTTGGAATCCTTCCACTTCCAGATTTTCTTTTTACTTGCAAATTCTTCAGAATTCTGTATATTTTTTTTAGAGATTTTGGGATACCTTCGTCTTTAAAATGATTCACCGTAAATATTTTGCCAAGCTTTTCATTGCTTTTATAAAATTGTACAACGCGCTCACGGAGGATATGTTGCTTCGACGACATTTTAATGAAAACTGTATCTAGTTCTTAGCAACGAAATTTATGCAAATAATTTTAGAACCCATGGCAACAATAAAAATTAGCGCCTACTTATTTGATGTGATAGATTTCAAATTAGAGTAGTTTGAAATAAGTCTTATTTTTTTGTCATCACCCGTTATCTTTGTGCAAACGTTGGTTACACCTAAAACGAAGCGTATCCGGTATAAAAAAGTATAAAATGGGCGTGATACGCCCATGAACATGTCCACATCCCTTACAACGCACAATATTAAAAGGTTCATATTTGACTTTGAGAGATGAATCTTCGCATAGAAACATTTTATATCATAACTAAGGTGTGCACAAAAAATGGGCGTCATTTGCCCACCAACATGCCCATCTCCCATATAACCTACTATGGTAAAAACTCTCTAAAGAGGTTTATATATGAGCTACAAAGATAAAACTAGGTATGTTAGATTATTATATCAAAAGTAAGATAGATGTGTTTACAAAATGAGCGTCATCCTCTCATGAACAGGTCCACCTCCCATACAACCCGTGAAACTTCGTGTGGGAACATTTAATATCAAAACTGCGGTGTGCACAAAAAAATGGACGTCATCTGCGCACCAACACGCCCACCTACCACACAAACCACATTAGTTAAACCTGTATTATTTCTAAAGGTACAAATAATGCCTGGATTTTTATAGGAAGTCACGTCTATTTGTTTTAGTATTTTAATATATATTTAAATGTTAGGGTATTTCATAGTCGGGCTAGACCGACTTTAGACTTTCTTTGCATATTTTATGATTATACAGGGTGTCCCAGACCTAGGGGACAATAATGCAGGGGGTGATTCCTCATCATGATACGATCAAAAAATTGAATGGGTGAGGGTGGTCGCAAACGCCCCCCTACACTCAGAAAAATATCACCTGTAATATTAACAGTCGGTCGCTGTTATTTCAAAACACTATTCGATTGAATTATTTGCGTTTAAGTTAACAATTTTCTTTGTTGAATGAACGTTTCAAAGTATTTTTGTGCTGTTAAAATCATCTGTTGAAATATTTTTGTGCTTTTGTTGAATTGTCAATTTTTTCTAAGCAATAGTTTTTATATGTGTTTTGTTATATTTATATTATCGTTGCCAATAGCTCAGTGGAAGTGCACTAGACTGTCATGCGGGGGACGTGGGTTCGAAACCTAGCTGTGTAATTATCAAAAATTGTAATTTAATATTTGAAATAATAATAATTCTGTTTCATTAATTGTTTGGTCAAAAATAACCTTAAAAATAAGTTGCTTACAATCAGTGTTGCCGCGACGGTTCTAAAAAAAAGTATCCATAAAAAGGTCAGAAATGGATCCAAATGTATCCACTTAAAAAAAAATAAGTATCCAGGTATCAAATTGCAAAAAACTATATTATATTCACTTTTTAAACACAAAAAAGTATTTTTTGCTTCTTATCTCAATCAATTTTCATAAAAAGTATTTAATTAGAAGCGGCATATACTGTGTTTACATGCAGAGTTAACTCGGAACTTACTCGTAGTGAGCTCTGCATGTAAACAAGGGTTGAGTTGAGTTTCGTTAAAACCAAGAAAACTCCACAAAACTTGTTGGATTTAGCTGAGTACTATCTGTTAAAATCTTTTATCGTATTTTTCACTTAAAAATACATAGTAGCTGCAAGAGTCTGTTGAACAAGAGTCTATTGAGCTGCCAACAAACAATTTGCTCTAAACAAACTTGACAAATCTAACTCAATTCGACGTCTTGCTTGTAACCCTAACCACGGGTTTACAAAATTACAAAAATACACAATAATGGCAATGCTAACAATAAAAAGCATATTTTCCCAGCAAACATTATGACTCTTAAAAGACTCTTTCAAGACTCATATAAATGAGGGTTCATCATCATAATGCGCTCAAAATGAGTTTTATTAGTACATTTTCGTATGTTGTGGGCTCCAAAATATGATTCATATTTTTGACTGTTTTATGAGTCTTTTTGCACTCATAGTAATAACGGTTTTTAGACTCATATTTAAAACTCTTTTAAGACTCATATTTAGTACTCTTTCATTACTCATATTGAATACTCTTTTAAGACTCATATTGAGTACTCCTTCATTACTCATATTGAATACTCTTTTATGACTCATATTGAGTACTCTTTTAATACTCATATTGAATACTATTTTAAGACTCATATAAGAAGTCATTTTTAAACGAACATTTGTTGTAGTTCACTTCCAATGCATATATATCGCCACAAATAATTCTCCGAAAAGCGACGTCAGGATAGCATGTGTCCATAATGGACAGTTACAAAGTCTTATACAATTAAAATAAATATTCTCGATTAAGTTCTTATTTGTTCATTAGATATGGTGCTTTTAAAATAATCCGATGCTATTCTCTCATACAACACTCCCATAGAAGACTCTTTTATGAGTCTTCTTTCTGATTACGCATAAATCAATCAATATATGATCCTTTTATGAGTCTTTTTTTATGAACAATCATGTTACCGTCATATTTAGGACTCTTTCATGAGTGTCTTTTATAAGTACTCATAAAGCAGATACAATAATGACTGTTTTAAGAGTCTTATTTTTGAACAATCATTTCACAGTCATATTAAAGACTCTTTCATGAGTCCTTTTAATGAGTCATCAAAAAACATGCATAAAAAACACTCTTTTTAGAGTCATTTTTTGGAGAGCCTCAGAAAATGTTTGCAGGGTTCATATAAAATCAAAAAATTCCTATCTATCATTTGAAAAATATGTCAGAAGAACCAAAAAACTTTCTAAATTAAGAACAAAACCATATTTTTTCAGGATAATTTTGTTAATAAAATCGTTGATTTTAGTAGTAGGAGTGTAACTTTTTGCCTTAAAATATATTTGGATACGTTGCATCATAATCAATCAAAAACTCGATTTTGAATTTTTGGTAATTTAGGGCATTTTTGATTTCATATGACTATATTTTCATATAAAACTGATTTTTCAATAAAAGTATCCAAATTTCCACTAAGGCTAAATAACTAACAAGTATCCATCAATTTTTGAAGAAAAAAAGTATCCAAATGGATCCATTTGGATCCAAACGGCAACACTGCTTACAATCTTGCAAAAAAAAAAAATTGCAAATTTAATTTTTTATTTAAAAAAAAACATTTTAAATAAAAAAAATATTTTTGTTGTCTTTGCCGGTATTTGAACCGTGAAAACTCGAGTACTAGACTCACACGTCAGCACACTCCGCCATATATGAACTTTCAAAACAGTGATCAAATTTTAATAAATAAGTTTTAAAACGGGTTTCATGTTCTATAGACCAACAGTCAACCGACTGTTGATTTGAAAGTTTCATTTGTTGGATGGTATTTAACAGTGAAATCTGTTATTTCAACCCATGATTTGTTTGATATAACAGCATTTTTTGCCTGAGTGTAGAGAGCTAGGAGGAAAAAACAAAAAAAAAAATAGATGCCATTACGTTTTAATGCATAACTTACATATCTTTACAACGATGATAACTTTTTAAAAAACTTTTCCTGTACTTTTGCTCAACATTGCATTTTAATCAGAGCAGCTTCTTTTCGTAAAAAATCGATTTTTCGAAGCAAAGCAACTTTGTTTATTTAGATTTCAACAGTAAAACGGTTAGATTTAACGGAATTTGTTTTAAAAACAAGTTACTCATTATCAAGTGAGATTATCGATTTTTTAACGAAAATAACCTGCTCTGATTAAAATACAATGTTCAGCGAAAGTACAGGAAATTTTCAAAAAAAAAAAAACTATATCATAAAAAATACTTAAAAATTTGGTGTTTTTTCGAGAAAATTGCATTGAAAGTTGAATTTAAAAAAAAAAAAACGAATTTTTTGATTTTAGGTGCTCGTAACTTTTTTAGTTGTGTATTTTGTTTTTTCCTCCTAGCTATCTAGGGGGATGTTTGCGACCACCCCCACCCATACAATTTTTTGCTCTATTCATGATGGGGAATCACCTCCTGCATTATTGTACCCTAATTCTGGGACACCCTTTGAATGCAATTTCAATTTCCTGAAATTATTCATGATTTGAAAAATGAAAACGATAAACTTCTTGACAATAACAAGAGTTTCCCAAACATTAGAAATTTGTAATTAAGATCTTTTTGTATCTAAGCTAATTGTTGCATTGAAATAACGGTAAATTGTAAGCATCTCGGTTAAATTTTAAAATTTCAAATAAAAACTCAAAATTAACTATGGAAATTTTTCTTGCACGCGCCTTAATTAAACTTGCAAACTTCCAACCAACGGCGACATTGTGTTTATTTCATTGTGTAAAAGTTCGAGTCCTATTAATTGTGGGAAATTTAACAACAAGTATGAATTCCCTTTATTATTATATTTAATGATTTATTATGGCTTCACTGCACTTTATTGTGGGCACCGATGTTGAGCGAAGAGCAGCGAGCGAGCAGCGAGAGCGATTTCTTTGTGCGTTTGTTCAGATGTAAATCTGCTGGCGATGATAAAAATGTTGGCTGTTTGCTTTGATATAAATATAAATAAAAAAAAAATAAAAACACAACAAAAGCAACAAAAACAACAAACAACAACAAGAACAAAAAAACAATACAAACCCTCACAAACAGCTCTATTAAATATTAATATTTACCTTTGCGTAGGTTTCTATAATGTTTTTGGTTTTGTTGTTGTTGTTGTTGTTGTTTTTCCCTCTTTGCTTTCGTTGCTGTTTTGTTGTCTTTATTAAAGTTCACTTGCATTAAATGTTAAACAATACACAAAGCTACAAAGAAAGCAAGACAGAAAGTCTGAGAATTGCTTTTGCAAAAATTTGTTTTTTTGTTTGTTTTTTTTTTTGATCTGGGAACAAACACAAAATATTATTTAAATATGAGCAGTTTCAGTCGCTTTATTTGCTATCGAACCAACTTTTTGAGCATAATTTTTTTTATGCTGCTGATTGTTAGCAAATGTAATCATTTGTTTTTGTGTTTTCTTATCAAATGGCTTGAATTAATGCAAATATTTTCTTTTGAATTTTTTTAATTTATTTATTTTTATTTTATCTTCTACCACCTTTTCTGCAGCAAAACTGCTGACTGACGCCCCTTTTTTTTTGGTAAATGTTTTGCATTTTTTCACAGCTATTTAAGTAGACCCTTTAAATTATTTATTAGGCCTTTGAATCTTGCTTGACAGTTTATTTTCGTTTAGGTTTTTTTTTTATTTTCTTTTTTTGTGTTTTTTTCTTTGTTTAATTTACACAGCAACCCGCATGTTTTTGTTTTATTTCTGCTTCATTAAATTTTCTCTGCTTAAATTGCTTCTTGGAAATTTTGTTTAAATTTCATACAAAAAAATTCAATTAAAATCATTCATGCCCTTCCTGCACCATCATGCAATCGCACGTGCACGTTTTATGCTATAATTGTTATTGTTGTTTATATTTCATCGCTGGCACTAAAATCAATGTAGACCGTTTTTGGCTTTCACAAAACTTACCAAATTGCCAATTCCACAGCCAATCAAACAATATTAATCCTTACGAACACACACACACACACAAGGTCAAGCAGCATTGTCTTCAAATATATAACATAACGTCAAGTATCGTAACGAATGTCACGTGCCACGTCTTTTGTTGTGTTTAGTTTTTGTTACTTTTAGCGTAAGTTTAAAGCTTTTGCTTTTATTTCATGCCGTTGACACTTTCACAACATTTCTCTCTTCATGCTCAGTTTGGCCTGCTTTCGTACCTGACTCAATATATTTTGACTTTTATTTAATTTTCTGATCACGACCTTTCAAATGTTTTCATTATTGTGCCTTTTGCAAACCCTTATAATAATTGTTGGTATCCTTGGCCCTGTCAGCAACGTGTCTGTCTTTTATTGTTGTTTGTCGCAACTTTGGGCGCTCAGAAGAAAGTGCAGAGCGTTGCCACCTTCGTGCCATAAAAACATTGCTACTTTCGTTTATTTTCGCCACTTTCTTATTGACGTTTAAGCTAGTCCTTGAACAACAACAACAACAACAATAACAACTTGCTTATTATATGTCATATGTATGTTTGAAACATACTTTATATTTATTTTTATAATTCTTACAAGTTGCAGTTTTTGCTATTATTTTGCTGCATTTCAATTTTAAATTCTTTGATTTAAACTGTTGAGTTAATAAGTAATTTTTTTCTGCCTCAATATCCTGCGTTTATTTGTTCTAAACAAGCCACTTTTATTTTTAGTTCAAACAATTGAGCTTTTTAATCAAACAAGTTATGAGCTTTGTTTGACACTTCAACTTTTTATTTATTTTTTTTTTTTTTCTTCACATCTTTACTTCCCCCAATAGGCACTCTATAAAATCTCTCGCCCACCCACATTTTTAGTATGTTTTTTTTCTAATTGCTTGCATGTTGGGCTTGACTGTGTAATTGTTTGCGTTACGTTCTCCCTGACGCTTGTTAAAGTTACGTTTTTCCTTTTTTTTTTTGCCCACCACCTCACTTGTTTGTTTGCAAAGGTGAGTCATGGTAATGTTTATTCAAACAAGCTCTGTTATTTTTACTTTTGCTCTTTTTAGTTTTGTTGTTTTACTGCCATTTTTTCCTGTACCACGTTTTAGTCTTGATGGGGGTCAATTTTTATTACCATTCTTTGACCTAGCCATGTTTTTTATGTTTTATAGATTGCAGTAGTCTGTGTTGTTTCTGTTGTACTCACTACTACCGTGTTTATTATTGTTTTGCTTCTACTATTATTCTTCTTATTATTATTGTTATCATTTGTGGTCAATGCAGTTGTTCGGTTCATCCTGTTTAGTTATTTATTTACATGCATAAGTTTCTATTTGTAGTTAAAGCCATTGTTAGCAAGTTATTCAATTAGAACAATATAAATCTAATGGAACATAGAATTTGCTTTATTCAAAGAACTGCCTTTTATACAGAATTTTTGAAGAGATCTAGCGAAACAGTCATTATCGTAATTCTGCAAATAAATAATGTAAATAATGAAAACAGTTTCTATTGAAGTGGTTAAGTGTCGAAATATTAATAGAAAAACAAACCAGAAGAACTATCACTAGAGTAACTTTGGGTATTGTGATATGGTCGGGTAATGTGATATACCTGCATATTTTGTTAAATACACAATTTTCGACAAGAATAAACATGTGAACATAACTGCAACAGAAAACAAGTAAAGAAAGTCTATCTAGGCCGACTATGAATTACCCTAAACCTCCTTTCTCAAAAAAATAATAATAATATTATTGAAAATGGGCGTGTCCGTGGGCGGATGTAGCCTATATTTTATATGCAAATGTTGAAAAAAAATTTACACATACCAAGTTTTATTCCTGTAGCTCACAGTTAATGCCTTTATCATGCTTTCGCTATGAGAGATGGGCGTGTTCATGGACGGATTACTCCCAATATTTTAATACACCTTTGTTTTGGTATAAAACACATACATACCAAATTTGATCTCTCTATGACAAACATAATCATATTTATTCATTTTTAAACTTTTTGGGTTGTATGGGAGGTGGGCGTATCCGTGAGCGGATGACGTACATTTTTCAAAGACATCTTTGTGTTGATATAGAACACATACATACCAAATTTTATTGTTGTAGGCTTTTATGAGCTGAGTTATGCAATTTTAAATTTTTGCGTTGTATGGGAGGTAGGCTTGTCCATGGGCGGATTCCAAAAATATTCAATAGTGCAGATCCTTGGGTTCATGTGACTATGTGTACCAAGTTTCATCCAATTATCTCAACTCCTTCTTCTAATTCTGTATATACGGACAACACACAGACGGACAGACGGCCGGACGGACGGACGGACATAGATATCTCGACTCACGTGGTGACGCTGATCAAGAATATATATACTTTTCTATACCGGACTCGCTTCGTTCTATGCGTTACAAACGTTTGCAACCTGACCTTTCAGGTTTAGGGTATAAAGAGATGGCTGCAGTTTAATGCGCGCTCTCATTCGCTGTTTTTGCTCTCATTGCTGTAAAATTGTTATAGCCGATATTTTAATAGTCGGGTGAGTGAATTCCAATATCTTAAGCAGAATTGTGGTGACCGTGGCATGCAGGTTAAGTGTGTGGCTTAGCATGCTCAGAGCCCGAGTTCGATCTCCAGTCGCGGCGAAAAGTTTTTTCAATAAAAAATTTTTCTGATCGTTTACCACCTCTCTGCAGACAATGGCAAAACTCAGAGAGTAAATTATGCCATGTAAAGCTTCATGGCGACAGGAATTAGACTCGAAAATTAGACGCCTGGCCGATGGTTTTAAGACCGGAGCCTCTGCCTGGAAGGATGAGAATGGGAATCTAGTGACAGATATCCAGAGTAGACTGGTGTTATGGAGGGAACACTTCTCTAGTCTCAGAAATGGTGACGCTGACAACAATCCCGCCAGTGGAGATGATATCCCGGAAACCCCAATCATGGATGACAGCGTTGAAGTTCCGCTGCCTGACTATAACGAGGTCTTAACAGCTATAGCTCGGCTTAAAAACAACAAAGCCGCAGGAGCCGATGGCCTGCCAGCTGAGCTGTTTAAGACCGGTGGCGAAGCTCTGTTTAAATGCATTCACAGACTTATATGCAGAATATGGTCGGAAGAATGCATTCCAGATGATTGGAACCTCAGTGTGCTCTTACCAATCCACAAGAAAGGCGATCCCACCATTTGCGCCAACTACCATGGGATTAGCCTTCTTAATATCGCATATAAGGTCTTGTCGAGCGTATTGTGTGAAAGATAGAAGCCCATCGTTAACCAACTGATTGGACCTTATCAGTGTGGCTTCAGACCTGGAAAGTCCACCATCGACCAGATCTTCACGCTCCGACAAATCTTAGAAAAGACCCTCGAAAAACAAATCGACACACACCATTTTTTTGTCGATTTCAAAGCCGCCTTCGACAGTCCAATAAGGAGTCACCTATACTCCATCATGTCTGAATTTGGTATTCCTGCGAAGCTAATACGTCTTTGCAGGATGATACTGAAGAACACCAGCAGCGCAGTAAAAAAAGGGAAGGACCTCTCCCTTCCGTTCGGTACCAAGCGAGGTTTCAGACAAGGTGATTCTTTATCGTGCGACTTCCTTAATATAGTCATGGAGAAGATCATCCGAGCTGCTGACCTGAGACGCAGCGGCACAATTTTCTATAAGGTTGCGGTTATAGTGAACGCGATTCAGATAGGCAGGCAGGCAAGCTGAAATCTGTGTGAAAAAACGAGATGCAAATAGCTATCTATTTCGCTTGTTCACATTGCCTGTCTGCCTGCCTGTCTGACTCGGCGTTCACTATAACCGCAACCTAAGAGTGTTATGCTGCTGGCGTATGCTGATGATATTGACATAATTGGCCAAAATACGCGCGAAGTCATTGCAGCATTCTCCAGGCTAGAAAAAGAGTCGAGTCGAATGGGTCTTTCAGTGAACGCATATAAAACAAAGTATCTTGTGTCAACAAACAAACAGTCCCAGCGTCTTGGAAACCACGTCACTGCTGACAACACCTCCTTTGAGGTAGTGAAGGACTTTGTTTACCTGGGATCCAGCATAAACTTCTCCAACGATATCAGTATTGAGATTAAACGAAGGGATAACTCTTGCCAACAGGTGTTACTTTGGGCTCAGTAGGCAATTGAGAAGCAGAGCTCTCTCTCGACAAACAAAACTGACGCTCTATATGTTAATTATCATGCCCGTCCTACTATACGCATCACAAACCTGGACGTTGAGCAACGCTGATGAAAGGAGTTTGGGAGCGTTCGAGAGAAAAATCCTTCGCAAGATCTATGGTCCAATCTGCGTCAATGGCGAGTACCGAATACGCTGGAACCACGAGCAGTATGAGCTATATGCCGACATCGATATAGTCAAGCGTATTAAAATAGAGCGGCTTCGCTGGCTAGGTCATGTCGAGAGAATGAACGACGAAGATCCAGCGAAAAATATTGGATTTGGTATCCAGCGGTGGCCAACGCAGACAAGGAAGACCGCATCTCCGTTGGAAAGACCAGGCATTGGATAACCTGACAACGCTTTGAGTTTCCAACTGGCGCCAGCAAGCGCACGACAAAAGAGGCTGGCGCAAATTCTTAGACCAGACCAAAACCGACCAACGGTTGTAAGCGCCATCTTACCACCAAAAGAGCACCAAAGTCCTTTCAAGGCCTGAAATGGCCAATTTTTTTTTTTTTTTTTTTTTGGCAGCGTTTAGTTAATTTTGAATTGAGTTATAAGCCGGACGTGCGCGCGCATAAAGTTTTGAAAAGTACAGTTTTGATAAAAATGTTTGTTTGTGCTAAAGACAATAGATAGAAAAAGTAATAGAAATAAAAATAAAAGAAACACTGGTAGCAATCGAAAAACTCGTCCCTTGAAACGCCAGTTTCGTGGCAACCAACACGAAAGAGATGAGGACAACGAATTCACAAGTACATCGGCAAAAAGTTTAAAAATAATGAAAACGAAGACATAAGCTTTGACAACAAAACGGAGAATCGCATTTTGTAGTTTTTTACAGTTTTCTCGGCGATTGCTAATCTGGTGATATGTGCCAAATGTGAAGGAAAAATCGAGTTTAAAAAAGCATCGCCTTATAAAATTGGCTTCAAAATTGGTGTTCACTGCGCTTGCCCGACCACTACATACATTTTTTGATCGTCTTTGGTTGGCAAATCATATTTGGCCGCTGAGTCCTCATTTTTTGAAAAAGAGGCAGGAGTTTAAAAAAAAGGAGTCACAAAAAAAAACATATTTTATTGCCTAAAATTTTTTTTGAGTTTTTTCAAAATCACGTTTTTAAACTTCGAAGTCACTTTTCTCCGTTTCTAACCTTCGTTTCCGTTTCTGAACCGATTTTTATGAAACCAAGTGCAATCGACGCAGAATTATCGAATTTCTTAAACTGCATGCTCAAATTTTTCATTTCAATTTGATGTAAAAAAATTACTTCAAACCTAAACGCGTTTATCTCAAAACCACGTTTTTCGAGCTGCGGCCCAGATTGCGCCCGTAGGTCTGAACCGATTTGGATGAAACAAAGTGCAATCGACGCAAAATTGTCACCATTCTGGTCCCTACCTCAGTCACAATTTTAAACAATTTTTTTGCCATTTTTTTTTTTTTTACTCTAAACTAAAAAAAAAGACCCAAAATTGGTTTTTCATTTTTCAATGGCCGCCATTTTGTTAGAAATAATCGCAAAATTTTGATTGAGGTAAGGACCAGCATAAAATCTGTACTCAATCTAACGCCGTTTACTCTTTCCATTTCAGATGATCCGAAGTCGAGTTATCCGGGCTGCAAGCAGCATATCTTTTTTTTTCGACTTTGAAGGCTGACAACTTTTTGAACAGTCCTCGTACAAAGGAAAAAAAATGTATTTAAGGGGGCCGTTAAGGTTGGCCGTTTTTTTTAAATCGATATTTTTTTATTTATAATTTTGTATTTTAGTAAATATTCTTAAGATTCTAAAAAAAAACAATTTCATGGAAAAATTCCTACGGGTTCAAAAGTTACAGCCGGATTAGTGAGAGCGCGTTTTTAATTTTAACCTTTTTTTCTTTGTTCACAAACTTTGAACGCGTTTATCTCGAAACCACGTTTTTCGTACTGGTTGCGACACTAGCGGGTTCATTTTTTGACGAATTTTTTTTTTGGATTTTTTTAAACTTGATTCGCTTATTTATGACACGAGCTTTTTTAATTTTTTTTCGATTTTCTATGAATTCTTAAAGTCTATATTTTTTTCGAAAAACACTTTCAAATTTGGAACATCATCAAAAATTGAAAATTTTTTTTTCGCAAAAACACACTTTCAAATTTGGAACATCACCAAAAATTGAAAAAAAAATTTAAATAAAGCTCCTGTCACACGATAACCAATTTTGTTAAGATTTAAAAAAGTCATTTTTTTTTTCCAGATCGGACAATTTGCTGCAACCACGAAGCCCCGTTTTTTTCTTTGCTGCCAGTTTGGAGCTCTATAAAACCATGTTAGAATGAAAAATATATTTTTTAATTTTTTTTCTTTTGAATTTCTTCAATTCTCTACAATAATAAAAATGTTTGTAGAAATGTTTGTTTTTGACTGAGTTATGAATTTTTTAAAAAAGGTCTGTTTTCTCTGCTGCAAATGTTAGTCCCACCTTAATATAATATGTTCTAAATGCAATAAAAAACAAAATTTAAATGACTCTTTGCGTTTTCAAATGAGAAGTTATTAAAAAGGGTAAAAAAGCAGCCTTCCAACAAGGAATACTCCCTTAACAATATTTAAAAAACATTTGTATACGAAAGGGAAAATCGGAAAATCGGAGCGACGAAAAGAAAAAAATATTTTTTTCCGATTATTTTAAGATACACTGCTTTTCAGAAATGTTTGCCTACTCATGGCTCTGCGTTGCGTTACTGAGTTGAAGCACCTAACTGCGTTGATGGACTTGTTTTGAAAAAAGGTGACGCAATGGCGCAGTAATACAAATTGTTTTATGTACGTTCTTCTTACTTTGTTCATTTCAGTCGAACGTGTTCATTTATAAAATATTGCTTAAGATTTTTCTTTAATGAGTTGATGAGCATGAGCTATTGAATATTTTTTTATTTATTTTCTTGAGGCCAAATTGAAGTTTATAACATAATTCAATGAGCTACTCGGACTCACAAAATTTATCAAATTAATACAACGCGATATCAAAATCTTAATTAACTCTGCTTATTTACGTCTTGTTGACAACACATCAACGTATAGCAAACTACGCCATGGCGCAATTGAGTTAGCGCATTTCCGTGATACAGTCAATTACGATTGGATTAGTGTATCAGCGCAGTCATTTTTGTTGTTTAGTTTAGAATAAAAGTTTTGTTTTTCCCTATATTTGATCAAACTTCCTTCTTAATGTATCTTTTACCAGCTCATCAACGGTATATAAAAAGAATATTTACTTTTGGCTCATTCAATTGTTATTTAATTATATGCTCGGTAATAAACTGTTTGTGTTACTTGGTCAACTCAAACAAAAAAACTTGACTTTTATTATTTTGTTGCTTTAATAGCACGTTAAATGCTTAATTAAATGGCAGAGCTGAAAGTTTTTAATAAATGACAAAATAAATTTATGTCATTATTAGAAATTGATAGCATCAAGCCATTATTTTTTTCCTGCAATTGGGTCAAATATTCAGCCTAGATAATTACCGATAGTTCAGCTCCACTCTAGGTAAAACTTAAGCCAACCTCTACCTAAAAAATTTAGTTTTAAATATAATTCAAAGTCCAGTCAACAGCAGCAGAAACACAAATTATAGTGAGAAGAATAGAAAGAAGAATGAGTCAGAAACCACTCCTCTCCCTCTGCCACCCACAGTTGGCTCTTCAGCATTTATATCGGACGGCAATAAATCACGTCCGGAAAATAGAAAAAAAAGGTATAATTTGCACACAACCAGCAGGTATTGCAAAAAAAATAAAAAAATGCATGAAATTTTATATGTATTAATTTCGTGGATGAAATATTTTCGAAATAAAAAAAAGGATGTAAAATGAAAATAATTTGATATGATTTGCAAAAATAATTAATTTACGTTTTAAGCAGAAAATATGGAAAATCCATGATTGAAAATGTATAACCAGCCAGCAGCAAATAAAAAAAATGTGCGATATAAAACATAAAAACAACAACAACAACATGGAAACTCCATTACACTAATAAAAATTCATTTAAAATTGTGCAATCGATCGATTTGTGTACTTTTTGGTTCCTGTTTTATTTTGTTGTTGTTTTGGTTTTTTTTTTTTACTTTTATTAAAAAAGCAGCTTCCATGAACAAGCAAGCGAGGATGGTCGAGAAAATTGGCCGTATCGCTTCTGCTGCTGCTGCTGATGCAGTCATTGAGGCTCCATTTATTGGTCAGTGGCAACAACATCTCAAACTGAAGTAGAGCACAACATAGCATAGCATAGCATAGCATGGCATGGCATGTAGCGGTGTGGCATGAAGGAGCAGCCAGCCAGCCATCAGTTCAAATGAATCACATGCTGTTCGAACTGGTGTAGAGAAGCGTTAACAGCTGCAACATGAGCAGAAGAAGAAGGAAAGAAAGGAAGCGACAGAAAATGTGCATAGTTAGCATGTGGTGAACCAACCCATTCACATGATGAGGGGGCGGAGAAGCTAAAAGGGTGCATTTTTGTTGCACATCATGAAAAGCGCGCCACAGCATGTTGCATATTTTATTTGGAACTCGGTCAGTGAAGTAAGCGTTTCAAACCAATTGAAAGCTGCTGCTACTGCTGCTGCTGAAACAAAAACAACCAAATCATTATTGATTGAATGAATGAATAGATGGATGCATGTTTGGTTAGGATGGATGTAGATGAAAGCATGAATCCATGACTCAATCATTGTTTGTGTAGCATTGTGTATGCAGTGGCAGCAACAGCAGCAGCAACATTGTTATTCATGCGACGTTGTGTTTGTTGTCCAGTTGGATTTTCAATTTTCCTGCAATCAAATCATCGTGTTTTAGCGGTTTCATTCGTATTTTTTTTTAAAGCTTTGAAAAACTGTTGAAAGTTGTTGATGAGATGCTTTACAATTCTTAAAATTTTTTAAAGCGATTTACAAGTGAAAATAGTATTTTTAACTTTTTTTTTAGAATATAAATATTAAATATTTTCATAAATATTAAATATTTTTGTAAATATTAAATATTTTCATAAATATTAAATATTTTTGTAAACATTAAATTGTTCTTAAAAATAAGAAATATTTATTATAAATAGTCAAAAATAAAAGTAAAAATGTAAAATTATAAAAATATACAAAATGAAAAATATAAAAACTTTTATATAAATATAAATAATTTTGAAAGGTATAAAAATATTAAAATATAAGTATAACAAGTAAAGAAAGTCTAAAGTCGGTCTAGGCCGACTATGAAATATTCTAAACCCACTTTTAAAAAAAAACTTTTTATTGTAAATGGGCGTGTCCGTGGGCGGATTAAGCCTATATTTTATATGCATTTAAATGTTGATGAAAAATTTACACATACCAAGTTTTATTCCTGTAGCTCACAGTTAATGCCTTTATTGTGCTTTCGCTATGGGAGGTGGGCGTGTTCATGGACGGACTACTTCCAATTTTTGAACACACCTGAGTTTTGGTATAAAATACATGCATACCAAATTTAATTTCACTATGACAAACATAACCTTATTTATTGAGTTGCAAAATTTTTGGGTTGTATGGGAGGTGGGCGTGTCCGTATGCGGATGACGTCCATTTTTCAAAACCATCTTTGTCTTGTCATAAAAAACATACGTGCCAAATTTTAGCTCTGTAGGTTAAACAGAGGCTTATTTATTGCGTTTTCAATTTTTGGGTTGTATGGGAGGTGGGCGTGTCCGTGAGCGGATGACGTCCATTTTTCGAAAAAATCTTTGTGTTTGTATAAAACACATACATATCAAATTTTATTATAGTAGGCTAATTATGAGCTGAGTTATGCAGATTTCAATTTTCGCGTTGTATGAGAGGTAGGCGTGTCCGTGGGCGGATGATGTCCACTTTTCAAAACCATCTTTGTTTTGTTACAAAAAACATATGTGCCAAATTTTAGCTCTGTGGGTTAAACAGAGGCTTATTTATTGCGTTTTCAGTTTTTGGGTTGTATGGGAGGTGGGCGTGTCCGTAAGCGGATGACGTCCATTTTTCAAAAACATCTTTGTGTTGATATAAAACACATACGTACCAAATTTTATTGTTGTAGGCTAATTATGAGCTGAGTTATGCAGTTTTAAATTTTTGCGTTGTATGGGAGGTAGGCGTGTCCGTGGGCGGATTCCAAAAATATTCAATAGTGCAGATTCTTGGGTTCATGTGACCATGTGTACCAAGTTTCATCCAATTCTCTCAACTCCTTCTTCTTATCCTGTGTATACGGACAACACACAGACGGACAGACGGACGGACGGACTGACGGACGGACGGACATGAATAGCTCGACTCACGTGGTGACGCTGATCAAGAATATATATACTTTTCTATACCGGACTCGCTTCATTCTATGCGTTACAAACGTTTGCACAAAGTTAATATACCCTGACCTTTCAGGTTTAGGGTATAAAAATGTTAACATAAAAGTATAAAAACGTTAAAATATAAGTATACAAATATTAAAATATAAGTATAAAAATGTTAACATATAAGTTCAAAAACGTTAAAATATAAGTACACAAATGTTAAAATGTAAGTTCATATATATTTATATAAGAATAAAAATGTTAAAGTACATAAAAATGTTAAAATACAAAAAAATGTTAAATGACATAAAATGCTTAAAAATATAAAACTGTTAGAATATTTAGAAATGTTAAAATGTATAAAAATGTTAAATTTAAAACAAATATAAAAAATACTAAAAATATAAAATATAAAAATAAAAAAATTATAAAACACAATGTATCATTCAAAAATATAAATATTAAAAATATGAAAAATAAAAATATTAAATATAAATAAATAAAGTCATTGTTGCAAGAAACTAATTATTAATTTATTTATTAACGAAAAATAAATTTAATAAAAAAACAATTAAATATAAAGCATGTATTTTATATAAAATATTTTTTTAAGAAATTTAAAAAGAAGTTATATTAAAAAATATAAAAACTGTTAGAATATTTAAAAATGTTTAAATATTTTTATTATATAAAAATGTTAAAATATAAAATAAATACAAACTATAAAAATATAACAAATATAAAAAAAAGAAATATAAAAATATATAAAATATAAAAGTTACAAAATACATAAAAAATTTAAAACACAAAATAAAAAATATAAAAAATATGAAAAAAATAAAAAAATATATTTTATATAAATAAATTAATTAATTATTACAATAAATTGATTCTTACTTTATGTTTTAATGTATAAATGAATAAAATATGAAATATATTAAATATAAAACATATATTTTAATAAAATATTTTATTTTAAAAAACACAAAAATGATGAAAAATATAAAAAATACAAATTTTAAAAAAATGTACAAATAATATAAAAATATTAACAATCCCAAAATATAAAAAAACAAAAAAAAAAAAAAACAAATTGGCCATTTCAGCCCTTGAAAGGACTTTGACCGAGCTTCTTATGATCAATTGTGTTGTTTGTGTTATTAAATGTTTGCACACAATTAACCGAGAACTGGACATGCATGTTTTATGCCGACTCCGAACGGCTAAAGTTCATGTTCTCAAGAAGCTTTGCATGACATTATTTACTCTCTGTGGTTTGCCATTGTCTGCAGAGAGGTGGTGACCGATCAGAAAAATTTTTATTATTGAAAAAACTTTTCGCCGCGACTGGGGATCGAACTCGGGCTCCGAGCGTGCTAAGCCACACACTTAACCTGCACGCCACGGTCACCACAAAATATAAAATCTGTACAAAAAATGAAAACACAAAAAATTAAAAAAAAATAAAATAAAGTAGATCCTAAATGTAAATATTTATTTGTTGATTATAACTTGTTATCATTTTTTTTATTCTTCTTCATTCAAAAGACTTGTCTTATAAGTGAACATTATGTTTTTATTAAATAAATAAATAAATAAAAAATATAAACAATAAACAAAATATAATAAAAAGTTATAAAATATTTAAAAAATGTACTTACTTTTATTATAAAAAATTATAAATATAAAATTTAAATATAAAAATTTATTTAATTTATATAACATTATTAAAATATAGAAACATAAATAAAAACGAAAACTAAAGTATATTTAAAAATAAAAACAATTTAAAAATAAAAACAATTAAAATATAAAAAAATATATAAAATATAAAAAAATATATAAAATATAAATAAATTAAGTAATTCTTATATGAAATTAATTATTAACTTATTAAATAATTTAGAAATAAATTAAATATAAAACATTTTTGTACATAAAATTTTTTTTAAGAAATATAAAAAATAAATTATATTAAGATATAAAAAAACTTTTAGAATATTTAAAAATTGTTAAAATATATAAAAATGTTTGAATTTAAAATATATAAAAATTCTAACATATATGTTAGTAATATAAAACAATATAACAAATTTAAAAAATACGAGAAATAAAAAAAATATAAAAGTTATAAAAAACATAAAAAATTTAAAACAAAAAATAAAAAATATGAAAAATATAAATTATAAAAAATATATTTAAAAAAATAAATTATTTAACTATTATAATAAATTAATTCTTATTTTTATTTTTAATATATAAATGAATTAAATATAAAATATATTAAGTATAAAATATATTAAATATAAAACATATATTTTATATAATTGTTAATATAAATGTTTATATAATAATTGAAATATAAAAATTATGAAAAATATAAAAACATACAAATTTAAAAAAAAATGTACAAATAATATAAAAATATTAAAAATCTCAAAATATAAAATTTATTAAAAAAAAAATAAAAAACATAATATATATATATATATATATATAAAAAAGAAATTAAAAACATCATATATATAAAAAAAATAAAAACAATAAACAAAATATAATAAAATGTTACAAGATATTTAAAACATTTAAGAGCCTATAACATAATTAAAATATAGTGAAAAATAAAACCAATTTAAAAATAAAAACAATTACAAAATTAAAAGGAATCACCAACGCAAAAACTTATAAAAATAAAAAAATTATGAAAATAAAATAAATAAATAAAATAACAAATAAATTATGACGAATATATTCAGAAATAAAAATATACAAAACAAAAATAAAAATGTTATATTTTAGTAAATAAGAAATGAAAATATAAAATATACTTGCAGGATTTTGAAAAAATTTATCATAAACAACATAAAAACATTAACATATTTAACATAAAAATTAAAAATATAAGTAAAAAAATTTAAAAAAATTCAAAATGTGAAGATATAAAAAATAAAATTAACAAAGGAATAATGAAAAATTAAATAATTTTAAAAATATAACATTGAAATATTAAGACCCGGCACCATCATTCTTCAAATTCATGTCATATTTCTGATAGATATTTTTGACTATTACGATTTGACATAAACTATTAGAATTCAGAATATAACTTCTTAATCAATATCAATTACGATAAAAATCGAATTTCAGAACAGGCTTGTGTAGTTTCATATATTTCAACATATGTTCAACTTTTTCAGTAAGAGTAACGGGCCAAAAATTTTGTTTTTTTTAAAAATAGCATTCATGAATTTTTGTCCAGTAAACAATTGTATGAATCACATGAACTTTTCATGATTTCAGTATTTAAAATACACAAAGAAAAAAACAAGAGAACATGATTATTTCATAAGCCTAGTGTTTAAAGTTCATAAAGCATGTGTACAACATATAAGAACCAATAAACATTTCGCAAATATCATGAAAAATACATGAGAAATATGAATTGTTTTAAATTTTTGTGAATGAAATTCATAAACTGTACCACCACTCTTCATGACATATGACGTGTGGCAACTAGGGCTTGCAATCCCGGAACTAAATAAAAAAACTCGCGTGTAGCAACGTTCACGTGGCAGAAGTGAAACTTCTTTAACAGTAAGAAATAAGAGAGATTTTAGTGTGAAATAGAGAGAGAAAGTATCTGAAAAGAAATACTTACGAAATGGAATAATAATCTGTTGATTCAATATTTGCATCCAGGGGCCGTATCGGCTATGGTTTTTATCGAAAGTGTCACATATTAACTTTTATCTCTTTGTTTTTTTTCCGACAAAAATAAAAGTTATTTTGAGCCTTATAGTTTTTTGGGCAAAAATAACCGTTACTTTTGACTTTTATTTTATCGGTCGAAAATAACAGTTATTTTCTGCCGTTTATCTTTTCGGTCAAAAATATCAGGTAGTTTATATTTGTTCAAGTCATTTTACCGACTAAAAAAAATGTTGATACCATTATTTTCATCTCATCGGTTTTCATCTTTTCCGTGCATACTTGTAGGATGAAAATTAATGTTACGGTTATGTTAATAATGTAATGTTTATGTTAATGTAATGTTAATGTTAATTATGTTATTTTCAGTATGTTACGCGTTCAGTTTTAATTAAATTTTGTTTGATAATTTACATGTGCCTACATGGCGTAATGGTATAGATTCCGACTCATAAGCAACAATGTTCGGGGTTCAATTCTTGGCAGCGGCAATAATATTTTTACATTTTCATATGAACTGAAAACGTTAGCCTAGCGTCACGAATAAGAAACCTTGAAATTTCACTCGCCGCCAAAGAAGTTTCACTTCAAAAATTTCGCGATTTCGTGATTTATAATTAAGAATCCTGGGATTTGAAAAAACAGAGAAAAAACAATTTTTTGTAATAAAAACTTATTAGCAACAAAAAACTCAGTAAAGTTGTTCTGCTTCCGCTGAAAGTTGCTGTTGCTGATTGCTTGGTAGTCATGTAAATCCTCGGTTTGGCATTTCAAAGCATTGGCATTTCCCGACTATGCCGGGATTTCAGGCGTTATAATCCCAGGACTTTCGAAACTGGAAAAAGTTCAGATTGATCTGTCAATGAATAGTGACGGTACAGTGTTCTTAATTAAACAAGTTTAGGTTTTGTTATAAAAATAGATGCAGAAGAATTTCGTGTCTTGATTAAGCATTTATTTTTTGCGTAACAAAAGTGCGAAAGAACAGAATTGAGGGAATCAATCAAGGATTGGGTAGGTCCCAATAGAAGTGCACCAAAGCGAACGAAGATTTGCTATACAATATCTAGAGGTCAAATATTTTTGGGTCTTAAGTTATATTAGAGGTTGCATTTTCAGATAATGCCCACGAACCTGAGTATTTTAACATTTTAATAATGCGAAACGGTCTTATATGTAGGTTATTTCCAAGTCACTTTAATTTTTTAAACAAAAAATTTCCAAAGGTTTAATTTTGTTAGTGTTTTTTGCCAAATTCTAATGTCTTCACAAAACCTTCCCTCATCGCTTTATAATTAAATATGTACATTATTTATAGTTACAAAAATTAAGACATTAAGATTTATCGTCTTTGACTACATCATAAATTATTTGAATGAAAATTTAATTTCTAAAATTTACCTCATAAACACTGTAAAATGATCAATTAAGAGATGTTTTTATGTGCTCAAGGTTTATTTATCGACAACAAAAAAAAAAACATCTCATTCATAATTTTTCTTAAGATTCATTGAATTCTTTTCAAAGCCGTTACAGAAATATTTGTTGAAAAAACAAAAATAAAATATCTCAGCACTTAAAAATAGAATTCACAAAAAAAATTTAAATAAATAGGCTTTGTTTATAAACTTGTCGAGAGAATTGTTTTAATAACATGCAAGGCATGTTATATTTTGTGGCATGTTTCGCATATGTGACTTTAAAATGTTGCTTATTTAAATAATTTGAAGCAAAAATCAAACAAATATGGTCTATTTTATTAGCCTTATATTTCCTTTTTTATAAAAATAAATATATATTAGATGTTATCGTAAAACTATTTAGTACTGCTCGTATTTTTCTAATGTTATCATATTATTTCATCTATTATAGAACAGGTTGTACCTGTTAACCATTATTTACACCCTCATTTATAAACAATAAAAATATTTGGTCCCTTAAAACACAAACATACACATTCGAATTAATAGACACATACCAATTTTATCATATGTAGAAATTTAATTAAAAATAATTCAGGCACTCACAACAACAAAAACAACAACATTTAGCCAGTCATGCATGATAATAAGTTAAGTGTTAATTTTTATTGTTTATAAATAATCGGGAATGCTTAATTGTACAATAATCGTGATTGTTTTGGATTTTGTTTTTACTAATGAATTTAGCTTAACACACACACACACACACACAAACAAGTGTTAGCACTGAAATTGGTTGTGTAAGAAATATAAGTGCGAGTCGTTAACCTTTGCGGTGCATTTAAGAAAATTAATTTATATATCAACATTTTTAATAATATAGAAAATTTGTTCCTTTGCCCACACACACCTCTCTTTTACTTCTCTAACTTGCAAACCTTCTTTTTCTGCATACATTTTCCACCCCTATTTATTTGGTTGAATACATTTTCATTTCAATATATTTGATATTCGATACTGATTTCGTGCCGTTTGTTATTCTAATGTATGCGCATTTCTGAGCACACGTGTTTCAATACCAATAAATAGTTCGATAATTTTTTTATTATCCTTCATAAGCAGTTCTTTTGAATAGAACAGTCGTCCCTTTTCCAACCAATCCACCACAAGCTCTTTACAAATAAACTCTCCTTGAATGTTGCCATTTAACCTTGTAACTCAACCTGATAAACTCGATAAACATTCAACCATCAAAAATCAATGACTGCCTGACTTACTTTCTTTTTTTTTTTTTGTTATTATTTTTTTTTTTAATATAGTGCTTTTTAAACACATTCGCTAATCAAGGGTATTTGTTGAAAATATATACATATATATGCTGTATAAAAAAAAGTACCTTGATATAAATACCTTATATAGCGGTATATTTTTCATACGATACAATAAATATTTGCACTCGTTGCTTCTTTATTCTGCTGTGCCTAATGTAGTTATTAAATTGGTCGTTGTTGTTGTTGTTGTTGCTGCCATTTGGGGTTGTGCGATAAGCGAGGGAATCAGCAAAACGATGACGATGACTATGGGTGATAATGATGCTGTTGCGTGGTGTTAATAGATAAGCCAACACAACGCATGGCTTAACATTTTTAATGGTAAAGCTTAATAGAATGATTAGCGAAAAAATACAGTCTTAAAATACTTACGTTTTGGTTTTCGTTTTAAATAAAATAAATTAAAAGCTTAAAAGGCATATCAATTGAGTTTATGAAGTAGCCGAAAATAAGTTGCCAATTTTTTTAGCTATACTGCTTGAAGTTCTGCTCGTTGCGCTCTAGTAAAGTTTTGTCAGCTAGGTAAGTATTTCTTTTTATATTTATATATGTTTTACTTTCCAACGACTTCTCACCTTATCTACTCACCACGTTTCCAATTTCCAGTTCAAGTTCTGTAATGTTTAACAAAGTAACTAACTTACCTAACCTACCTAACCTACCTAACCTACCTAACCTACCTAACCTACCTAACCTACCTAACCTACCTAACCTACCTAACCTACCTAACCTACCTAACCTACCTAACCTACCTAACCTACCTAACCTACCTAACCTACCTAACCTACCTAACCTACCTAACCTACCTAACCTACCTAACCTACCTAACCTACCTAACCTACCTAACCTACCTAACCTACCTAACCTACCTAACCTACCTAACCTACCTAACCTACCTAACCTACCTAACCTACCTAACCTACCTAACCTACCTAACCTACCTAACCTACCTAACCTACCTAACCTACCTAACCTACCTAACCTACCTAACCTACCTAACCTACCTAACCTACCTAACCTACCTAACCTACCTAACCTACCTAACCTACCTAACCTACCTAACCTACCTAACCTACCTAACCTACCTAACCTACCTAACCTACCTAACCTACCTAACCTACCTAACCTACCTAACCTACCTAACCTACCTAACCTACCTAACCTACCTAACCTACCTAACCTACCTAACCTACCTAACCTACCTAACCTACCTAACCTACCTAACCTACCTAACCTACCTAACCTACCTACCTAACCTACCTAACCTACCTAACCTACCTAACCTACCTAACCTACCTAACCTACCTAACCTACCTAACCTACCTAACCTACCTAACCTACCTAACCTACCTAACCTACCTAACCTACCTAACCTACCTAACCTACCTAACCTACCTAACCTACCTAACCTACCTAACCTACCTAACCTACCTAACCTACCTAACCTACCTAACCTACCTAACCTACCTAACCTACCTAACCTACCTAACCTACCTAACCTACCTAACCTACCTAACCTACCTAACATACCTAACCTACCTAACCTACCTAACCTACCTAACCTACCTAACCTACCTAAACTTCCTTACTTACCTAACCTACCTAAACTTCCTTACTTACCTAACCTAACTAAACTTCCTTACTTACCTAACCTACCTAAACTTCCTTACTTACCTAACCTAACTAAACTTCCTTACTTACCTAACCTAACTAAACTTCCTTACTTACTTAACGTACCTAAACTTCCTTTCCTATATAACTTCCCAACCTACCTAAACTACCTAATCTACCCAACCTACCTAATCTATCCAACCTATCTTAACTACCTAAACTTCCTTACTTACATAACATACCTAAACTTCCTTTCCTACATAACCTACCTAAACAATCTACCTACCTACCTAAACAACCTAATCTACCCAACCTATCTAAACTTCCTGTTCATGCAAGATTGGAACAATCGATTGATCTCCAAAGAATTGCCAGAGATAGAAATATAAAATGAAATAAAAACAAAGATACAAGATTTTATGTATTAAGAAGAATTTTATTGAGGAAAGTTCTTACGCTGTGTATCGGTACAAAGTCGATCCAAAAAGAAAAAGAAATTTACATAAACCGGAAGCTAGTTAACATAAAAGTTAGCATAGTCTGGTTTTGTATGTAATCAATAGCAGAGTATTGTAAATGTTGGTATAGTGCATTCGACGATAATGTAATAGCTTGAAATAAAAGGGATTTCAGGCATTCAAGTAAAATTACGCTATTAGTGTTTGGCTTAAACACTTCCTAAACATAACTTAACTTAAATTAACTCAACTTATCTTATCTCATCTCATCTTATCTTATCTTATCCTAAAATCCTAACCTAAACTTAACTTAACTTAATTTCTCTTAATTCAATTTTGAAATCTTGATTCTCAGACCCGAATCAACAGCAGAGTGAAATATTGACTCACCTGCAAAACACCCTCCTTTATGTTACAACTTTTGCTTTCCTGTGGTCTCCTCCATTTAGCATTGCTTTGTTATTTAGCATTTACTCAGCATCTACATCTGTCTTCAAAATCTCTTATTTGTTAGATATGTACTCGTATCTGTTGTGTTTGAATATTGATGTTAACTGAAATGCAATCAGTCTGTCTCTATTTGGGACATTTGACTCTGTTTCTTGGCCGCTCAATTGAGCTCAACTCCGCCATGACCTCAACAAACTTACATACAAACTACTATCATGGTACATTAAACATAGTTAAAGTAGGAAGGAAGAATCAATAGATAGAATACACAATATGCACTGTCAGCATATAGGTACAGGATATCTTTTGACAGATTGGACCAAATTCGCCATCCTTATGGCCTTACCTTGTTTATGTTATCACACACACTATGGCATTTAATTTCGTGAGAGAAAGTAAATTTGCACAAGAATTGAGTTAGGAAATAAACTAGAAAAAAGAAAAAATCTTGAGTTTTATGTATAAAAATACATGACTTGTAGGTTGGCTAGAAAATTTTGTGAGGCTAGAAAATTTTATTTAATTTTTAGGCAAATAGTGCCTAAAAGTATGCAAATTTGTAAATCAAGCAAAAAGCCTCATATTTGAATCAACTTTTTAAATGAAAAATCAAGAGTTACCGGACCTGTGTAAACTTTTGTTATGAAATCTTGTGGGTAATATTCTTTGACAAAAAAAGGTCTTCTTACTTTTTGTGAGATTTTCTGAAGAATACATGAATGTCATTATAATTTTCTTAAATTTTTTAATAGTGTTTGAGAGAACAAAAATAATGAGACAATACACCGAAATTATTAGGTAAAAGGGCTTAAGAAATAATTGATAATATAATTCAATAATAATTTAGGTTTAGATTTAAAACCTAAATCCAATTGAACTTAGCAAATTCTTAATTTAAAGCCTTTGATTTTTAAGAAAATAAAAAACAATCCAATAAATTCTTTTAAAATCTGCAGACTAGACAGCTGTTTCGTTGACTGCTTCAACAACATATCAGCAGTCTACTTTGATCTCTTGAGCTCACTTCTATTTTAAGCTATTTAATACGAAATTCGGCGAAACCAATACGGAATTATAAGTGTTTAAAACAAAGCAGTGTTTTTTATTTCTTCGCAAATTTCAAAAATTAAACTTTCTAAAGATTTATTGTTGTGTTCAATATTATCAGAGTAATTATATGTTACATTTTATAATTTCTCAAAGCTTTCTTGGTCGGTGAATCCTTTTTTTTTCAAAATGAGTGAAATTTTAGAAAACATACGTTATATTTTAGAACTTTACAACGACAAAGTTAAAAATGCGTCATAGGCGTGTGAAATGAATTGTGCTTTTTATGATGTAGGTACTCTATCTCCATCAACTGCCAGAAAATGGTTCGCTCGCTTTTGTTCTGGTAATTTTTAACTGAAAAATGCTTCTGGCTCTGGTCAATCTATCACCGAAAAAGTCGAGAAAGTTATTGATAAGGTTCAAGAAGCAAACCGTCACGATATCGATAAAGAACTGAAAATCGACCACAAACAGTTGTACACCATTTTCTTAAATAAGGCTTAAAAAATAAGCTCAGTGCTGGGGTGCCTCATGAACCAAGTGCAAAAAAATTTAATGTACTGAATTTTCGCTGTTAAAAGTAAACTAAAGCATGTTTGTTTTAGAAATCAATGGTTATTGATGATAAAAAAATTAAACGCATATGAAAACGGTCTTAGTTGAATAAAGGCGAAGCTCTAAAAATGTTCGTCAAAGACGGGATTGACGACAAGGAAGGCGGTGCTGTGTGTTTGGTGGGACTTAAGGATTACCATCCATTACGAACTACTACTGTCTGCCCAAACGATTGATTCGAATCTCTGCTGCCCGTAATTAATTCGTTTGAATCAAGAATTTAAAAAAAGAGGCCAGAATAAATGAACAGGAAAAGTGTTGTGTTTCATCATGAGACCGCTTCTCCACACAATTCTTTGGCAGACTTTGGCTGGAAAGTTTTTATGCGTCCATCGTATAGTCCTGTCTTGCGCCGTCAGATTAACATTTGTTCCGATTTCTCCAACACTCTCTTGTTGGGAAAAAAATGGTCCCAAAAGAAGACTTTGAAAAGCACTTGCGTCAATCTTTCAAAGGTAAATCCCGGAATTCTATAATAAAGGAATCATGGTTCTAGCCGAAAAATGTCACAAAGTAGTTGGCTGCAAGGAATAAAAAAAATGTTGTATATTTTAACTAGAAAATGCCAAATACTTTTTCCCAAGCCTATATAAAGGTCAACCCTTTAACCGTTGATTAAAAAGGTAAACTTTTTTTAAAAGACTCTACAAAATCTTTATAACCCGAGCATTATTTAAATTCTAAAAACCTCTGGTTCTTGTCATTAAGTCTTTAGACGAGTTTCCTTTAAACGAGTGATTTTTAATTTTATGACAACTGAATATGCGGCAAATACAGTTCGCAAGCGAAGTATAGTTGCTGAATTTTTCAAAAAGTATACAATAACTATGTATAGCATTCATGAATTTTGGTCGAGTAACCAATAACATGAGTCACATAAACTATTCATGACATTAATGTACAAAATACATAAAAGAACAAAAACATGAGAAGATGAATATTTCATAGGCCTAGTGCTGAAAGTTCATTGAGTGTGTGTACAAGATACATGAATCAATAAAAAATTTCTTAAATGACATGAAGAATAGAAGAAGGAAAATTAATCATTCTTAATTTTTGTGAATAAAATTCATGTACAAATACGAACAGAACAAGAACAGTTCATGAGATAAGTGACTAAAACGCATTAATCTCATGTACATACACAAGAAAAACTCGAATTATTTTAAGAGTTTAGTGACTCAAATTCACATTATCCATGTACAAATACAAGGGCTGCAAGAATAGTGCATAAGAAAAGAGTAAAAAATTCATGTTATCTTTAAAATAGGGGGTGGTTTTTTCAAACTTTTTTTTCCGATCCACTCTAATGTTCATTCATGACCTCAACAAAGAGTGGACTGAGATCTTGTAAAGTAGCATGGAGATTTCGTGCTTTAGGCACAGACTCATATAAGAGTACACTCAGTTCATGAACAGAAACACAAAACCAGTTTCAGACACTCCACAATAACTTCGATTTTTAATGATAGCAGCACTATGAAAGTGAATTTTCAAATTCTATCTTTACTTATAAAAAAGGTGCTTTTCTTATTTTTACCATTATTTACCATCATAACAAATTGATTTCCTTTCTTAAGCAAAATAAGGGATAGCATTCAGCACGTCTGTAGAAAATTATATTTCATTGCTAATGAATGTTAACTATTTTCATTTATAAAGAATTTCGTACATAAAAATCGGAAAAATATATGAATGAACATAAAATGGCGGACAAGAGAAAAAAACATAACGACAGCAGAAAAAAAAAACAAAAATAAATCGCAGTAAATCGGATGGATATCGTTGTCGTCAGCAGCAACTACAGATGTTGAAAGCTCAGCTAAAGATACTTATCGATTTGACCCTTACAACAAAAGCATATTTCAAAAAAGCAGAACCGAAGTTAACGTGACAGAATAAATAGCGTCGTCTGACAGCAAAAAACACCCACACACACACACAAACAAACATACAAAAGAATGGTAGCACACATAAAAAACAAAATTCTTAGAAAGCTCAAAAAGAAAAAGAAAAAAAAACGTACCCAGTAAAAGAATTGAATAACAGCCAGAAATCCCAATCGAATCCTTTTATCTGACGCACAGATTAAATGTGGTCAACTGAACGAAGAGGCTAGAACTGAACATAAAGCTAACATGATTGGTTATAGCAGTAAAATGAACAGGATGATGGACAAGATATTCCAACCAAAAAAAACAAAAAACAACGTAGCTAGATGACAACGCTTGACTACAAGCAAGAAACCAAAGAAAATACAAGCGAACAAGAAAAGGCCAGGTCGGTGGTCAATGAATGAATGACACAAAAAAAAAAAGACAGCAGCAAAAGAAAAAGAACAAGAAAAAAAAAATCACAAACTGCTGAGATTGACGGTTTCATTAAAAGTTAACACAAAACCATGCAAAGAACTTAATTGAATAGGCAAAAAGGCAGAACTGACAAGCAACCGAACAGAACGGAACATAACAGAACTAAGCCGAAGAGGGTACAGAAATGTGATGACCTATGATGAAGAAAGCAACAAAAAAAAAACAACAAAAACGAACGTTAAAATAAAGTGATTACAAACATGATAGTGCAGGATGAAAACCTTAAAATTTCTGGCATTTTGCAAAATATTGAGAGGAAAAACCTTTCTTGGAACTTTGTTTCTCTACAAGAAAATACTTCAAAGTAGTAACAGAAAATACTTTTTAAAGTCAGAAAAGTATGACACAGAAAAAGTTAACAAACTTGTTGAGAAATAATAAATGCAAAATAGAGCAGGTAACAACAACAAAAAGTTACAATAATTTTGTCGAAGGTTGTGAAAATTCTTGTTCGAAATCATGACAAGCTCTAATATAAGAAGAAACAATCTGTAGAGAGCAGTCTATTAAAAAGTTCTCAACAAAAATTTACTTGAGGTAAATTTTGAAAATCATGATGCTGTCAAAAAAGGAAAATCATCATCATGCATTGCATACAAAGTAAAATCGATAAACTGAAGTCTCTTGAGGAATTTTTGCACAACTCAATTTTTGAGAAGATATGTATGTTGGTTGAAAGTCTTGAAGTGGAAAAAACTAATGAGTAAAAAAAAAGAAAAAAATGCTGAAAATTCGGGTACTTTTTATGAGAGACCAATTCTGAACTTATCAGTGTGAACGCTTGTAGGTTTATAAAAAATAGATTAATGCGTATTTTAAGAAATATTTGGTATGTTAATATTTGAAACAATTGAAATTTGAGAAAATAAAATGTTCGGTCAATATGAATCGAGAAATACAGTCTTTCAAGGTTAGAGAAATGTAGCCTTGAAGAATTCGATACCTAGTTTCTATTGATCGGTATGTTTACAAAATTTACTTAAAATTGTCAATTTAATATCTTTTGTTAAAATTTAGACAATGATAAAGCATGTTCTGACGTCTAGTGGTGTGAAGACTCTAAGAAAACGCGGAAAAATTAAATTTTTGCGGTATGTGAACCACCTAAATTTTTTTTTTATATATATTTTAAAATTTTTGTGTAAATTTGCCAAATTTTGGCGGCTTTAAATTTGAGAATTGTGAAAATAGTCAAAGAAAACAATATATTGGAATTTTGACCTAAGGGTATCCATGATCTATTTTTTGGTGTTTGGCATGTTCACAAAAGTTAAAGTCTGAGACATTTCCAACAACTTTAGCAAATAAATCTTGCCGATAGAAAATATAAAAAAATTATTATTACCCAAAGACATAACTTAACTACCATCCATATATCATACATACTATGCATTCATAAAAAACCTTCATGAATTTTGGGTTCACTTATCGTGTGTACTTGTACGTAAGCTACAAATAATTATGCATGGTTTGAGTGTATTCATACACAAAAGTACATGTAAAATACAAGAATAACTTATGTAAATTTATAAAAACGTTCACAAATCTGTCGTTCATAAAATTCCTGAACGCGAACACTGGCTTCGTGAATTTAATTGCGGCTTGAGTGTATTGTGTGTTTATGAGTGTATGAAGAGTGCATGAATAATTGAAAAAAAAAAAAATAAAAATAAATTTTGGGATATCGAGATCGAAAAATTTCATAACATTTAACTCAGAAAAAAGTTTCTCGGTATATGATAAAAAAAAGGCACCATATTTAGAGAAACATGGTATAGACTTTGCTCCAGAGAATGCTTTTCTCTAAATGTGATCCTTAAAATTATAAAAAGCACTGAACTGTTCATGTTCTCTTTGTATTTTTGCATGAATTTTATGAATTTTATACACAAAAATCGTGAAATTTACGAAATTTTTTATTGATTCATGTATTTTGTGCACACACTTTATGAACTATAAACACTAGGCTTATGAAATATTCATGTTCTCGTGTTTTTTTGTGTATTTTGTGCATTGATATCATGAATAGTTCATGGTACTCACGTAATTGGTTACTGCATCAAAATTCATGTATGTGTTTCATGGAAATAATGTAAAAATTCATAATTATTGTGTTTTGCAAGTCATGTCTTCGTTTTTCTTTCTTGCTTAAAAAACTTGATTTAAGATAAAAAAAACTCAAGTTTCAGGATGTCGTGTGCCCTTATATAGTATCTAATATACTCATTTTCAACTCGAGAATTTCTTTACATAACTAAAAATACTTATTCTTGTCGTTTTGCACGTGACAAAAAACAATCAGAACAATCTTTAAAAAGCTTTTTGGCTGAACTTTTAACTACAAGTTCTAAAAATAGAACTAAAACAACAGCAATTGTAACAAAGTTGAAGTTGTGACAAAATCTGTCAAAAGTTTCACGCAAATCGTTATGCATTAAAACAAAAGCTTCTTCTCACCTCTCCCAGCTTGAGAACATAGCAGAGTAGATTGATGTGCTCTGATAAAAGTTTAACAAACATGACATGCGAAGATAAAAAAAAAAATAATTATATACTTACTAGTACATCAAAGTTTTCGATATTTTATTTTTATGAACTCAGTAAATTCGTATAAAGTTGAGAAAAATCTACTCAAAATCTATTTCGAACTAAAACAAAATTGAAAGCTTCAAGAGCGTAAATCTTACTTAATAAAACTTAACGCACAAGTTTACACATTAAGTCTGCACCAAATATGCACTCGAGTATTTTTATGGAAAACTCTCGTAAATTTCATACAAACAAGGAACAAAAACAAATTTGAACCACATGGGAACAGTTTGTGGTGCGAAACAAGGGAACAACATAAAAAGAAAGAAAAAAAAAACATGATAGCAAAAACCAAAAAAAATAATAAAAGACAACGAAAGCAAAAACAGTATCGTTAAGTTAAGCCGCGTAAAAATCGCACATTTATAACCTGTATCCAGACCCCACTATTTTGTGGCACTCAACGCCTAAATGGCATTTTATCACGCATTTGTACACGCGAAACGCTTGGCGTCAAAAACAAAACGAACAAACAAGCAGAAAAAAAAAACACACTCACACACACAACAAATATAAAACAACAGCGAAAGGAAAACAAGAAAAGCATTTTTCATTTCCACCTTAAGTAACACGCCGGGCCACAGTGGCAGCCAGCGGTCAGCCAGTCAGTGTTTTGCTGGTAGCACTGCTGGTGAGAGACGGAAGGAAGCAATTTATACGCAGAAGACGACTTACAGATGTAAAGACGAAATGTTGCGACTAATGTGAGCTTAACAACGAGTCGAGCAAGAGCGAGAAGGTCAGGTAGGTAGGAAGCAGCAGTAGATTGGATAAAGTGCAAAATTGTTAAAAGACGATTAGGAAGTAGCAGCTGGGTCACAGCATGAGCTGTTCCTACTACTGTAGAAAGGAAACCCGCTGAACCACAAGCTTGCAAAAGCTTTGCCGGAAAATAAGAGTTTTGCGAATGTTTTCGGGTTGATATTTGTTTTGTTTTCGAACTTATTGTTTCTTTGGGTTGTTTTAAGGAAATACGATTTCGGAAAAAGAAAAAATAAATAATACTGAATCTTTAATCTTTGTTTAATTTCGCAGCAAAGGCGTAAAAAATAATAATTTTCTTAAAAATTATAATTTTAAAAACAATTTTTTAACAATAATTTTTTAAAAACAATTAATATTTTTTTAATTTTTTATATTTTTAATATTTATTATATATTTTAACAGTATTTTATGTTTTTATTATTTATTTTTTATGTTTGTTAAAAAAATAAATTTTTTATATTTGTTTATTAAAATTAATTTTTAAATTTTGTAAAAAATTCACTTATTGAAATTTATTTATTTTCGAACTTGTGGCTTCTTTAGATTCTTTTAAGAAAATACGATTTCGAAAAAAGAAAATTAATAAATTGATCATTAAAATTTAATTTTCATTTAATTTCGCAGCAAATGCGTAAAAATTAATAATTTTCTTAAATATTATACTTTTAACAACAATTTTTTAACATTTTTTGTATATTTTTTGTGATAATACTTTTAATACCTTTTTTAAAAGCTTTTTTATATTATTAATATTTTTTTGTATTTTTAATTTTTTTTTATAGTTCTTAACAATGTGTTTTTATAATTTTTTTTTTTGTTAAAAAAATATATTTTTAATATTTGTGTTTATTTATTTGAATGAATTTGTGAATTTTTTAAAAAATTAATTTTTCTAAATTTTTTATTTTCGAACTTGTGGTTTTTTAAAAGACAAAACACGTTTTCGAAAAAAGAAAATTAATAAATTTATAATGAAAATTTAATTTTATTTAATTTTGCAGCAAATTCGTAAAAAATAATAAATTTCTTAAATAATTATTATTTAAAAAAAAAATGTTTAACATTTTTATAGATTTTTTGTGTTTTAATACTTTTTTATAATCTTTTTTAAAACATTTTATATATAAAATATTTTTTTTGTATATTTTTTTTTTTTTTTTCTTATGTATTTTTTATATTTTTAATATATTTTTTATAAATATTTTTATATTTTTTTGTATTTTTTATACTTTTTTTATTGTTTGACAATATTTTTTTATGTTTTTATAATTTATTTTTTATATATGTTAAAAAAATAAATTTTTGAAACTTGTTTATTTATTTAAAATTAATTGTTTAAAAAGTAATTTTTGAAGTGTTTTTAAAACTTTTTTTAAAAATTGGTTTTTTATACTTGTTCGAAAATTAATTTTTTCATATTTCTTAAAAATGTTACATTGATATTTCTTAAAAAATTAATTGTTTGAAATTTAAAAATAAATAAATTTTTGATATTTTTTAAAAATTTATTTTTGTTTCTTAAAATATTTTTTTTTATTTTTTAAAAATTAATGTTTTATGTATGTTAAGAAATTTATTTTTTCATATTTTTTAAAATCATGAAATTTTGTATATATATTTTAAAAATAAATAAATTTATTTTTATATATTTTTTAACGAATTTTTCAATTTTTTAAAAATTAATTTTTGAAATTGTTTAAAATTATTTTTTTTAAAAATTAATTTTTTTTGTATATATTAAAAAATTAATTTTTTTACATATTAAAAAAATAATTTTTTGTTTTTTTTTAAAAAAAAAAATTTTTACATACATGAAAAACTTTTATATTTTATATATTTTTAAAAATGAATTGATGTTTAAAAAATTAATTTTTTGAAATTTTTGATATTTTTAAGAACAAATTAGTTTTAAGTTTTTTAAAAATTAATTTTTATATATCTTAAAAATTAATTTTTTTATATTGGTTAAAAAATATTTTTTAAAAACTTCAGTTTTTGTATATTTTTAAAAATAATTTTTCGATATATTTTAAAAAAATTATTAAATTTTATATAATATAATATTTTAAAAACTTTTCTATAATAATATTTTATGTAATATTTTTTAAAAATTAATTTGTGATATATTTTTATGAATTCATTGTTTGTATATTTATAAAAAATTTTTTTTTGTATTTTTTAAATGAATTTTTTAATTTTTAAAATTTTATAAAATTATTTTTTTTAAATCGATTTTTTATATTTTTAAAAAAATTAATTTTTTGTTTTTAAAAAATTAATTTTTTCATATTTCTTAAAAACGTTACATATTTTATTTATTTTTAAAAATGAATTTTTGATATTTTTTAAAAATTAATTTTTGAAATTATGTTTTTATTTTTATGAAATTTAATGCTTTGAAACTTTTTAAAAATTAATTTTTAAAATTTTATAAAAAATTAATTTTTGTTTTTGTTTAAAATAATAGTTTTTTTGTTTTTTGAAAAATTAATTTTTATAGTTTTTAAAAAATTAATTTTTTATTTATGTAAAAAAATTAATTTTTTTCATATATTTAAGGACATTACATTTTTATATTTTTTTTTTTTAAATTAATTTTTGATATATTTTAAAAAAAAATTTTTATAATTTTTTTAAAAAAAATATTTCTTTTATATATTTTTTCAAAAATTAATTTTTTATATAATAAGATTTATGCACAATAATTCATAAAGTTACCACAAGACGGTTTTTTTAACAGAACAAACTCGAACTCTGAATAGACAATTGTTTCGTCGGCCGCTACGTCGACTCTTCAGTAGTTTTTCTGTGACCTCTGCAATTCACTCAATTTGAAATCAAATTAGCAAAAGTTCTTCAAAACCAAAGTGGAATTATATCAATCTTCTCTTTACTTTTTCAAAACAGTATTTTATGATTGAATGTTGCTTAAGAATTATAAAAATTTTTTATAAAATATAAACATTTCATTAATTTTTCTTTCTTTAGAAGTAATAGGCGAAAATTTTATTTTTAATTTTACTCTTTATCGACTATGTAACGTTCATTTATATACCAACCATCAGAAGACATAAGTATCAAGGCAATCTGTTTTTGTACCGCTTCATTGCATACGTTTATTTCGTCTTTGTTGCGCACGGAAAAAATTCAAATCGGAACGAAAATGTATGAACATGTTACGTTAAAGACACTTTTTCGCTTCTAGAAGTGTAAGACTTTTTTGTATTTAAATTTTAGTCGTTCATTTGATGCCTCTTTTTAATTTCTGGTTTTTCATTAACAATTTGCAGACCAACCTTGAAGCTCACTTTAAAAAATGACATACAATTAACAAAAATACAAAAAAAAAAATAATAAAAGTGATGAAAGAAGTTTGCTCACATAGTCTTCGCCAATCTTTTTGGAAAGAAGATACTTTTGGTTTGCTGGGAAGCCAGTCGAAAAACACGCAGCCTAAAAATGTACGTTTAGATATCGAACTCACACATTCATACAGTGTATAAACGTGGTTATTGGTTGACTTTGCGGAAAGCAAGAAAATTTACAAATAACTAAGCAAAACAAATGGCAAAAGTAGCTGAAGTGGTGCGGAAAACTGCATACTTTATGAGCAAGTCAAGACATAACCAAAAAGTAAAACAAGACAAATGGAACGAAAAATTAAAAGCGATACAAATAAATCACCAAGAAATATAAAGAAAAAAAAGAAATAATGCAAAAAAAAAAAAGAAATAGAGCTAATTTTTTTTAAACAAAAAAGGACAAAAAAAAAGCACAGAACACAGTTCAACTGAACGGAAAACGAAGACACCGAAAACATATCCAAAACGTTTCAAACTCAAGGTAAGCAGCTTCCGTTTCCTGCGCTAAAAGCGGAAGGAAGTGCACACACGCACTTACCCAACTCAAAGCAGAGCAGAGCGCGTTTGAGCAGAAGAGCTCGCGCGATGGCAGAAAAGAACACACGAAAGCTTTTTGTCAGGCACAAAAAGGCAAAATGTATGAGAAAAAAGGTTTGAAATACTGCAGACACACGATATAACGTGAGTTGCAGCAACTAATCCTCAACAGGATTTTAAGCATATTTGTAAAGCTTCGCCTCTTTGCAGAGTGTTTTTTTTTCTTAACCAGAAAAAAGGACACGCCTGAATGAGTGTGTAAAGGATGTCAAATCTTTTTGCTTTAACGCTGCAGGACATTTTTGTGGCCAATGACGACGAAAAACAAGGTGTAGCAACGGGAAACAAAATAAAAAGTTAAGCCTGAACTAGGGTTAAAACTGTAACAAACAAAAAAAAACAAAAAAGAAAAAGGAAAAGTGTGTAAAAGCTCACTTCTGGCTGCTGGAACTAATTAAAAACATGCACATTTTTATGAAATTAGCTGCTTGCTTAGATTAAAAATGTGTTGGTTTTTTTATATTTTTTTTATGAAATAAGCAACAACAAAAACAACAACAACAACAGCAAATTAGCATTAATTTGTGGTTAAATCCCAAACCAAAAGGAAGTCATGAGTAGCAACAGCAACAACAGCAGACAGACAGACAACATCCCACGGAAGCGTGTAGCAGCAGGCGTCTGCAAAAGCTTTTGCAAATTAACAAAGCTTTATTGGCTTATACAAATTAAGCACACATTAAATGAGGATTATGTTAATTAGTTGATGTTTGCGTAGAGATGCAAAAATTATGTTAAAATGTTGTTGGATCCGCTTTTTGATCTAGCTTAAGCCCACGTGATGAGGTTGCTGCAGAGTAGCAGCTGCAGAATGGAAGCGAAAATCAGCTGAAGTAGCGGCTATGAAATTAAACGCCATAAATAAGATAAATTTTAATTATTTAAAATTGTATTAATTTCATCTTTTTTAGAATAATTCTAAAACAAAAAAAAAAAAATTAAAGAAAAATCGAGAAAATTAATTTTCTTGAATCAAGCAATTAATTTGAATTAAACTTTAATTACCAAATTTATAATAATTTAATTTAATAATTAATAATAAATTTAATAATTTAACATTTTTGTTTTTTAATATACAAAAAAAAACAAACAAATTGGCCATTTCAGCCCTGAAAGTAAGTCACAGTAAGCCGACTAAGCACTAGAATATTCTGTACAACTATCAGCTCAATCAACTCAACTCTAGATTACTCTGTGCAACTATAAGTAGGACCAACTCTGCACTATAATACTTGGTGTGACTATCAGCTGGACCAAGCCAGCACCAGATTGTCTCTGCAACCAGCAACTCAGCAAAAAAATAATCTGTGCAACTATCAGCTGACAGTTAGCTCTGTGACAGTTATTAGCTTTCTTATTGTCGCGTTCGAGACTTTGTAGTCTTAGGCCGCGTGCATAGTAAACACCGATTCAGACAGACATGCAGGCAAACAATGCAAAGAAACGAGATACATATAGCTATCTATCTCGCTTGTTCACACAGATTTCAGCCTGTCTGCCTGTCTGAATCGGCGTTCACTATGAACGCGGCCTTATTCAGGCATCTCTGATATGGTCTTCGTTTATGTTGTTCCGTCATTATTACTCCGTTACTATTGTCTGTTATTTGAGTATTTATTAAAGTTTAGAAAAATTAACAAAAGACAAAATTGCATTCAAAACACTTATATGCATTCAAAACACTATAATGCTTGTAGCTTAGTTTTCAATATAAGTCCATAGAAAACTTTACCAAGTTTAACTTAAACCAAAGAGGAATTATAAATGTTTTAAACAAATTTTGTTTAATTTAACTATTCTACAAAATAAGTACACGGAGAGAAATTTGAGCTGAAAACAATTCCAAACCAATTAATTTTGAGGAGTGACTTTGAGCCAAGCCAAAATGTTCTTGATATCAAGCCCTACACTGAGAAAAAATCAAACAAATTCAAGCTTGAATTCATACAAAACATGCTTGAAAAAGCATCGAGCATGATTTTGAGTAATTTGTGCTTGAGTAAAGTTAATAAAAATCTTATTTCGTGCACAGACTTGCTTAAAACAATAATTTATTTGTTAAAAAAGACAAACAACACTCTAAAAAATTTCTCGGAACATGATAAAAAAGGCATCATATATAGAGAAATATAGTATAGACTTTGCTCCAGAGAATGCTTTTCTAAATTAATACTAAAAATTCCCTAAAAATGATAAAAAGCTTCCATTAAAAAAAAAATATAAGAATTTATCGAGAAAAGATTTATTTTTACTGAAGATAATACTTCTCATAGTGAATTTTTTATCAAAATATAAAAACTTTCTTCATTTTCAATAAATTTATCTCTATAAATAAGAATTTTTTGTGCGAGAAAAATACTTATTATTATTAGAGACATTGAAATATTTCCATTTCCCACAAGTGAAGAAATATTTCTTCGAAAATGTGAAAATTTATTCTAATTGAAGAAAATTTTATTTGAAAAAGAGAAAATTGCTATTATCGAAAATAGAGAAATTTTTCATCAGAGAATGATATGGGTTTTTTCTGAGCAAAGAAATTATTTATTTAAATAATTTTTTGTTTTGTTATAACCTTTTCTAACTTAAAACAAGACCACAATTTTTTTTTTAGATGTTAGCACAAACTTATTTCGGAGGTTGTTTCTGTTCAAGCAGGCAATGAATTATATATTGGAATCGAAATTCCAATAATAATAATTAAATTAACATTTTTATATTTACACACGCGGGATTCGAACCCACGTACTCCGGATGCCAGTCATTCACATTTCCACTGAGGTGTTGGTAACGATTATTTACTTGTAGCAAAACATATTAAAGTACAGCTCGAAACCATAAAGGTTTTTGTATTTGCTATTTAATTTTTGTTTAAGCCTAGTCATGAACCTTATAAACATAAAGGTTTTTGGATTTGTTATTTAATTTTTATTAAGCTCAGTTATGAACTCAGAAATTGTTTTTTTCCTCTGCTGTTTAAGTAAAATATTACCAAAAAGTATTTTGTTTTCAACCGGGTTCGAACCTGAGCTCGTCAAGTGTTTTATTAACTAAACACTCAACATATTCGACCACTAAGACAGCGAATTTCTTTGCTTCTATGATATATTTGATCCAACTCGGACAGGAAAATATTATTTGTAAATTTATTTTCTACACTTTTATATTTACAGGAACAAAAACCAACTGAGAATTACGTCGTTCGGTTGCTCATTTTTTTGATGTGCAAAAACAACAACAAAATTATTTTTTTGCAAACAAATTGATGTGATTATCAAAAAAATTTTCAAGCCCAATTTTTGGCATAAACTGAGAACTTGAGTAGCATGTTTTGAGCTCTATTGAGCTGATTTCAGTTACAAATGCTTTGAACTTTATCTAAGCTCATTTTTTTCTCTCCGTGTAGATAAAGTTATCCATATAATAATTTGCTTAATAGATTCTTATAAAAATGAACTCTTTCAGTTAAACATTTTCGGGAATCGGTTCGAAATTATCTTTTTCCAAAATTCCCCGCATCGAAATTCACCTTCAGAAAATTCCCCTTAACACAATTTAGTCTTTTTATACCCTAAACCTGAAAGGTCAGGGTATATTAACTTTGTGCAAAAGTTTGTAACGCCTAGAAATCAGCGAGTCCGATAAAGAAAAGTATATATTCTTGACCAGAGTCACCTCTTGAGTCGAGGTATTCATGTCCGTCCATCTGTGTGTTGGCCGTAAACACAGGATAAAAAAAGAGTAAAGATAATTGGATGAAACTCGGCACACATGGTCATATTGATCCAAGAATCTGCACTACTGAATTTTTTTTGGAATCCGCCCACGGACACGCCTACCTCCCATACAACATACAAATTAAAATATGCATAAATAAGCTCATAATTAACCTACAACAATAACATAAGGTATGTATGTATTTTATATCAAAATAAAGACGTCTTCGAAAAATGGATGTCATCCGCCCGCGGCCACGCCCACCTCCCATACAACCCACAAATTAAAAACTCAATAAACAGGCTCAGGTTTAACGTACAGAGAAAAAAAAAGAAAGGTTTAACGTATGTAGTTTATGTCAAAACAAAGACGTCTTCGAAAAATGGGCGTCATCCGCCCACGGACGCGCCCACCTCCCATACAACCAAAAATTAAAATATCGATAAACAAGCCCATGTTTAACGTACAGAGATAAAATTTGATAAGTATGTATTTTATGTCAAAACAAAGACGTCTTCAAAAAATTGATGTCATCTACCAACGGCCACGCCCACCTCCCATACGACCTAAAAATGTAAAGCTCAATAAATAAGCTCATGTTTAACCTACAGTGATCAAATTTGGAACGAATTTTTTTTATAACAAAACAAAGATGGTTTTGCAAAATCGATGTCATCCAACCACGGACACGCCCAGCACCCAAACAACCCAAAAATTGAAAAACTCAATAAATAAGCTTATGTTTAACCTTCAGAGATAAAATTTGGTACGAAGGTTTTTTATAACAAAACAAAGATGTTTTTGAAAAATGGACTTTATCCGACCACGGACACGCCCACCTGCCATACAATTCAAAAATGGAAAACTCCATAAATAAGCTTATGTTTGTCTTATACAGATACAATTTGATATGTATGTATTTTATACCAAAACTTAGATGCATTACAAAATTGGGCGTAATTCGTCCACGAACACGCCCACCTAACATACAACCCACAATAGCGAAAATAGGAATTAAACTTTTAATTTAAATTAAATTTTAAAATTTTTTAAATTTTTATAAATATTTGTAAATTTTTCATCAAAATTAAAATGCATATAAAATATGGGCTTCATCTGATCATGGACACGCCCATTTTCAATACTAATATTGTATTTTGAAAAAGTAGGTTTACAAAATTCTCATTAACAAAGTCCCCCTTTACAAAATTCCGCTACAAAATTCCCTTTTTACGAAATTCTACTTGTTACATGTATTAATTAAAAGTGAAAAGCAACTAGTGTTTGAACTATACGTGAACTATACGTGAACACGTAAGTTCGAACTCCGTGAAACTCGTTTTCGAAAACACGAACTCAAACTACACGTGAATGCTAAACTCGAAATAGACGCGAAGTTGTAAAAGTACATGTTCACGTGATCCGCCTTCACGTGTACACGCGTTCACGAATTCACGATTTCTTGAATTTCACGTATCTAAGCATGTAACAAGCATAGATTTGATGAGTCATTCGTACTCATTCGAAGTCGTAATGGATGAATAAATGATCTTTTGGTCCAATATATTCGACAAGCTGCAATTTGCGTCATTTTGTTATTTTATCGGTTTGACATTCGAAGCTTGGAATTCGAGATTATAAACTTGAGAACCTTCTCTAGTTTCCACTGAAAAAAAACCTTTTGGCAAATACACAAAATTTACACTTAGAAAATTTAAATAATATTGATGTAAAAAAAAAAAAAAATAAATAATTAGGCAGATGACAGAAGGACTTAAAATAAGTAGCAGGCAGAGAAATATGATGAAATGAACTTGAGAAAAAAAGCTTTCAGTGCTTACAAGATCTCAACCAATTATTGAGAGTTTCTGAGTTGACAAAACAATGAAAATTTCTCATTTATAAAAAGCTTTTAAAAGCTCAGCTTCCAAAAGCTTTTATTTTTAACTAAATTTTTGCTAAAATCAATTGTAAATTTTTTGCTACACTTAAGAACATCAACATTTGACGGTTTAAAGCATGTCAAGCTTTAGTCAACAGCTATCAAATTCACTTTAAAAAAAGCTTTTAAAAAAATTTCGCAAACAGCAAAAAGTAAATTGAAATAACTTACAATATATTCGGCAGACAGAGCTCCGAGCAAAAAACTAAATCAACTTTAGCAAGTTCCGGTTAAGGATATGAAAAGAAGAAAACTTTGAAAGTTTAAACAAGTTTTATTTTTGCTTGGCAAATAGGACAAAACAACGCTTGAAAGTGATTTTGTGAAATATGTTGCCATAGTTTAAGGTGCGGAACACATCTTTTGAATGGAAAAAAAAAAGTTTAATCTACACGTTGCTCTTAACTTGCAAGCTTCTTTCTTGCACACATTTCTGAATGTAAGAGTGTGTGAGTTGTATGAAGATGATTTACACAGATGTTTAAATTTTATTTAATAAACTTGTAACAAGTTTGGTAGAGAGTGTCTTTAACTTGTTGGTGAGACTAGATTATGTTGAAAAAATGGGTGAAAAAAAAAACTAAAACAATGAAAGTTCAAGAAAGTCAAAAAAAAAGGTAGAAAACTTAAAACTTTGCAAGTTTCAAACGCAATATTGAAAGCTGTTAAGGCTGCCAGTTTCAGTTTAAGTGCAAACTTTTCAATTAGTGTGTTGAAAAATCAAAAGCTTTTTTCAAGCCAAACTTATGTTTTAGAATTTTTCAACGAATTCTCTACGGTTGCTTGCTTGTTTGCTAGCACAATGATGACAGCTTTTATAGTATTTGTCATAAAAATGACTGGCACAAAGCTTAAATTTTGCAAACACGTAATGTAACAGCAACAAAATTCCCAGCCGTAAGTAAAGGATAACAAGTGAAAATCCTGCGAAGCAAATGAAACTCTCAAAGCACGCCAACAATTGAAATAACGAGGAAATTGCGTGTACCTTCATTTCCAAGTTAAAAGCTATATGGATTAAAATAATGCCCATGAGACACACACACTCACTCACACTACCATACACACACTGTTGATTATGCTATTGTACGTTAGCAGTTAAAAGCTCAGGAGACCGAACGAGTGAGCTGCTTGTAACAAATATGCAGCAACAAATTAAATTTTTGTTTTAGACAGAACCAAAGAAATACTTAAATTTTGCCTAGCAAATAAATTTCACTGCAGCAGCAGCCAGATAAATTGAGACTTTTTACCCATTTCAACCATTCACTTGCCCGCTTGCTCTTCTCTTGAGTGGCTCTTCTGTTGCATTCAAGCAGCTTTTGTTAAATGTATGTAAATTGAAGACGAAAACTACTTCATTTAGTGGAGCAACAAAAAAAAAAAAAATTAAATAAAAAGGGCGAAGAGGTGAGGTGGGTTGAACATACAAAAATTTGTATAACCAGTGTTGCCATTGAAATGTAATAAGAGTAAACTTAATTTGCCGCTTGCTTTTCTGTTGCGTTCTACGAGTACGTACTTTAATTTTATTTTTCTTACTTCTTTTTGCACTACGACGAGTATCTAAGGACGAGTGTTCTTAATACAACTTTTTTCTTGTTTTTTTTTTTTAATATTTTTTTTTTGTGTTTTGTTCTGCCCTCACATTTTATTTGGGCAAATTACTTAAACAGCTGTTTTAGAGCACTTTTTGCTTTAGAGCTTCTTTTTATTTTCTTTTTCATTTTTTTTTACTTAACTTTTTTGTGTGTTTCTCGGAAGCTGTTGGCTGCCTAAATAAGGTTATAAATTTAAAGTAGGTTGCTTGCAACGTTTTGGTAGGGTTTGTTTTTTTTCGCTTTCTTTTTGTAGAATACTTCATTTCGGCTTAATAGAAATACTTTTCTTTTTTATATGCAGTGCTTTGAAGAAAGTAACTTTATCGTTATGTTGGCTAAAACAAAATGATTTATTTTGTTGCTAGCTATAAATTTTTATGGCTAAATCATGAACATTTAATTTCACTTTTGGTCGGTTTAAGGTTTTTTGGTTTTTTTTTTTTTTTATGTTTTATTAATCAGATCAAAGTAGGGAGCAAAATCTTCTTGTGAGGGTAAATGTGCAAGAGGCAAAATGTGCTAAGGTTAGCGTTATTTTAATAAATGCTTGCTTTTAAGCGGTCAACGCTTTATACAATGCTTAACAGAGAGCAAGAATTGCTGTTTGATGTTAGATATTAATTTAAGCGTTTGAGGTTTTTGAAGCACGTTACCTCAACACTGGGCGCTACCATTTTTGTGTTTCACATTCCATTATATTTTTCTTAAGGATTTTGTTAGATATCAATTTTTATGTATTTTTTTTAATTTTTTTTATACTGAAAATATTAATTATGTTTATTTTCATAAAAAACTACATGAATTTTATCTCTTCGCGTGTACTTGTTCACTGATCTTGCGAACTTGTACATAAGCTCTAAGTTATAATACATGGTTCGAATGTATTCATACACAAGAATAAGTCATGTAAACGTATAAAAACGTTTACAAATTTTTCGTAATCAAAAATCCTGAACGCGAAAACTGTCTTCGAGAAATCATCGCGAAATTGAATCCATGAACCCATATACACTTGTACACGTGAACAATTCCTTTCGCAACTACACGTGTATTTCGTGTTTGCATTCACGTGTAGTTCAAAGTCTTGAATTTTGTAAAATTTCTTAAATACTCGCGGGTAACACGTGTCACTTGAAATCGGAAGTTCTAGTTTTTCCATCAAAAATATAAAATTTATTTAATAAATGCAATTTTTAAGCTTTCGTGAGAAACTTACTTAAAGCTTTTGCCATCAAAAACTAAAACTGTTGCAAAAGCTTTTATTAGAGGTTTTTAAAAAAAGCTTTTTTTGTAATTTTGTAACACACTAACTGTCAACTTTCTACAAAACAAAATCGCTAATAAAAAAAATTTGTTGAAAAAGTGTTTGTTAGAGTGTTTTTAATTTTTAATTTTAAAATGTATTTAAGTTCACTTGAACTCTGTTCAATTTTAATTTTTCTATCAGAATATTAACATTTGTTAAAAAAGTAAGATGAACTCAAACAAATTGTTTTCATATAAAACTGCTTGAAAAATGCTAACTAAAAGTTGAGTTGAAGTTTTCTGATATATGAATAAAATTTTAAAAAAGCTTTTTATTATTTATGATGCACTAACTGTCAAGTTTCTCCAAAATAAATATTTTAAAAATTTGTTTAATTTCGCGTTCTTGCTAAAATGGCTCAGTTTTAAGGTTTAATAATGAAAGCTTTTTACATATTTGCAACTCTGGTAAATTTTCAGGTGTCCATCAAATATTAAAATTTGTTAAAAAAGCGATTTTAAAACTAAAACTATATGAAAAATACCAACTAAAAGGCTGTTGGAAAAGCTTTTGTTAGATCTTTTTAAAAAAGCTTTTGTATTATTTATGATACAACATTTGTTGCATTCCTTCTGGGTTTCAAAATTTATAAAAATTGGTTATGCAGCGAAAAGGTCAGGTAGGCAAATTTTCAGATATAACAATGAGAGCTTTCACACTTTATGAAGTTTTTTTTTCATAGGTTATCATAATCATAGCAAATGAAAGCAAATTAAAGCCTTTTACTTAATTATTCTTAAAAAACATATTTTTAAGAACTTTTAAGTCTGTTAAATCATGAATTATTTGTCATAAAGCTCTTAAAAAAATAATTCTTAAAAAACAATATGTTAACTAAATAAACTTATTAACTATGAAAAAAAAATTAAAATGCCAAAATTTTTTAACTCAACCTTTTAACAGTTTTGCAAATCTGTTCAATTTTAATGTTTCCATAAAAATATTAAAATTTGTTTAAAAAAATTCAATATGAAAACTTCCGGAAGAAGCCAATTTAAAGCTCCTTTAAAAAAATTGCCGTATAGAATTGAAACTGTTTGATACATGCCACCATAATTTTTTTAAAAGCTTTCGTAAGAGCTTTTAAAAAGCTTTTGTATTATTTGAAATACACTAGCTGCGCATTTTCTCTAATAATTTAATTTTAAAATTTATAAAAGTTCACTTTGCAGCAAAAAATCAGTTCAAAGCTTTCAGGAACGATTATGAAAGCTTTCATACTTAATGAATGGTTGTTACATTTTCGAAACTCTGTTCAATTTTAGTTTTTCCCACAAAAATATTAAAATTTGTTCAAAAAAGTGCGAATTGAGAGCTTTCGTGACAAACTGACGTAAAGCTCTTTGTCACTTTACAAAAAAAAAATGTTTTTAAACATACCAACATAATTGTTATTGAAAAGTCTTTACGTAAAACTTTTTAAAAGTTTTCCGAAGAGCTTTAAAAAGCTTTTATGAAGAGCTTTTTAAAAGCTCTTCTATGAGCTTTTAATAATATTTTCAGTGTTAAAATGTATAATAGTTTGCTATCCAGCATAAAGCTCAGCCAAACTGAAAGTTAAAAGTTGTTCGAAGTTAAACTTGAAACAATTTGAAAAATTCTTGTATTAAGGTGGTACATAACATTCGTGGCAGAGAAAACAGACCTTATTTTGAAAATTCATAACTCAGTCAAAAACAAACATTTTTCCAAAATTTTATTTTTGTAGAGAATTGAACAAATTTCAAGAAACAAAATTCAAAAAAATATATTTTTCACTCCAACATGGTTTTATAGAGCTCCAAACTGGCGGTAGAGAAAAAAAACGGGGCCTCGTGGTTGCAGTGCTGGGAGTCGCAAAAATTGTCCGATCTGGAAAAACTTATTTAAATCTTAACAAAATTGGTTATCGTATGACAGCAGCTTTTTTTATATTTTTTTAAAAGTTTTGGTGATGTTCCAAATTTGAAAGTGTGTTTTTCGAAAAACATATTGACTTTAAAAATTTATAAATAATCGAAAAAAATTTAAAAAAAACTCGTGTCATACGATAGCAAGTCTAAAAAAATACAAAAAAAAAAATTTCGTCAAAAAATAAACCCGCTAGTGCCGCAACCAGTACGAAAAATATGGTTTCGAGATAAACGCGTACAGTTTGTGAACAAAGAAAAATGCAAAAAAAAAAAAATAAAAATGCGCTCTCACTAATCCGGCTGTAACTTTTGAACCCGTAATATTTACTAAAATACAAAATTATAAAAAAAGTTGATTTAAAAAAACGGCCAATGTCATGTCCTCCTTTAAGCAAACTTATTTTAAAGATTTTTTTTGACCAACCAGTTAATGAAACGGAATTAGAATTTAAATTATTAAATTAAAGTTTTTGATACTTACACAGCCAGGATTCGAACCCACGTCATCCGTATGACAGTCTAGCGCACTTTCACTGAGGCATTGGTAACGATAAGATAAATGTAGCAAAACATATTTTAAAACTGTTGATCCCGTTCTGAGTTATATCGGGCCTGTGCTGTAAAAGGTTAAATAAGGATTGTCACAGGACCGTTTACGTTAGGGCAATTTACCTTGCTTACTCTGTAGGGTGAAACACTCATCGATGTCCGATCATTACTTAAGGTTTCGTACAAATGTTATAAACTTCAAGGTTGTGTTGTGTGTTGCTTCAAATATCATGTGTTTTCATTCAGTTTTAATGCATTCACAGAATGAGCTAGTATTGAGCTTGACCAGCACTGGACTAAAGTAATAGCAAAAAGTTCGCTCTTATCGGAAGCGTTTTACTCACTTTCGTTCTTATCGAAAGCTTTTTAAAAGTGACGAACATTCGTCTTTGATGCTTTGTAAATTAAAAGCATGTCATACTTTTTAATTTTGTTGAAATTTATTAAAGTTGAATAAAAATCTGAAATTTTTAAAAGTCCAGCAGGACCTGCCCTGCCATTTCGTCCAGACATTTAATTAAAAATATCAATTTAAAATACAACTCCCACTTCTGCCGCCAACCAATAACCTCCATAAGTTGCCTTGACTGTCTTAGCATGAACAAATTATTCGACCATTCCTTGTTAAAACATAAATTCTCTAGTGAATAGATATATCCTCTAGCAGCATGCCCAAGCAACTGCAGCTGCCTCAACCTTATTTTCTTCTTCTGACCCAGAGCAGAGAACCACTTCATTTGTTAACTGCTCCAACAACGACGCTTCCAAGCAGAGTCAAGATCTGCAACGTTCGTGATTTATAACAATTTTTGCTGCAATATAATGTTAGATAGGAAAAGGTTAACGCGAAACAACAACGACCACAAATGCCGCACACACACATACGCACGCACAAGTGCAGCATTCAGTTTTTTTTTTTGCTTAGTTGTCCATTTGTTGGCTTGTTGGTTGTTGCAACCATTCTTTCTGGCCATTAAGTTACCGAGTGTAAACATTTAAAATAAATGCAAAACATAGACTAGTTCCGAGTGTGAATCTTGCGTTATATACGATTGTGTGTGTGTTTGGCTATAGGTGTATGCGTGTGTGTTGTGTCTACTAACAATTCGCTTTACGCGAATATATTTATGCTGAAGAACTTTGTAACTCGTTTGTCCAGCTTTTATAGATTTTCTGTTTAATTGTGTTTAATTGTGTATTTTGTTCACTGGCTTTTTCTTCTGTTATTGTTGTTGTTGTTGTAATGTATGACTTTATAGACAATGTTGTGGTTGTAATCTTTTTAAGTAGAACAAGAAATTCTTTTATATTTTCAGTGCTTAAAAATTAGGCTTCTTTCATCCTATGTCTCAAGAAACTTCAAAACTTGGCCTGGCAAGAAAACAAAAAAAAAAAAAAAATAAAATCATCAGAATTCATCGAATCAATAACGAATTCACCGAAGTATGATTAACGTGTTCATAGAAAACCAGTCAAATGCATAAAATTGAATCTCATCAAAAATTTCAATAACCAAAGCAAAAATAGCTGCATACATAAAGGCGCAACACAGCATGCTAATGTAAACATATGCTAACGGATTAGGTAAGCGACGACATGGAAAATCAACTTGGCAGCAATAAAAGCAGTCAACACAAGTCGATGAAAAACAAGAAGAAGAAGAAGAAGAAGAAGAAGAAGAAAATAGAATAAAGCGCAAGAGTGAGCAAAGAAAAAAAAAAAATCATAAGATAATATGATTGTGAAGGCAGGAAAGAAGATGTCATGAAAAGTACTGTTAGGTACAACAACACTGACAAATTTCAAGTTTTGTATACAACAAAGTCAGCCAGTCAGTCAGTCAGTCAGTCAGTCAGTCAGTCAATCAACTCGATTTAATAATAAAATAAGCAGCCAGCCATGCTACCAGCCACCACCCTATAGCTGGCAAATAGGGCACATCCTTACCAACCACCGCCCACCGCCCACCTTATTGGTTGTTATAAAATATTTGCAATATTCTGTTTAAACTGCAGCGTGTAAAAGTATTTGTTTGGCGCCAATTGTCTGCAATTTAGCAAAGTGTTAGTGAATGTGCGTTCCTGTGTGTGTGTGTGTTTGTGTATGTGTGCGTGTGAAGGCGGATGTGGCGTTACAGTCACTTGGCGTTGATTGAATGTTGTTGAGTGTTTCCGACAAAAAACATGTTCTGTGTTATCTCCGGCTCTTTACAAATTTTTTATTTATAAAAATACCAAAATTTATTGGCCATAAAAGCGACTATAAAAGTGGTCATAAAAGTGCCTCTATAAAACTATTATATCAAAATAAAAAGTGATAATTGAGCAAACGACGCACATTTTAACAATGGCGTGGTGGATTTTCTGTTAAAATTTGCTTTAAAAGTTTGGGAAATTTAAAGAAGTAAGTATTGGTTAGAAAAAAACAAAAAGAAATTGATTGGATACGAGCTGGAAATGATCTCGTTTCTACCGTTTGACCCGTTATCCACTATTTTCCATATTCAACGATTATTTGTGCTAATTTATATTAAGAGCTAACTTTCTTATAAACTAAGCCTTAACTAAGCACAAGCTTCTATAACAATGACGGCAAGCTTTAGGGCAGTCACGATAATGCTGAATGAACGAATTTGGTATAATTTTATTCAAGCTTTTTGTATTTATATTTCACTTCGGAAAGCATATTTATTGTCATAGAACATGCCATTTATGGAAAATTGTATATGTGCTTGACAAAACTGTAATATTTTAATTTTGTATCAGAAAGTGTCCGAATTTGAATCCATAACTTAAATAACGTCTAACTAGACTGCTATATATAGAATGAAACAGTTGGTGCTGATAGAAACTTTGAATTATTTAAAAATGATCACCTATCTTATAGTATTTATTTGAAAGTTAAGTTTTTACAATAGCTTCGGTAATGCTTCCATAAAGCTTCTATAAGAGAACTTATACAGGCTATGCATTTTTTCATTAAAAAAGCTTCGATAAATAAATTTCAGCAGACTGTTTCGAACTTCAATTTTTTAGAAGAATTATTGTATATGAGTATTGTATGTATATTTGTGAAAAATTAGGGTGCTTTTTATAAATTAATTACGAACGGTTAAAGATATTGAATGAACATTTTGTTATATATTGCTAAGAAGTATTTTATGTAGTTGAATTAAAATAATTTACCTTAATATATAAATGTCATGTGGGCATCTCCCAGTGGCACGGACGCGACATTCGCACGGTTTTAATTACTCGAAAAACAAGAAAGGAACAAAATGAGCCGATATGTATTTAAGTGTTCTAACGCGACGAAAGAGTGCTACATTTTATAAAAATATTGGCGAGATTTAGTACAAATTAGTACAAAGTAATAAGCAATCATTCAATGGAACGGACGCGACAAAAAACAGAAGTTTTTTTAAGCTCGTATAGAAATATGCAAAATTTAGCTAATTTTGAGAACTTTTTTTTATTTATAATATACATGTTAATGGAGGTCAAAGTATAACTATTATTCGTAGACTTATGAAATAAAAGAATTATCTCTTATCTTTTTTTAAATAGATATAGCACGAATACGGACGCGACATCATGGACGCGACAAATTTTTCCACAGTAGTAAAATACAGTAAAGATGTTCATTATAAATTTTAATAAAAATACATCATAATAAGTTCAATTCAAGTTACATAGCAGAAATACTAATAAAAAAAAAAAAAAAATAAAGTTAAAAGCTGTTAGAGTGCTTTATTTTAATGTTTTTCTTCACTTTTGGTGGACCTTTTTTGGGAGATGCCCATGTGTCACTATGTTGGTTTACGCTAATCTCCGAAACCACAACCGATTCTAATGCAATTTTGTGAATGTTCATGGTTGGTTTGATCTTAAAAGATACGTAAGTTTTGGACTCGATAAGTTGCACTGTTGACGAGATTTACATTTTTTTTATATAATTTTAACGGTATGTTTTTTTGTATTTTTTTAGAAAAAACTCACAATAAAAAAATGTTAATCGGCCCATGTCAATTAGTTTTTATATACTATGTTCAGTCCTAACAACAGCTTCGGTAGTACTTGTATAAAGCTTCGATAAGTGAACTTATATAAGCTATGAATTTGTTTCATTCATAAAGCTTCGATAAATAAACTTCAGCATGCTTTTAAGAAATTAATTGCTTTAGGGGCACTTAGCGCCTCTTTATGTATCTCGAAACGAACATTATCGTTCGTGCCAAAAACGATTAACAATACAAATTTTCATTGAAAAAAATATTGCGACTCGTTTCTATGACGAGCAAAAATGTTCGTTTCGAGATACATAAAGAAGTCATTATACACATTTTTGTGAACCAAATTATGTATTTTTTATGAAATAATTTCGAAATAGCGAATTAAGAAATTGAATAAAAAAAATTCATTTGTAGTTTTGAGAAGCATTTAATTTAAGTGAACTTATGTAACTCATAGTATATCTATACATACTTCTTTATATTGTAAGTTCAATCCTAACAACAGCTTCGGCAGTACTTCTATAAAGTTTCGATAAGTAAATTTATAGAAGCTTCGAATTTGTTCATTTAAAAAACTTGTAAAGATAAATAAACTTTAGCAGGCTTTTTAATAAATTTTTTATATCATTTGTATACATTTCTGTGAAAAATTAAAGTACTTTAAAGGGCAGGGTAAGGTGTTTAAATTTTTTTTATTTTTTAGTTTAATTTTAATTTTAAAAATTTTAGTATTGTGTAAAAATTTCAAGTCAATCGGAGCAAACTTAACGAAGCTATAGCGTTTCAAACGACCAGCCTTCATACTCGATAAAATACTTTTAATCGATTTTCCTGAAAATTTTTAAATTAATTTTTCAAGTTCGTAAACATTAGAACTCAAAATCTACTTCACCGATCCTTTATAAAATTTAAACACTATTTCCACACATAAATCAACAAGTTATCAGGGCGATTTTTTATAAAATTGTTTTTTTTTTATTTTTTAATAACAAATTCAGCGAGATTTTTTTAGCTGAAATTGCGTCTGTCACTTCCAAATGCTGCAAAAAATAAAAAAATAAAAAAAAATTCCCCCTTCGACTACCTTGGGAAATATATCTCCATTAGAACGCATATAGAGTTTTTTGTTTCAGATGATCTTGTAACGAGTTATCATGTTCACCGCAAAACCTTTTTTCTAGGCGTTTCCTGAGATTCGCTGTCACGGGCATATTTATAAATATTTTTTATTGAGCATTTTTTCTTATATACTTCAGAAGTTATGCTATAAAGTATATCTGAGGTTTAAAGTATCTCAGGCTTGACATTGAATTTTTTTAAAAATTTTAAATTTGTAAGAAAATAGCGACTCGAAGAAGTCAAATGAAGAAGGGAACTCGAGGGTAAAAATAAAAAAAAATTCGATGTCAATCCATGAAAAAATCATGTGACTTAAGGCCTATAAAGAATTTTGAGCCAAATATCTATTAGTTTCTGAGTAATCTCTCCCGCTATTGTATTTTTGGTGATTAAAGGTTTTTATTATGACAATAACAATTTTTTTTTAAGAAATTACAATAATTTTGAATTCCATATCTTTAATTTTTATTTCGAAATTTTCTCATAAAAAACAAAAATTTTCTACAATAATCGGTAAAAGTTCCCTAAAGTAAATTTTTTTATAATAATCGGTAAAAGTTGCCTAAAGTACATTTTTGTGGAATCATTTGCGACATCAGCTTTGATTATTTGCAGCTCTATGCAAGCATCAGCTTCCCATAACGTAATTAAGTAAGTTTTCGAAAGCACAGTTGAGACTTTTAGTCAACCCTCAACCTTAAAATTTGTACTAGACGTATAGAAACTGTATAGAAGCTGAATAGAAACTTCAACCGAATAAAATCTCTCAGAAGTTGGTGTGTTTGTTTATGTTAAGTTCATAAATAAATTTCAACAAACTATAGAACTTGCCAAAAAAATTTCGTTATTGTTTCTATAAAGTTTGCAATAAATTTTGATGAAAGTCTTCGATTATTAATTTTTCCGACTAAATTACTGAAAACTACCCATAAATTACGTACACAAGTTATCGAGACATATTTAAGATTCCGTGTCAAACCTCAAAAAATTTAATATTCTCATTTTAATATTTTTTTCGAAGCTCTATGGAAGCAAAAGCTTCCCATAGCTTATGCTAGTACAAGTTTCGAACGCACACAGATTGACGAAGACTCTGAGTCAATATCAATAGTTTTTACAAGTCTATTCGAAGCTTTAGAATTACTCAGAGGTTGGTGTGTTTGTTAATATATTCTTCTTCAAGCTGTCACAAATAAATTTCAGCTACCTTTACAGAACTTCACAGGAAAAATTCTGTGTAGTTTCTTTAAAGCTTGCAATAAATTTTGATAGGAAATCTTTACAGACCAAACGACAGCAGCTTCGGTTATTCATACTTCCGCAGCTCTATGGAAGCAAAAACTTTCCACAACTTAAGCGAATAATTTTTCGAAGACAAGTGTATAAGTTTTATTTAAACCTCAAAAGATTTTGAGCCAAGTCTAAGCTTATTTGTAGTATTTTCATATTAAACAACCTATCAATTAAAAGTTTATGTTTTAGTTATTCGTCCCGTTTTACAATTCCATGCACACTATCGTCCATTTTGTCAAAAAGCATATGATGTTGCGAATATATATCAATTTCCTGACGTTTCAATATTCAAAATCGAAAAATTTTTAATACAAACGTAAACACTACAGACCAATCGGGCCATATTAAAAAGGTGCAATAGATCCTTTTTCAGCACTTAATGCTTTAAATGTAAATATGATATTAAATTGAAATTGAATATAAAGACACTTTAGATAGACAAAATTTTTTTTTCTGATATAGTTACGAATTTCATATTAATATTCTTAGTCCTTAAAAAACCATTTTCCCAGTATGACGAACCATAAGTATGCTTTTTCGTCTTCAATATTTATTAAATCTAAAAAACTTAAATTTAGTTATTAACAAAATGTTTTTGAATTAAAGATGTTTCTTAACTATCTAACTGGAATGCTATTATAAAAATAATATTTTCTTTTTATTCCAGGCTCAGGGCAGAACGATTGATGATAAGTACGTTGAGGCCGAATGCTTTACGTTTAAATGGATTCCTTTGGCTTCAATGTGTTTTCGCTAAGATAGCCTTCTATCAAGAGTTTACAGAGGTAAGTTACTTGATTTTACTGCAAAAGGCAGTACCATAATAAGTAAATGTGAGGCATCTACACGTTTTCATTATTTTTATTATTCAGCAATAAATAAAAATTGTTGTTGATGTTATTGTAATGCAGAACTGCTGTAAGCGGGATTTTTGTTTTTTGTTAAGCTTTGAACCAAGTATTCTACGTTTTAAACCTATTCAGTCAACTCTGTCTTGGTTCAAAATTGGGGGTTAGATGAGAAGGAAACAAGGATACATTAATTGAAATAAATATAGAACATTGTATGTGTTGCGGAAAGCTTTATCAACATGCAAATTTGAAACTGAGGCAAGTGTTGTAACTTAACCCCAGTGAATTGAAGTTATTAAAAACTATACCATCAAAAAATTTAAAATGAGCAAAACATTTTAGAAATATTAAATCGTAAGATCATGGTCTGGCTGGGATTCGTACCCGGGTACTCTGTTTTGGCAGTCAAACACGCTTACCACTCGACTACACAGTCTTCCAAGCAATACTTCCTTCTGATCTAGTGATCTAGTAATGCAGAACTGTAAGAAGGATTTGGAATTTTACAGTTCCAAATTTGGAAAATACAGGATTTGGAAAATTTTTGGAATTTGGAGTTTGTTTTGCGAGGCAAGGGTTGTCAATGAAATCACCCAGATGATCGACAAAAGTATCATTTCCTTCTCGAGAAACTGGTTAAAGTTTTGACTTTTGAAGTTGTTACATTTTTGGTCGGATTTTTTAAATTTTTTTTATAAAGTGCTATTCGTGACGTGCCGAAATTCGTATTTTGGGTGCTTTTGACTAAAAAGAAGGCTTCTGGCCTTCTATCACAGTATCATTAACACACCGTAAATACATATATAAAGGTAACATAGTATACTTTTCTTCTTCGTCCCAATTTTTATCTTAATACGTGTTAAATTTTTCGTTTAATTTTTTTCTGCATATCCTTGTCATAATTCTTGTTTCAGGACTTTAACCGAGCTTCTTATGATGATGAGTTGAGCATGTTATAATTGTTTGTACATAATTGACTGAGAACTAGACGTACACTTTTATCATTGCCTGCAAATAGGTAATCGCCGATCAGAAAAATTAAATTTTTATTGAAAAGTAACTTCCACTGTCAGATGATTATATGATGGCTCGCGCGCCACCGTCCTTATTCTTGTATTAATCCTAGTCCAAATTTTTCTCCTAATTCTTATTAAAATTCTAAAACTTATTTTTGTATACATTCTTACCTTTATTGTTGTTCAAATTATCCTTATCCTTATCCTTATCCTCATCCTTATCCTTATCCTTATCCTTATCCTTATCCTTATCCTTATCCTTATCCTTATCCTTATCCTTATCCTTATCCTTATCCTTATCCTTATCCTTATCCTTATCCTTATCCTTATCCTTATCCTTATCCTTATCCTTATCCTTATCCTTATCCTTATCCTTATCCTTATCCTTATCCTTATCCTTATCCTTATCCTTATCCTTATCCTTATCCTTATCCTTATCCTTATCCTTATCCTTATCCTTATCCTTATCCTTATCCTTATCCTTATCCTTATCCTTATCCTTATCCTTATCCTTATCCTTATCCTTATCCTTATCCTTATCCTTATCCTTATCCTTATCCTTATCCTTATCCTTATCCTTATCCTTATCCTTATCCTTATCCTTATCCTTATCCTTATCCTTATCCTTATCCTTATCCTTATCCTTATCCTTATCCTTATCCTTATCCTTATCCTTATCCTTATCCTTATCCTTATCCTTATCCTTATCCTTATTCTTATCCTTATCCTTATCCTTATCCTTATCCTTATCCTTATCCTTATCCTTATCCTTATCCTTATCCTTATCCTTATCCTTATCCTTATCCTTATCCTTATCCTTATCCTTATCCTTATCCTTATCCTTATCCTTATCCTTATCCTTATCCTTATCCTTATCCTTATCCTTATCCTTATCCTTATCCTTATCCTTATCCTTATCCTTATCTTTATCCTTATCCTTATCCTTATCCTTATCCTTATCCTTATCCTTATCATTATCCTTATGCTTATCCTTATCCTTATCCTTATCCTTATCCTTATCCTTATGCTTATCCTTATCCTTATCCTTATCCTTATCCTTATCCTTATCCTTATCCTTATCCTTATCCTTATCCTTATCCTTATCCTTATCCTTATGCTTATCCTTATTCTTATCCTTATCCTTATCCTTATCCTTATCCTTATCCTTATCCTTATCCTTATCCTTATCCTTTTCTTTTTGTTTATCCTATTCATTTTGCTTATCTTTTCTTATCCTTTTAACCGTTTCCTTTGTGCTTATTCTTATCCTTTTCCTTATCTTTTTCCTTATTTTAGGGCGCATTAAGCTTCGACGCTTCAAGTTGGCTTCCTATGGGGACATTTTTTTCCTATCAAACCTAATTTTCTCATCCATATCTACATCCTTACGCATCCATATAGGTTATTAAAATTTAATTAAGAGACTATCTTTAGTTTATTGTTCTAACATCTCTCTGTTTTAGAGCTTATTTTAATTAATAAGATTTACTTTTCCGGACTATTTTAAAAAGTATTTTGTTTCTAATAAGCCACTTATAATATCATCCTTTAGAAATCCTTTTTAAAAACAACCAAGTTGACGACACACACTTTTTACTTTTTAAAACCTTCGGCTTAAAATGATTCAACTCTCATCAAACTACTCATCAGTTTTTTTGCAAAGTTTTAATTAGCTTCTGACAAAAGCAATTTCTGTATCGCTCGCGTGTATCGCAATGCATACTTGTTAAACAATTCTTCTTTCATCAGTTAAAAAAAAAAAAAAAAAAAAAAATATAAAATGCCACTAAAAGTGCTTTTCGCAAAATTGTAACAGTAAATGACAGCGCGATATGACACGCTCTTACTCTTATAATCATGATGTTCATTACGGAAATGTCAGCATAGCTTGTTCGATCGGCCGCTATCTAACCCCGGTGACAGTTCAACAATTTGTTTCCACTCTGTTAAAATGTACTAAAAGAGCAACCATAAAAAAAATCAAAACATAAACACAGACACACGCACACAATCTCATTGACTCCCCCAGCGGTGACTTCAAGGCAAAGCAGCTGCTTGACTGCTGCGATACGCCGTTAGAGCTGCCCTTCGATGTCGCTCCTGTCGGTTTCTTGTTGTTCGTTTGGCTGCACTTCGTTTATCCTTTCGAATTTTGTGGTGGTTTCGATGTGAAGCAAAAAAATAAAAAACAACAACAACTACTACAACTTGCATGCATTGCCTAACATCGAACATTTGTTGCCCTAAAACCGTTGCTTTCAAACTCTATAAAACGCCAACCCATTCTCATAACTACTTCTCATGCCCACAGCTCTCTTTCACTCTATCTGCTCTAGCTACTCTTTCTCCTCCTGTTGATGCTTTAAACAATGCAAGTGTCTGATTTGTGAATGTTTGTTTTAATGCAGAATGCAATTCCTTGGTGAGCACAAGGATGTTCAAATATAGTAAGTACTATATTGTTTGGCTTATGCCAACAACAACAACGACAAAAACTTCGGCTACAACAATAGCACTAACAATAACATCAACAATAGCTTTAGTTCGAATTGTCATGTTCAAAATATTTCTTCGACATTTTGGTTAGCAGCTCTCACGGACTGCATCTGGTGCTCCTTCGGCTACATGCAAACTCATTAGAATGCAAAACTTTGATTGTACCAAAACGGCCTAGTAAAGAATACACTAAAAAAAAAAAATAAATAAAAAAAATCACTGCTTATGTTCTTGTTTTCAAAAAGCTTTACATGACATTATTTACTCTCTTCGGCTTGTCATTGTCTTCATAGAAGTTACGGCCGATAAGAAAAATAAATTTTTAGTGATAAAACTGTCTGGCACAAGATCAAAGACGGTATGACTGGAGAGATGTTTAAAAGCATCTAGAAGGCCAGTTCTGAATACCCGGAAGACTTATAAGTAAGTGCTATAGATAAGATATCTTTCCTAACATGTAGAAAAGGGACAAGGGTTATCGTGCTCTTGAAGCCACCTGATAGGCTGAGGAGCAATTATCGGTCCTTCCGGGGCATCAGCCTTCTTCCGGTACTTGGCGAGGTACTGTAGAGGGTAAGACTGGAACGGCTACAGAAGTACAAATTTGAATTTGAAGAAATTTGGGGTCCGCATAGGAAAAAGCCTCGAAAATGCCTGGCTGTATGTTAGAAGCACCGTAAATGAGAGTAGCTGCAAATACGTTTTTGGGCTGTTTATTGATTTTATGGATGCTTTTGACTATCTATGCTGGGATATGGTAGGTCAGAGAAGGTGGGGTGCTGTGATGTTAAGCTTTAGCAGAGCTATTTTTCTGGTACAGAAGCATAAAATGTTGTAGGCTCTAACCAAACGGTAGAGATACATGTTGTCCACGGCTGTTCTCAGGAATCTATCTGTCGTCTATAAACATAGAATCTCATGATGGATCCTCAGTTGAGACGACTTGAACCTCTGTCTAAGTTTTATACGAACGGTGATGACTACTTCTTATGGTGGAAGGTAGCTCTCGTGCTGAGCTTGAAACCAGGGCAAGTGAACTGTTGTCTGATGTGTCTGCATGGGGTGCACAGGTGGGAATTGAAAAGGCAAGAGCTTATCCATGATAATGTTACTTAAGTAAAAATTATCGCTTCGTTGACCTCCTTCCGTCACCCTGGAGGAATTGACGGAACTCAAATAACTGGGGATTCACTAGAGAGAGAAATAGAACATCTTGGTTCACCTGGAGAAACGTCTGTTAACAGTGGTAGAGCGAGTACGAAGAATTCTAAGGAGTGACTGGAGACTCAGTAAGCGTGCTGTTTGTTGCTTGTACAACTTATGGTTCGCCCGTGTGGGGCTACATAGTCAGTTCTCCTGCAGCCTACTGGAAGATATTATCTTGTCAGGGTTTTTTTTTTCAACAAGGAGTAAAAGCATCGAAAGCCTTAGTCAGTGCCTGACTTTAACACGCTAAATGTCACTTCAGTCGCACGGGAACCACGGTGAGGTATTTCGTATGGAGAATCTTGTCAGAGGGTGATTTAAATTGAATGTTTGCCAGTGTGCCGTATGGTCTCTACGAATGTCCTTCAGGTGTTGATGGGACGACTTACAAAGAATAAAACCTGACAGGTTTAGGTTTCAACATAAACACAGGTTGATTCAATAATTTTTCTTTTCTTCAATTCATTCGCAACCTTTCGAGAATGTACATAATCCCCTATGTTTAAAACCGACAAATAAGGTGGTATGGCTGACATTTCTTTGGTAATTATTCACATACGTTATATTACGTCAGTGGCGGTTATGTTACGGGCCCACATCCAACAGTCCAGTAACTGAGTTGGTCTAGTATTCCCTCTATTACTTACTCAGAATGCGGCAAAACCGACCATACAACATTACGATCGACCCGTATAACACTCTGAGCATAACACTACCTATTGTGTAGAGCAGATTCTCTGTCCGTTTTTAACTATAAGTCAGAGTAGAAGGTAGATAACATGTTCCAGACCCCAGTAAAGTTCCTTGCCAAAAAAACTTACAAGTTAGCTGCTATTCAGGTCCGTCTGACTTACTCTTGTACAGATCATCGATACGATCCAGTTTTTCAGAGGTGCTTCCACACCGTACTCGATCAGAGAACCCCATGACTCGCATCTGCAACACGTTGTTAAAAGTTTCTTCAAAGTCTTAAAAGTCTTAGAAAGCTTATTTTAAAAAAAATTTTATTTTTCATATCAATGGTTAAGGTTACGCCATAAGAAAAGATTTTCGTGGATCTTTCCTGTCCTAATAAATAAAAACTAAAAAAAAAAAAAATAAAAAATTAAAAAAAATAACAAATTAAAAATAAAACAATAAATTAAAACTTTTTAACTAAAAAAAAATAAAAATAACACAATTAATAATAAGATTAAATAATCTTCTTCAGAAGATTTATAAGAAATTATAATTCATGGATCTATTACATTTATCGATCTGGAACTTCCATAATTTTTTCCATAAAAATAAAGATAAAATTTTAAATAAAACAAAAAAATTAGAAATAAAAAATAATTAAAAGTTAAATAAAAAATTAGAAAATAAATAAAATACGAAAATCAACAAAATAAAAAGTTTAAAAAGCAAAATAAAAATAAAACAAACAATAAAAAATAAAACAATTAAAAAATAAATAAATAAAATTTTTGAATTCTAATAAATATCATGAATGCCTAAGACTAATCGCTCCGGATCGATAATTTGTTCCATAAAAATAAAAACAAAATTTGAAATAAAACATAAAAGTGAGTAATGATAAAAAATATTTAAAAGGTAAATAAAAAAGTTAAGAAAATAAATATAATAAAAAATTGAAAAAATAAAAAGAAAATAAAAAATTAAAAAATTCAAAATTAAAAAAAATAAAAAAATAAAAAATAACAACAAATACATACAAACCTTTTTTGATTCTAACAATAAATTACAAATCAAGCAATTAAAATACTCTTCTTAAGTAGATCATAAAAAATATAATTCACGGATCAATAAGGAACTTCTATAATTTTTTCCAAAGAAATAAAAGTTAAAATAAAATTTGAAATTAAACAAAAATGTGAGTAATAATAAAGAATAATCAAAAGATAAATAAAAAAAATAATAAGAAAATAAACAAAATTAAAACATTTTAAAAGCACAAAAAAAAAAAAATAAAACAAAATAAAAAGTTTAAAAAAGCAAAAAAAAAAAAAAATAAAAAAAGATATAAAGCAATAAAACTATAAATAAATCAATTAAAATTTTTTAATTCCATAAAAATTTAGAAATAAAGCAATTTAAAAAATAAATATGTGAAAACTTTTTTTAATTCTTATAAAATTCATGGATCCATTAATCAACTTCATAATTTTTTCCATAAAAATAAAAGTAAAATTTTAAATATAACCAAAAAGTTTGCAAAAAATTATTAGAAGTAAAAGGGAAAAAAAAACTAAAAAAATAAAAACTTTTTAATAAAAAAAAAGGATTAAAAACATAAAAACTTTAAAACTTTAAAACAAAAAATAAAAAATTAAAATAACATAAAAAATAAAAAAATAAAATAACATAAAAAATAAAAAAATAAAAAAAAATAAAAAAATAAAAAAAAATAAAAAAATAAAAAAAAATAAAAAAAAATAAAAAATAAAAAAATAAAAAAAAATAAATTAAAAAAAAAATAAAAAATTAAAAAAAAAAAAATTAAAAAATTAAAATAAAATAAAAATTAAAAAAAAATTAAAAAAAAAATTAAAAAAAATAAAAAAACGAAAAAATAAAAAAAAATAAATCAAAATAAATTAAAAATAATGCAATGAAAAAAAAAATAAATAAATAATAATTTTTAGTTAAAAATTAAAAACATTAAAAAAATAGAAACTTTTTAACTTTAAAAAACAAAAAAAAAAAAAAAAAAGAAAACACAAAATTATAAAAATAAAAATATAAACATTACATTTTTGACAAAATTCAAACATTTCAATTCTAAGAATTTGAAAGGGGGAAAAAAATTGCAAGAATAACACAAAATTATAAAAATAAAAAAGAAAATTAAATAATTTGCAAAATAAAAACTTAAAAAACTTGAAATTAAAAAAAAATATTAAAAATAAAAATAAATAAAACAAGTTAAAAATAAAAAAAAAACAAATTACAAAAAAATATAAAGCTAAGAAACCTCAAAATTAAAAAATTTTTAAAATTTAAGATTAGAAAATTTTTAAAACTAAAAATTAAAAATTAAAAAATATTAAAACTAAAAATTAAAAAATTTTAAAACTAAAAATTAAAAAATTTTAAAACTTAAATTTTAAAAACTTTCAACACTTAAATGTAAAAAATTTTAAAACTAAAAATTAAAAAATTTTAAAACAAAAAAAAATTAAAAATAAAAAAAAATTAAAAAATAAAAAAATTAAAAATGAAAAAAAAAATTAAAAATAAAAACAAAATTAATAATAAAAAAAAAATTTAAAAATAAAAACAAAATTAAAAAAATGAATGAAAAAGATTAAAAAATGTTTTGAAATTCATGAAATTTGAAACAAAACAGTCACAACTAAAAAAATCATGATTTCTCAGAAGAAGCAAAATATAAATAAAACTCTTCAGTTGAGAATGCATTTTGGAAAATTTTGTGAGTTGTGACTGTTTTGCTTTTCGTAAAAATTTGAGCGTATAACCTTTGTTGAAAAAAGGATTTTGGTTTTTACACCTTAGGAATAACCTCAGCAGTTGCTGCATATGGGAAGTGTGTGTTTGAGCTAAAACATCAGAGATTCTTCAGTAGATTCATAAGAAATCATAATACATAAATCCATAACAATAATCAATCCGGGTCTTTCGTAATATATGCTCTATTACCGTTTTCCAGCTCCACTTATTGATCAGTTATTAATGTGATTCTTAACTCTCTTTCTTTAGCTGCTAATTTTACTACTGCTATGCATGTCTTTCAGAGCAACATAACATCCATCTTTAATGACCTCTATTCTCTACTCCCAAGGTTGCTGTCGAAGTGTGAATCATATTTCAATAATCCTATTTAATCGCTTCGTTTATCAATAACAAATACACAAAACAAACATAAAAAAACATCGATAAATTGCTCTAATTTAGTTCACATTTCATGCAAAACAAATCCTTGTGTAAGCAGTTTTGTTATGGTTTAGTAGATGCAAACAGTACACATTTTAACTACAACAACAAATACAAGAAGATGTCGAATCCTGTATTATCGTTTGCTTTTTGCAGCTTATCTTCTTACATATCAATGATTTTCTGTTTCATTATTAAATTGCAAAGCTTTGACTTCTTTCTTCTTCAGCTCTGCTACCACTGTCTCACTCATACTCTCACTTTCTCTATATCTCTCCTCTTCTCTATTTTGTATTTGCACTCCTTTGAGTATCACATCTTTGGTGTTGTTTAATTAAGCTTTATATTGACCAACAAAACACTCACTTCTACGTATATTGTTTGTTGTTGTTGTGGGTGGAATTGAAATGTTAAGCTTTAATTGCATTTTGTGCGAATTGCTTTGAATGTGTGCGTGAATGAGGGAATGAATGAATGAATGTTTGTTGATATTAGTGTGCGTGAATTGTTGTTAGCTTTCTTTGGTTTTATGCATAGTTAGCTTTGCTTGTGTAAATTGCTTTTAACATAAATAAATATTTGTTGATAAGTATTTTGGTTTCTTTGATTGTGTTCGTTATCGGTTTATTCATCGAAATACAAATAAAGAAAATTTTGATTGTTCGTTTTGCATTTAATGTGTAAATTTTTGCTTTAATAAAGACTTTGTAAATTTGTTTTTAAATAGACAAACAATTTTGACTTTCCCTTCTCCCTCCTTCTTAATAACCGATTTTTATACTACTACCGTACATTTTTCCTAAGTAGAAGTGCCAGTTTCGAATTGATTACAGGCAAATTATGAAAATAATTGCGCATAAATGCGGATTTAATTTCCTTTTCGAGCATTCAATTCAGTTTGTAATAAATAAATTAATTTCCTTTTCATTTGCATTGTTGCCATTTTATTATGACTTATAATTAAATTTTTTAATTAAACTCAAAAATCAAAAATTAACATATTTGAAAAATATTTGATTCAGCGTATAAATTTTTGATATAGAACTTTAAAATTAAAAAAATATAAGTACTTAGTAGAGGAATGATAAAATAAAAAACTAAAATTAATAACAAAAAATAAAATATTAAAAAATTATATACAAAAAATAAAATAATAAAAAGTAAAATAATACAATAAATAAAAATAATGTCTTTATTCTAAATTACAAACTAACGAAATAAACACATTAAAATTAAATTGTTTGTTATAAATTTCGGAACAATTTCGAACATAAAATAAATCAATAAAAAAGGAAACATAATAAAATTAATTAATAAAATAATGAAATAAATTTTAAATTTAAAAATAATATGTTATAAACCATATGTAAAACAAATAAAACAAATAGAATGTAGCAAAAAAAAAATAAGTACAAAAATTAAAAATAAATAAACATAACATTGCATGGTGACGGGTGTTACATTTGCACGCTTTAAACATGGTCAAAGTTTGTGTAATTTTTATTAAAGTAACTGTGACGGGTGTTGAAAGTACTCACTGAAAAATCCGACTTAACTCTGAATGTTTGTGAAATTGAGCCAAACTACAACTAAAAAAAGAAAAATTAAGATAAACCCTGAATTAAATAAAATTTTAAAATCGCTTAAAAAATGTTTATGGAATATTTTAAATGCCGACACACGTTACTCCAAATCTTACTAATATTTAAAAGAAATAATGGAGCTTAGTGCAAATCTTTAAGTATTGGTGCAGAGTATCGTCAGATCAAATATAAAAAAAAAAACAAATACAAAAATAGAAAAATATAAGAAATATAAAAAATATGAAGGCGGATGAAGCCTATATTTTATATACATTTAAATGTTGATGAAAAATGTACCAAAAACATACCAAGTTTTATTCCTGTAACTCACAGTTAATGCTTTTATTGTGCTTTCGCTATGGGAGGTGGGCGTGTTCATGGACGGATTACTCCTAATTTTGAACACACCTTAATTTTGGCATAAAATACATTCATACCAACTTTGATCTTTCTATGAAAAACATAACCTTATTTATTGAGTTTTAAACTTTTTGGGTTGTATGGGAGGCAGGCGTGCTCGTATGCGGATGACGTCAATTTTTCGAAACCATCTTTGGTTTGTCATAAATATTATACCTGCCAAATTTTATCTCCGTAGGTTAAACAGAGGCTTATTTATTGCGTTTTCAATTTTTGCGTTGTATGGTAGGTAGGTGTGTCCGTGGGCGGATTCCAAAAATATTCAATAGTGCAGATCCTTGAATCCATGTGACCATGTGTACCAAGTTTCATTCAATTTTCTCAACTCCTTATCCTGTGTTTACGGACAACACACAGTCGGACGGACGAACGGACGGACGGAGATGAAAAGCTCGACTCACGAGGTGACATTGATCAAAAATATATATACTTTTCTATACCGGACTCGCTTCGTTCTATGCGTTACAAACGTTTGCACAAGGTTAATATACCCTAAAATATAAAAAATATAAAATATATAAAAAATATAAAAAATATAAAAAATACGAAAAATATAAAAAATATAAAAAATATTAAAAATATAAAAAATATAATAATATAAAATATATAAAAAATATAAAAAATATAAAAAATATTAAAAATATAAAAAATATAAAAAATATAAAAAATATAAAAAATATAAAAAATATAAAAAATTTTAAAAAATATAAAAAATTGAAAAAAATAAAAAATATAAAAAATATAAAACATATAAAAAATTTTAAATAAAAAAAATTGAAAAAAATATAAAAAATACAAAAAAAAACCAAAAAATATAAAAAATATAATATATAATATAAAAATTTTTAAAAAATTGAAAAAATATAAAAAATATAAAAAATATAAAAAATATAAAAAATATAAAAAATATAAAAAATATAAAAAATATAAAAAATATAAAAAATATAAAAAATATAAAAAATATAAAAAATATAAAAAATATAAAATATAAATTATAAAACATAAAAAATATTAAAAATATCAAAAATATAAAAAATATAAAAAATATAAAAAATATAAAAAATATAAAAAATATAAAAAATATAAAAAATATAAAAAATATAAAAAATATAAAAAATATAAAAAATATAAAAAAATATAAAAAATATAAAAAATATAAAAAATATAAAAAGTATAAAAAATATAAAAAATATAAAAAATATAAAAAGTATAAAAAATATAAAAAATATAAAAAATATAAAAAATATAAAAAATATAAAAAATATAAAAAATATAAAAAATAAAAAAAATATAAAAAATATGAAAAATATAAAAAATATAAATAAAAAATATAAAGTACTTGTACTTGTACTTGTACCTGTACTTGTACTTGTTCTTGTACTTGTACTTGTACTTGTACTTGTACCTGTACTTGTACTTGTACTTGTACTTGTACTTGTACTTGTACTTGTAATTGTACTTGTACTTGTATTTGTACTTGTACTTGTACTTGTACTTGTACTTGTACTTGTACTTGTACTTGTACTTGTACTTGTACTTGTACTTATATTTGTACTTGTACTTGTACTTATACTTGTACTTATACTTTTACTTGTGCTTGTACTTATACCTGTACTTGCACTTGGACTTGTACTTGTAATTGAGCTTGTACTTGAACTTGTTCTTGCACTTGTACTTTTACTTGTACTTGTACTTCTGTTTGTTCTTGCACTTGTACTTGTACTTGAACTTGTACTTTTACTTGTATTTATACTTGTTCTGATCCTTATCCTTATATTATCCTTATCCTTATCTTTATCTTTATCTTTATCCTGTTTCTAATACTTATCCTTTACTTTATCCTTATAGTTGTACTTATCCTCAACTTAATTCTGGTTCAAATTTTTGTCGAAATTTATGTTAAAATTCTTCTCCACATCCCTGTCGTTATCCGTTTCGTAGGGACATAACATTCGCGGCAGAGAAAACAGAACTTTTTTTGAAAATTCATAACTCAGTCAAAAAGAAACATTTTTCCAAAATTTCCAAAAAAAACAGTGCCTCGTGGTTGCAGTGCTGGGAATCGCAAAAATGGTCCCATCAGGAAAAAAATGACTTTTTTAAATCTTAAAAAAATTGGATATTGTATGAAAGGAGCTTTTTTTAAATTTTTTTTTCAATTTTTGGTGATGTTCCAAAATTTAAAGTGTGTTTTTCGATAAATATTGACTTTAAAAATTCATAAATAATCGAAAAAAAAATTAAAATAAAGCTCGTGTCATACGATAGCGAATCAAGTTTAAAAAAATACAAAAAAAAAAAATTCGGAAAAAAATGAACCCGCTAGTGCCGCAACCAATACAAAAAACATGGTTTCGATATAAACGCGTTCAAAGTTTGTGAACAAAAACAAAAAAAGACCGAAAATTCAAAATGCGCTCTCACTAATCCGGCTGTAACTTTTGAACTTTTGAACCCGTAGGAATTTTTCCATGATATTTTTTTTTTTAGAATCTTAAGAATATTTACTAAATATTTAATAAGTATTTACTATTTATTAAAATAAAAAAAAGTCAATTTAAAAAAACGGTCAATGTCATGTCCCCCGTTAAAGGAGTACGGGGCTATCCCAGAGGCCTAATGATTTTATAAATTTTTATTGTTATCCTTGGGTCAAAAATGTCACTTTTACAGGATTTCAATAAAATTGCTTTTAGTAGCTAAACTCGACAAGGAATTTTCTATGCAACGCTGTTGCATTTTCAATTCTGTATGTAGTTTCGTCCTCGTCCTTATGAAATCGTAATTTTTTGTTTGTTAGTTATATTATCAAAGAACCAACCCATATTTAAGTAAAGTAAACTCCATCATACCACCTTTACTCACCGATTTTTAAATCTATGCAACGATATTGCAATTTTGTTTCATAGAATATTCTATTCGGGACCTGATGATTCGGTAGCTGATGATAACATGATTTCTTTAATATTTGTTGTGTAGTCATAAGAATATTCCTTATTTTCGTTTTATAGTATTAGATGTTGGTGATTTAATCATTGAGAAAAAATGACAGGCAACGACGTTTAATTTCAAAAATTAACAAAAATTGGAAAAGGTCTTTTGAGTATGTCCATTTAAATTTAATCACATAAGTACTTTATAACGAAACCTTGAGTGTGTATTAAATTGCAAAATAGATGTGAGGAAAGATTCGCAGAACTATATCGATCCATTCAAAAGAACAGTACAAAAGAACTTAATACAATGATTTTTTGTTTTACTAATTCTGCGAAATTGATTCCGTGCAGCTTAAGGATGTTTTATGTTTTATAGAAGAAGCTAAGAGCAGTGTTAAGGACATAAAAACGCCTTCTGCCTCTTAAAATTTTTTTCTAACCACCTCAATGACAAAAAAACAAAAACATAATTCTGAATAACTATTAACATATTTTTCTATTAACAAAAATAAACCATGAGCTGATTTATGGAAAATTTATCGTTATATTGTTATGATAAATATATTGTTAAATTCAATAAAAAACTCCATAACGAACAAAATACTTAGCACACTTTAGAGCTTTACGAAAAGTAATATTGTATACTTTTGTGTACATGACACACAAATAACTGTTGCGCTGTGTTAATATTGGCAAAATATGAAAATAAAAGAAAATTTTATTTTATTAAAAATGTTCAGCCATACACCAAACAACCAACAACAAGTAGCGGCACTTTCAGTGCAAACACTTAAGTCCCAATCGTATTCACCCAAACACATTGACTCGACCATATTTACACTGCATACTTTGCGGCACTACAATATAAGCGTCAAATTCATTGCATGATTTTTGGCACATAACAGCTAAAATTTGGTGCATGCGGCAGGCATAATATCCATCCACTTGCAAATATTTTCAATTACATTCGTTTTGCAAATAGATTTTTTTTTTTTTTATTCCGCACTCCACCTGCAACAATTTTTACGTAATTAAACTTGCACGAAAAACTGACTGAATGGCGGCGTTTGAATGCTGCATATATTGAATGGTTGTCGCAACAAAAAAAAAAATAAATAGTATAAATACTGTTATGTAAAGGTAAAATTCGGAAGCATTGATCAGAGGAGTTTCGTTAGTGGCGTTAAATAATTAACGTTGAAAGCTTTATCGATGCTTTTATTTCATTTTATGGAAGCACATAAATTGTATATCAAAAAAATTGTTCAGAATAAAATGTGGGAAGAAAATTTGTGAGCTACCCAAAGTAAAGCTTGGTGTGAAAGCTTGGTGTGTGAACATTTGCAATGTGCTTAATTAGCACTAAATTAGCAATGGCTAAATAATTGCTTAGCAATTGGAAATTAATTGCATGAATAATGTCAAGGACTTGCCAGTATCAGGAGTAGCCCATGGCGATTCGTTTATCAAGAATCTACTGTACTAATTCTGTACGCACTAACTATTTTTCTGACCCAAGGTTAGTTCAAATCAACAAACGTGTCAATTCAATCAACTTAAAACTCGTACTACTTATTGTTTATGGGCTTACGTCTTGCGCTTGTGACAATGACTCATATAACACTGTTCAACAAAATAAAATTTTTTCCAAAAGAACAAGGTTCCGACAACGGATTATGGTAAAAGGACAACAACAAAAAAAATAGCTATACGTGTATCGGCGTGTTGATAATTTAAGTCTGAGTTTTATTTAAGGAGTGTTTTAAACTCCCCCTTTTTGCAGATTAATATAGTGAATCGACACAGAAAACTAAGTGACCTCTAAATTACTAACTAATTTGTATGAAAAAATGTGTTGTCGGAATTTTTTTTTTTTTTGTTGAACACTGTAATTCAAAGTAATAATTTCAAGAACACATTATGTCGCAAGCTTTTTCAATTCAATTAGCTAAGGAATGGTCATGTCACAGGTAACAATTAACCCATTCCTTGACAAGCTGAAGTAATATTCGTCAGTTGAATTAAAAGTTGATTGTAGTGGAACTTAATGTTGATTACCTAGTGATTACACATAATTCATTGAATTCACAAAATTTGATTACACTAGTTGCATTGCTAGGATATGTCTAGTGCCGACATTAAAGCAGCGCTTAAAAATCAATTCAATATGTGTGACATTGACACACACCTTGAAGGTAATGAAGAACAAAATAACGGTTATTAATTTGATAAGCTAAAAACAATTTCACAAGAGCGAGTGTTTAATTAAGCTTACAACAAACCAGTGACAAAATTTTATAAAATAAATACATTGCAGGATTATTATTAACTTTATTTATTTTATATTTTATTTTTTTCTTACTACATTTTTCAAAAATTTACTTTCAAGTTTCTTTTTCCAACAAGTTTTGTTTTTTAAATTTGTTAAATTCAAGTGTAAATGCTAGTATAAGTAAAAGTTCAAGCACAATACAAGTATAAGTTCAAGTACAAGTACAACAGAAGTAAAAGTACAAGGACAAGAACAAGTGCAAGTGCAAGTACAAGTTCAAGCACAAATACAAGTTCAAGTACAAATACAAGTTCAAGTACAAATACAAGTACAAGCACAAGTACAAGTTCAAGTTCAAGTTCAAGTTCAAGTTCAAGTACAAGTACAAGATAAGTATAAGTACAAGAGAAGTACAAGTACAAGTGCAAGAACAAGTACTAGAAAAAGATCAAATACAACCCAGTCGGCAATGGCAGCACTTCGAAGCGCTACTAGCAGGCCTTCATATGGATTGCGAAGTGCTTCCACACTCATATCCAAGTATACTTTCTTTTTTATATGAAATGGGAAAAATTTGCAGGCCTTCCGCTCCGATAGCTCAAAAGAGGCCTGATAGAAGCACTTCTTAAGAATGGCTAAAAGAAGGGGTAAACAAAAAGTATTAAAAAAAAACTATTAAGGTATATCTTCGACTTGGCCGAAGTAAAAATACCCCCACGGCCGATTCTTAAGGGTGGAAGAATCTTAAATTGGAGAGCTTTTTGTATGAGCTTTTGAGAGATATTATTATTTTTATGTGTCTAAAATACATACATATCAAATGGTTTTCCTGCAGCTTAAATATAAGCCTTTTTATAAAGTTTTAAATTTTGGGGTTGTATGGGAGGTGGGCGTGTTAGATTGTGTATGACGCCCATTTTTCTAGCATACCTCAGTTTTGACATTGAATACACAAATACCGAGTTTCCGTCTTGTAACTTTAATATGAGCCTCTTTATAGATTTTTCAATTTTGGGGTTGTATGGGAGGTGGGCGTGTTAGTGAGTGGATGACGCCCATTTTTCTAACACACCTTAGTTTTGACATTGAATACACAACTACCGAGTTTCCGTCTTGTAACTTTAATATGAGCCTCTTTATAGATTTTTCAATTTTGGGGTTGTATGGGAGGTGGGCGTGTTAGTGAGTGGATGACGCCCATTTTTCTAAGACATCTTAGTTTTAACATAGAACACACATATATCAAATTTCAGTATTGTAGCTTCAATATTAGCTTCTTTGTTGAGTTTTAAATTTTGGGGTTGTATGGGAGGTAGGCGTGGTTTTCATCCGATTTAGCCCATTCTCGAACTTGACCTTAGTTTTGTAAAAGAAAGCTTAAAAAAAGCGAATTTCATTACGATATCTTCAAAATTACGGCTGTAATCGTATCGACAGACGGACAGGCGGACAGACGGACATGACTAAATCAACTCAGGTGGTGATGCTGAGCAAGAATATATATACTTTTCCATACCTACCACGCCTCCTTTTGGGTGTTACACACGTCGTGACACAATTAATATACCCCTAACGCAGTACGCGTGGGGGTATAAATATTTTTTTTTCTTTTAAACCTTTATATTTTTTTTATAAATTGTATGATTTTATCTTCTCTTCTATGTTTTTTTATGTCAGATTAATATCAATCTATAAACTTTGATACAACAGTAAGAAGGGCCATTATTATGTCATATTTTTAAACTGATATATATTTTGACTTTAAACGAAAAAGTTGCCCTGAAGTATATGAAAAGTTTGTCTTTGAAGGGAAAAAAGTCTGTTGTGCTGCCTTTTGTGCAGAAAAAGAAGGGCTCATTAGAGCAGCGAGGAAAGGATGTGTTTGGACTTCAAAAGTAGCAGGCCTTCGTTTGAAGAGCGCTGGCTTAATTGCCTATTGGAAAGTACAAGTACATATACAAGTTAAAGTACAAGTACAAATATAAGAACGAGTGTAAGTACAAGTAAAAATACAAGTACTAGTTCAAAAACAAGTTACTTTACAAGTTACCTTACTTTATAAGTGCAAGTAAAAATGCAAGTACAAGTGCACAAGTAAGGATATGAGTAGTAATAAGGATAAGGATAAGAATACGGATAAATAAAACTAGTAAGGTATATCTTCGACTGGCCGAAGTTACAATACCCCCACGGACGATTCGTTATGGTACAACATTTTAAATTGCAGCTCTTTTTTATGAGACTTCAAAAATTTTACTATTTTGATGACGTCTAAAATATATTCATATAAAATTATTTTCCTGCAAAGTAAAGACAAGCCTCTATAAATTTTTCAAGTAGGGGTTGTATGGGAGGTAAGCGTGTTCTTGAGTGGTTAATACCAATTTTTATAACACGCTTCAATTTTGATATAATATACACAAATACCCAATTTCAGTTCTGTAGCTTAAATATTAGCCTATTTATAGAGTTTTCAATGTTATGGGTTGTATGGGAAGTGGGCGTGTTCGTCGGTGGATGACGCCCATTTTTATAACATGTCTTAATTTTTACATAAAAATAATAAATATCAAATTTTATTTTTGTAGCTTCAACAGAAGCCTACTTATATAATTTTCAATTTTGGGGTTGTATGGGAGGTGGGCGTGTTAGTGCGTGGTTAACGCCCATTTTTCTCTCACGTCTTAATTTTTATATAAAAATAGTAAATATCTAATTTAATTTTTGTTGCTTCGACACCAGCCTCTATATAAAGGTTTCAATATTAAGGTTGTATGGGAAATGGGCGTGTTAGTGGGTGGATGACGCCCATTTTTCTAACATACCTGAGTTTTGTCACAGACTACACACATACCGAATTTAAGTTTTGTAGCTTCAATATTTGCTTCTTTATGGAGTTTTCAATTTTGGGGTTGTATGGGAGGTAGGCGTGGTTTTCATCCGATTTAGCCCATTCTCGAACTTGATCTTTGTTTTATAGAAAAAAAGCTTAAATATCGAATTTCACTTTGATAGCTTTACAATTACGGCTGTAATCGTGTCCACAGACGGACAGACAGACGGACAGACGGACAGACGGACATGGCTAAATCAACTCAGGTGGTGATGCTGAGCAAGAATATATATACTTTTCTATACCTACCACACCTCCTTATGGGCGTTACACACGTCGTGACAAAATTAATATACCCCTTACGCAGTACGCGTGGGGGTATAAAGATAAGAATAAGAATAAGAATAAGAATAAGAATAAGAATAAGAATAAGAATAAGAATAAGAATAAGAATAAGAATAAGAATAAGAATAAGAATAAGAATAAGAATAAGAATAAGAATAAGAATAAGAATAAGAATAAGAATAAGAATAAGAATAAGAATAAGAATAAGAATAAGAATAAGAATAAGAATAAGAATAAGAATAAGAATAAGAATAAGAATAAGAATAAGAATAAGAATAAGAATAAGAATAAGAATAAGAATAAGAATAAGAATAAGAATAAGAATAAGAATAAGAATAAGAATAAGAATAAGAATAAGAATAAGAATAAGAATAAGAATAAGAATAAGAATAAGAATAAGAATAAGAATAAGAATAAGAATAAGAATAAGAATAAGAATAAGAATAAGAATAAGAATAAGAATAAGAATAAGAATAAGAATAAGAATAAGAATAAGAATAAGAATAAGAATAAGAATAAGAATAAGAATAAGAATAAGAATAAGAATAAGAATAAGAATAAGAATAAGAATAAGAATAAGAATAAGAATAAGAATAAGAATAAGAATAAGAATAAGAATAAGAATAAGAATAAGAATAAGAATAAGAATAAGAATAAGAATAAGAATAAGAATAAGAATAAGAATAAGAATAAGAATAAGAATAAGAATTAGCATAAGAATAAGAATAAAAATAAGAAAAAAAATAAGAATAAGAATAAATATAAAGACAAGAACAAGGACAAGGACAAGGACAAGGACAAGGACAAGGACAAGGACAAGGACAAGGACAAGGACAAGGACAAGGACAAGGACAAGGACAAGGACAAGGACAAGGACAAGGACAAGGACAAGGACAAGGACAAGGACAAGGACAAGGACAAGGACAAGGACAAGGACAAGGACAAGGACAAGGACAAGGACAAGGACAAGGACAAGGACAAGGACAAGGACAAGGACAAGGACAAGGACAAGGACAAGGACAAGGACAAGGACAAGGACAAGGACAAGGACAAGGACAAGGACAAGGACAAGGACAAGGACAAGGACAAGGACAAGGACAAGGACAAGGACAAGGACAAGGACAAGGACAAGGACAAGGACAAGGACAAGGACAAGGACAAGGACAAGGACAAGGACAAGGACAAGGACAAGGACAAGGACAAGGACAAGGACAAGGACAAGGACAAGGACAAGGACAAGGACAAGGACAAGGACAAGGACAAGGACAAGGACAAGGACAAGGACAAGGACAAGGACAAGGACAAGGACAAGGACAAGGACAAGGACAAGGACAAGGACAAGGACAAGGACAAGGACAAGGACAAGGACAAGGACAAGGACAAGGACAAGGACAAGGACAAGGACAAGGACAAGGACAAGGACAATGACAAGGACAAGGACAAGGACAAGGACAAGAACAAGGACAAGGACAAGGACAAGGACAAGGATAAGGACAAGGACAAGGACAAGGACAAGGACAAGGATGAGGATGAGGATGAGGATGAGGATGAGGATGAGGATGAGGATGAGGATGAGGATGAGGATGACGATGAGGATGAGGATGAGGATGAGGATGAGGATGAGGATGAGGATGAGGATGAGGATGAGGATGATGAGGATGAGGATGAGGATGAGGATGAGGATGAGGATGAGGATGAGGATGAGGATGAGGATGAGGATGAGGATGAGGATGAGGATGAGGATGAGGATGAGGATGAGGATGAGGATGAGGATGAGGATCAGGATGAGGATCAGGATGAGGATCAGGATCAGGATGAGGATGAGGATGAGGATGAGGATGAGGATGAGGATGAGGATGAGGATGAGGATGAGGATTAGGATGAGGATGAGGATGAGGATGAGGATGAGGATGATGATGATGATGATGATGATGATGATGATGATGATGATGATGATGATGACGATGATGATGATGATGATGATGATAAGGATAAGGATAAGGATAAGGATAAGGATAAGGATAAGGATAAAGATAAGGATATGGATAATGATTAACTTGTAAATATTTAAATATTAATATCACTGTTAATTCGCCAGAACAGTCCTGGTCCAGAATTTTGTTGCCAGCAAGAGGCTTCAAGCAAATTGTTGCCAACATTAAACTGCAAGCATATTGTTGCCAACACTAAGCACGACATGATTGACTATAATCACAAGGTGGTTGTGTTTCGGTCTCTGATACTTAAGGTTTGAGCGACGAAGGTTACTGAAAAAAAACTCGCTTGTAGCAACGTACACGTGGCAGAAGTGAAACTTCTTTAACAGTAAGAAATAAGAGAGAATTTAGTGTGAAATAAAGAGAGAAAGTATTTGTAAAGAAATTCAATCAATACGAAATGGAATAATAATTTGTTGATTCAATATTTGCATCCAGGGACCGTACCGAATATGGTTTTTGGCGAAATTGTCACATATTAACTTTTATCTCTTAATTTTTATGTTTTTCCGACAAAAATAACAGTTTTTTGTGCCTTATAGTTTTTTTGTGCAAAAATAACAGTTATTTTCTGCCGTTTATTTTTTCGGTCAAAAATATTAGGTAATTTATATTTGTTCAAGCCATTTTACCGATAAAAAAATATTGATATTATTATTTTCATCTCATCGGTGAGACATTTTACACATGGTTTCAACAGTTCAATCTGTCAAGCGGCCTTTAAGAAAACACAAATTGCTTGATATTTTTGACCGAAAAAATTAAAGTCACAAAATAACTGCTATTTTGACCGATAAAATAAAAGTCAAAAGTAACCTTTATTTTGCCTCGAAATATACTAGGCAAGAAATTAACTTTTAAAGAATCAGTTTCAAATTTAAAAGCGACTTAATATTCGTGAGGCTGAGGACATTTGTAACATAATGGTTTATTTGAAAAAGTCTCTCGACAATTTTTTGCATTTGAAAATTGTAAAATAACAGTTATTTTCGGTACTTGTTTTAGTTCAGTTGGTGTTTTAGTTGCTTTCGAATGTCTTCTCAACATTGTTACTTGTTGAATGCTTGATTGCATTTGCATAGTACTCTTTGAAGGAGCCTCCGAAAGCAGAGGCAAATCTTGTTCATTATTACCTCCTGATCTTTCCTCCTGATTGCTTCCTGATCATAAAAATTGCTATGTTCATAGAGGGCCTCATAAAGCAGCGAACGTTGATTGTTGAGTGCATCAACTTGGTTAGCTTTAAAATTTTGTTGAGATGCATCAGTGTGTTTTTTTGGGATTGCTTCTTTGTAGATTTACCAAAATACACTGATGTTTCGTAAAAATACATTTTGAAACTCAGCCGTTGTTGCAATCACCTTACCTTCATCATTAGTTGCAGACCCAGCTGCGGCTGTATTCTTAAAAGCTCTAATTCGCTCTCTATATTCACGAACGTGTTCTGCTCCTGTTTTAGCTATTTTTGAATTTTTTTTCCGTGCATACTTGTATTATGAAAATTAATGTTACGGTTATGTTAATACTGTAATGTTAATGTTAATGTAATGTTAATGTTAATTATGTTATTTTCAGTATGTTACTCGTTCAGTTTTAATTACATTTTGTTTCGCGTTTTATCAAGTGCTCACGTGGCGTAAGGGTGTAGATTCCGGCTCATAAGCAACGATGTTCGGGGTTCAATTCTCGGCAGCGGCAGTAATGTTTTTTTAATTTTCATATGAATTGAAAACGTTAGCCTAGCGTCACGAAAAAGGACCTTGAAATTTCACTCGCCGCAAAAGAAGTTTCACTTCAAAAATATTAATCCGATAAAACAAAGAGATTTATAAAAGGTCTAAGGATTAAGGACTTGGAAGAATTATGCTAAGATCGAAGCTAATAATTTGGGGAAGGTTTCGAAAAGTAAAATGGACAATGATACGGCCCTAAGATTTAGACAAGAACTATATTAAGGATAAAGTCAATGATTGGAAGAAGACTTTGGAACAGGATAATCACAAAAGTAAGGGCACAGTTTATGTGGAGCGTTTCGAAAACGATAACGTTAAGGCTTAGGACAAAGATTAATACAAGGATATAAGCAAGCATTCGGATGCTTAGCTGAATAAGAAATAGATGAGAGCGTTTATAAAAAAAGGACTATCACTAGCATTAAGATAAAGATTGGGACTAGAATTATGACAAGTATCAAGTCAAAAATAAGAACAACGACAAAGTTTACGTCAAGAAAATAATATTGAATCGGACAAAAATTAAACATACCTTATTAGGACAAGAATAAAGTTAGGGATAAGGATCAGTAGAATCATATAAACTCGAATTAAATTAACTTATGTTCAAATTAACGACAAGGTTAAGCACAATAATAAGAATGTGAACTAAGATAACATAATAACAAGAACCAGACAAGAACTATTTCAAATATTTGAACAAATATTTTTGATATATCAAATATTTGTAAGAAAAAAAAGCCAAAATTTATATGATTATGGCAATGATAAAGAGACTGAGACTATGACGAGCAGGAAGAGGAGAGAAATATAAGAACAATTATTGAACAAGCATAAACATAAAGATACCTTTTCATATTAAAGTACCTACGAATGTGTCAAGACACAGTCAACTGAGTCCATTTTCTCCTTATCTATTTTCTCGGTTCAGTTCTCACAAAATGTCTAAATTTAATCAAATTAAATTACATTAAAACCCGCTACGCTATGGTTTGAACAATTTCCAATAGAAGTTTATTGACCCTCAATATACAACATGTTGCCACACATTATTGATTTGATGGCTGCTAATGTGATTATCTATTAATAAAGCCGATGCTGCATACTCTTGACTCATTGACGAAATTGTTTTTTTCTTTTCTATATTTTTTCAAATTTTATTTTTTTGCCATGCTGCCCAAAAACTCTTCAATGAAAGCGCTGAAAATCTTTTGCCTAGCATACTCGTCTGCACTCTTCATTCTGTCTGTCTATCTATCTGTTTTGCTCTCCTCCGGTTCGCTCTAAATTATTAAAATCGACTTTAACATCCTTTTGAAATTCATTGGAAAACTTTTCGTTTTCGTTTTTTTTTTACTCCTCATCATTATAGATAAATGATGATGAAGGAAGGAAAGTGCATCATTGGCGTTGTTTCCGTTCGCGTGCTCGCTCGTTTGTTCTTTCGTTTGTGTTTTAAGCTTTTCCTTGTTTAGTTTTGGAGTGTGGAGTGTCAAGTGTAGTAGTTGTTGTTGTTGTTGTTGTTGTTTTTGTCACTGTTGTTTTCCACACTATGTAAATGACCCATTTTTTGCGCTCGCTTTTATCAATTATCAATTAACCCAAATATCAGCAGCGCTTCCTAAGCTGCCACACATACACACTGACACAAAGGCCTGCTGCTGGTACCTCAATCATCCGGTCTATGCTACTGTCCTTCTATTCTTTCTGCTGCTGCCAGTTAAGGCTCTTTTTTGAAGCGCGCGCTTCTTGCGCTTACAAATACACACAAACACACACACTCTCACTAACTGACACTCATACATTTATTCTCATACATAGATACTACCATTTAAACAGCTAAATTTGTGTCACTGTGAAAAACGAAACTTATGTTCACATACTTTCTTTTTTTAATTTAGATTCTCTTTTTTCCGCTTTTCTATTTTAGATTTTGCGAATTTAAGCATCACACAGCAGCTGAAATGAATACGAGTGAACAATTTTGCTAGTGTTGATATTGCAAGCGTTTTTCCTCTGAAAGCATGTTTATTGTATTTTGCTGAAAATATTCATGGAATTTTTATAATGAATACTCATTGAAGCACATGCGTTACTTAAAGCTTTTGCTTGAATTTCAACCTTGGTTTTATGCTGGTAAGAAATTTCAAATTGTTTTCAAAAATATGCTGTTGCACGTGGTTTCTGTAGAAATTTAATTTTGAAATATTTAAGTTATTTTTGTTGATATTTCAATAATTAAAAAAAAAGAACATGACAATTTGTGGTAATTAATTTTCATTTCAAAACATTCCTTTCACAGTTTGGGCCGACCGACGAAAAATAATATTTATTGCTAAAGTTGTTTTGTCAAGAACTGGAAAGAAATGGTTTCAATCAAACTTTATAAAAAAAAAATCAAAGTATTTTGCCTTACATGTCTTTTGCATTGGTTTAAAACTAGCTCTAATTGCATTAGTTTGGAACCAGTTAGTTTTAATTTGATTTATTTTTCTATTTTTCTGAATAAATACTGAAAAAAGTTCCATAAAATAAACAAACAACTTTCAAACAAAAATATCTCTAAAAGTTTCTATAACTTCTTAGCAAGTTCTAAGCTTTAAACTAAAACTTTCAAAAAACATGCCATATATATTAAATTTCAGATTAAAATCCGGAAATAAAACTCTTTGTTTGTTTGGAGTTTTTTTTTTTCTTTTATATTTTCGCAACTACCATAAATTATTAGCAAACTTTTATCATTCTTAACGGCATTCGAACTAGGCTAACGAAGCATCGTAAATTCTTTCTTAATGGCAACATCCGGTTCTCACATTCATGATGACAAGAATTCAACTCGGAATCTCCAACAATATACATAATAACTAAAATGAAAAAAAAAACAACCAAAATGAATAGGCATGAGACACACTCTTACGTAGACTCGCATTTAACACACACACTTACACAGACTCACATAGAAATCATATCCTTTTCTAGCATCTATTAAGTTGCTTTGTTGACAACGGCAGCGACAAAACAAAATGCTTCAAAGGATTTCCATATTTAAGTGAAATTGAAAATGTGACAAAAACATAAAAAAGAAAAAAATATGATGCGCCATTTTTTTTTTTTGTTTATTTGTTTGTGTTGTTTTGATAAAGTTGTATTGGCTAACTGTCAAGAGAAATCAAAAAAATTAAAAAAATATATTTAAAACCGCCTAGCTTATTATTTTGTTTAGACTTAGTTCTTTTTATTTAAGTTTTTATTTTTCAGTTATTTTATTCTTTTTTAGCTAATATTTAATTTTAAATTTTCTTTATTTTATTTTAATTTCTTTCTTTATATAAAAAAAAAATTTTTAAATTTGCATTTTTCCTAGATTTAAAATTAAAACCATGGTCTAGTCTCTTTGGTTTGTTCTGCACAGAACTTTGTTGCTGCATCAACGTTGCATCATGATGCAGTTTTATATTATTTGGCATAAAGCTCTTAACATAATTATCAAAAAATATTTTCAACAAAGTTCAACTATATAAACCTTTTTATTCGGTTTTGTTTTATTTGATGTTAAATTCATTGGTAACTTAAAATAATGGAAAAAAAAAAAAAAATTAGGAAAAATAAAATTAAAAAATGAAATCATTAATAAAAAATTTAAAATTTAAAAAAATAAAATATACGTTTAAAAAATATCATAAAAATATTAAAACAAAATAATAAATTTATTTAAAAAATGATAAAGAAATTAAAAAGTAAAATTTTAAACGAAATATTTAAAAATATAAAGAAGTAAAAAAAATAATTGATTACAAAATTAAAAAAAAAAAACTAAAATAGCATTAAAAAACTAAAACACTTACAAAAACAGATTCTACAAGTCAATTTAAATAAAAATTACAAAAAAAAAAAAATTAAAAAAATATATCACATTAAAAAATTATAAATTATTACAAAAAAAATAATTTGGAAAAAATTAAAAATAAATAAAAATAAATATCAGAAGAAAAATTTTAAAATTCAAGTGTTCTCTTAAAAATAAATTTAAGAAAAAAATTAGAAAAAGATTACAAACATTAGTAATAATTAAAAACAAACAAATCAAACAATACATAAAAATATATTGAAGTAAAATTTAAAAAAATATAAGTGAAGTCAAATTTTCAAAATTCAATTCATTGCTTAATGTTTAAAAAATTAACAGAAAAATTTAATTTCTAAAAACTGGCTGATAAAAGTTTAAAAATTAGTGATAATTAAAAAAAAATTCAAAACTAATAAATAAATAAAATTTTAAAATTATGAAATTATATAAAAAATTAACACGCATTTTTTTAAATAATATAAAATTAAGAAAAAACATAAAAAAAAACAAATTCTAAAAATTGAAAACCAAGTTGAAAATTAACAAAAGAAAATAAATAAAAATAATAACTACTATAAATAAAAAAAAAATTAAAATTAAGTAACAAGTAATTAAAAATCAAATTGTAAAAAATTGAAAATTAACACAAAATTTTAAAAAAATCAAGCATGCAAAAATTACAAAAATTAGTAATAATAAAAGACAAACTATTAAAAAATAAAACAATACAAAAAAAAAATAAAAAAAGTAAAAAAGTTGAAAAAAAATAAAAAACCACGTCTAAGGAAAAAACCTTTGAGAAATAAAATTTGACAATGACAATAAGAGATAAAAGTTGAAAAAAAATATTAAAAAATTTAATAAATAAAAGTCACTTAACTTAAAATTAAAAAAATAATAATAAAAGAAAATAGCAAAACATTAAGAATAATTAACAAAATATTTGAAGAAACATTTAAAAAAATTTCTAATAATTGTTTAAATGTAAAAAGAATTAAGGCACAAAAATTACAAACAAATTTTCAAAAATTATTAATTATGTTCCTGTGACGTCTACCAGTTTTGTTTTAATTGCAAAAGTTTACGTTTAATTTTGTCCCTGATGATGACGGCGGACTTCGAAATATTGAACTTAAAAAACATTTTATAAAAGACATTGACCTTAAATTCAAACCAAATAACAAATCAACAAATCAAGAGAGGTCGACGAAATGTTATATAATTTAAAAAAAAAAAATATTAGTGATAATTACTAAGATACAAAAGAATTAAAAAAAATGAAAATAAGATTGGCATAAAACATTAATAAAAAAGTAATTAAATGCAAACAATTAAAAACACATAAAAATATTAAAGAAAAATAAATACAATTCTTGAAAATAGGTTTTTTAAATCAAAACTTAATAAATAAATTATAATAAGAATAATAATAAAAAGAATAATAATAATAAATAATAATTAATAAATCAAAACTAAAGAAAAATAACAAAAAAAAAATACAAAAAGTTTTAAAAAATTAAAGTATGTAAATTAAAATATTTAAATAAAAATTAAAAAAAAACAAAAAATTCTAAAATCATGCTTAGAGATATTTCCAAAGAATTAAAATGAAGTTGCAATAAAACTATTGAAAAAAAAAAAATAAAAAAAATGACACAAAATTAAAAACAATAAAAAAAAATTTTAAAATAAAAATTAAATTTTACAACGAAAACATTTAAAAATAATAACATTTTTTAAAAAATTCAATTCAAATTGAAAAAATTTCTTAAACTTGAAAACCAAGTAAAAAAACAAATTATAATAAAATTTAAAAATTAATATAAAAATTAAAACACAAAAAAATAAAAGAAAATTAACACAAATGAATTTTTCTTAAATTTCAGACCTCAATAGTTAAGATATGTGTTTTTTTAAATAGTTTTGTTGTTCTTTCATACCATACTATTTAAAAATAGTTAATTTAAATAGACGAAAAACTTTAAATTCTATTCTATGATATTGTAATGTATTTTCGCATAAAGCAAAAATGCGATATTATAGGTTTTTTTGTAAATATAATATAATCTTTTTGAATTATCATTAAAAACACGATTCATGAAAAAATGTTTGATGTTAGAAATACAAGCCTACTTCAACATATAGATTTTTCTCTCGTAACACTCCTCACAATCTGTGTATCACCCGTCACACATTTAAATATTTACTGAAAAACTTTCTGAAACGTATTTCTAATTTTTTCTAATGATGATTCATAATGATGATGATTTTGTAATCATTAAACATTATTTAACTGGCAGTAATAAATTTTTGTTTTCATCAATAATAGTTTCGCTGAATTTCTCAAACATTCAGAGTGAAGTCAGATTTTCCAATGAGTGCTCGTAACACCCGCCACTGGTATTTAAAAAAATTACCATAATTTTTTTCATGAAATTTTTTCAACACATGGAAAGATAACCATAAAAGTAATTTATGATGACTGCAAAAACTTGAAATAATTTTATGTATGCCTACATAATGATATTAAAAAGCATGTAAATGTAACACCCGTCATCTTCGAATGTTTCATACAATAATTTTTAAAATTTTAATATTTAATATTTAATTTATGTGTTTAAGACCAAACTAAAAAGATTCTTTGATTATCTTCTAGTTTTTAAAAAATACGCATTTTACTTTCATTTTTAATTAAACATAATTTCAAATTTTTTATTTAAGAAAATTTTTCTTCGTTTCTTTTCATTAATGCCTTATGTATTTTTATTAATTTTTTACTGAACATTTTTTCAATTGCATTTAAATTTGCGGTGAATTAAAATGCATTTTTATTTATTTTTTTTTTGTTTATTTTTTATATTTTTAATATTAATTTTTAATAGAGTTTGCTTTGTTGTTTTTTTTATTTTTTTTTTTCATTGTATTCTTTTTTTTTACAAGTTTGTTCCATATATTAAAAATTTTCAAATCGAAAAATTATTATAATTTTAATTGAATTTGACATAAACAAAAATAATTATATTTAATTTACAAATAATGTTTATTTTTACATATTGTTATTTTCTTGTTTAATTAAATTTTTTTATATATTTTTTATTTTGTTTGAATTTATTTTATTTCTTAATTTATTTTATTTTATTATATTTTATTTTATTTTGTTTAATTTTGTTTTATTTTGTTTTATTTTGTTTTATTTTGTTATATTTTATTTTATTTTGTTTAATTTTGTTTTATTTTGTTTTATTTTGTTTTATTTTGTTTTATTTTGTTTTATTTTGTTTTATTTTGTTTTACTTTGTTTTATTTTATTTTATTTTATTTAATTTTATTTAATTTTATTTAATTTTATATCATTTTATTTAATTTTATTTAATTTTATTTAATTTTATTTAACTTTATTAAATTTTATTTACTTTAATTTTATTTAATTTTATTTACATTTATTAAATTTTATTTTATGTCATTTTCTTTTATTTAAATGTTATTTAATATTAAGTTTTATAATTCTTAAAGAATATGTTCTTATATTTAGAGCTTAATGCCAAATAATTCATGAAGTAAGTGCTAATAATTCCTTTTTGGTTTTACGACAATTCCACTTATTAGCTTCTCAAAGTTAGTGGACTGAATGAACCACAGAGACTACTGATGAGTCGGAGTAGCGTCCGACGAAACCATGGTCTAGTCTGCTCGGTTCTTTTGTTAAGAATTTTTGTTGTTGCAGCAAGCCTGTTACTTCATGAGTTATTTGGCATTAAGCTCTAAATATAATTCTTAAAGAATATGTTCTTTAAGAATTATAAAACTTAATAACAAATCAAAATGCCACAATTTTATAATTCATGTTATTTAATATAATTTTAATTTATTATATTTTATTTTATGTTATTTTATTTTATTTTTCTATATTATTTTATGTTTTGTTATCTTATGTTATGTTCTGTTATTTATTTTATATTATTTTGTTTTATTTTATATTTTATTTTATTTTGTTTTATTTTTTTGTTTAATTTTATTTAATTTATTAAATTGTATTTAATTTTATTTAATTTTATTTAATTTTATTTAATTTTATATAATTTTATTTAATTTTATTTAATTGTATTTAATTTTATTTAATTTTATTTAATTTTATTTAATTTTATTTAATTTTATTTAATTTTATTTAATTTTATTTAATTTTATTTTATTTTGTTTAATTTTATTTAATTTTATTTAATTTTATTTAATTTTATTTAATTTTATTTAATTTTATTTAATTTTATTTAATTTTATTTAATTTTATTTAATTTTATTTAATTTTATTTAATTTTATTTAATTTTATTTAATTTTATTTAATTTTATTTAATTTTATTTAATTTTATTTAATTTTATTTAATTTTATTTTATTTAATTTAATTTTATTTTATTTTATATCATTTTGTTTAATTTTATTTAATTTTATTTAATTTTATTTAATTTTATTTAATTTTATTTAATTTTATTTAATTTTATTTAATTTTATTTAATTTTATTTGATTTTATTTAATTTTATTTAATTTTATTTTATTTTATTTTATTTTATTTTATTTTATTTTATTTTATTTTATTTTATTTTATTTTATTTTATTTAATTTTATTTAATTTTATTTAATTTTATTTAATTTTATTTAATTTTATTTAATTTTATTTAATTTTATTTAATTTTATTTAATTTTATTTAATTTTATTTAATTTTATTTATTTTTATTTAATTTTATTTAATTTTATTTTATTTTATTTTATTTTATTTTATTTTATTTTATTTTATTTTATTTAATTTTGTTTAATTTTATTTAATTTTTTTAATTTTATTTAATTTTATTTAATTTTTTTAATTTTATATAATTTTATTTAATTTTATTTAATTTAATTTAATTTTATTTAATTTTATTTAATTTTCTTTAATTTTCTTTAATTTTATTTAATTTTATTTAATATTATTTAATTTTATTTAATTTAATTTTCATTTATTATGTATATATTATTATATTTTATTTTATTTAATTTTATTTTAATTTATTTATGTTATTTCATTTTTTATTTTTTTATGTTTTTTTATTTTTGTGTTCTTATGTTATGTTCTGTTTTTTATTTTATGTTATTTTATATTATTTTGTTTTATTTTATTTAATTTTTTTTATTTGTTTTTTATATATTTATTTTATTTTTTTTTATTTTTTTTTTTATTTTATTTTATTTTAATTTTTGTTTTAGTTTTATTCAAATTTTTAATATTATTTTAGTTTCTCTTTATATTTATTCCATATGTTCAAAATTTTGAGCTCTCAAAATTTTTGCACTCAACTCAATTGTCTCTTATAAATGAATTTTAATTAAAAAAAAACTTTAAATGCTAACTTTGCAAATTTAAGCCAAACATTCAACTACGTTTCGTTTCTGTCCAGCTCTGTGCCAATTCCTTCTCATGTCTTTTGCTAATTTCATTTTCATTATGTCACAACGAAAAGCTGTTTACCATTTCACTTCCTTCCACCAAAAAAAAAAAAAAAAAACAAAAAAGTTTTCTTTTTATTTGTTTGGGTTTTAGATTTACATAGTTTTAGCTGAACCCGTCGTCATCGTCGTCCTCGCTTGCTCTTTAAATTCAAAACCCTTTTGGTGGCCAGCACAAGTAATTGTTTGTTTTCCTTTAAATTGCTTTGCAACTCGGCTCTTATTACTCTTAAGTGGGCGCACAGAGTTGGTTTTGGGTTTACTTTTGCACCACCACTGTTGCCTTTCCAAACTATGTTGACTCTGCTATCCACTCATGTTGCTTGTCTTCATGTGGCTGGTGCTCTATGTTTTGTTGTTTGTTTGGGGCAGCTCGTTTAGTTTAAATGACTTGGAGCACTTTTTGTCTAAGCTTAGTGCAGTCTTCTTATGTCTTGGCTGCTATTGCCGTGAGCACAAATGTCGAACGAAGATCAGCTCTATAGTTGAGTTTTCATTAAATAAGAGTCATAAAACCGCATTATAACCCGCAGGTAAGCTACTAACAAATAACACAAGCAAGCACCTGTTATGGCAGCAACAACTGGTTAAAAATGGTAACAAGAAAATTACAAAAAAAAAACTGCTGCCTACTTTAGGTCAGTGCATAAAACTACTACTTGACCTATTTAAGTAGGTTTGTATAGCGCAGCATAGTCGTGTTGCGCGGTCCAAATGTTTTTGTGTTGTGCCTTTGCTAAATTCTTTATTATTTGAGGGTTGTGGGGTTGTTTAGGCGGCTTTTGTAAGCCCGATATTATGAGCAATACAGCACTTTATGTTAAAATAATAAATAAAATAGATCTTATTTTTTATGATGCTTCAGCTTTGATTCATTGAGGGCTTTATGAGCCATAAACTTTAAGCCTAAAATATTTTTTATTTTCTGAATTAATGTTACAAATATTCCACTTCAACAACACACTCATTAATCATTTAAAAATCTGGTTAATGTATCTACAACTTGCTGCGCTCGTTCTATTTTACTTCGTTTTGATTTGCATTTTATTATAAACCCATTTAATAAATTGTCCCAAAAGCCTTGTAAACGAGCAATTTTTTCCCTTCGACATTGCTATATATATTTTTTTTTTTATCTTGTTGCCAAACACACATTTTTATGTCTTTGCGTTTATCACTTGAACTTGCTTGCTAGAATTTTAATATATCTAGTATGTATGTGTGACTGTATGTATATTCTCCGGCGTTACATCTAGAACAGCATTTAACATGTATTACATAATATCTGTGTATGTTTTTTTTAAGATTTTTCGCCTTTTTTTTTGTTATTCAATGAAGCTGTGAGCATCAACGCAATGATACTTGCACGAAACCATACAACACATCCTTTTGCTATCAGACACATACAACCATATATCAAATATTAATTCCGCAACGTTATTTATGCGTAAACACGTGTCTGTGTGTCTGTGTGAAGTTCATGAATTATACGCACATGCTTACATGATTTTTGCTCACCTAGATTACTTATGTCATTCACAGAGCTACACTTTTCTATAGTGACAGCAAGCAAATTTCATACGACTAGTGAAATTAATAGTCGAGCATAAGATATAAAGGAAGCGAAAGAAGAAGCAGCAAATTTATTTTTTCTCATATAAAGCCAATGGTTTGTTATATAAGTCTTAAGTTATTCAATTTTCTCTCTCAAACATACCTACCCCCTACCCTTTCTTTTTCGGGAACATACCTACCCCATTTCTCTTCCCCTAAGGGGGCTTCCATACAAAATAGATATTTTTAGAAAATTTGTGCCCATAGAAGGGTAAAATGTGTGACTGACCACCATTTATTTTTTTCTTTCCAATATTTTATCGCAACATATTTACCCTCTATTTCCAACCCTTAAGAGGGCTCCTATAAAAATTTTTTTCGGTCGAACATTTCACCCCTCTAGGCAACACTTAAGTAGTTTATAGAGGTTTTCGTCTAATTTTTCAACTTTTCACTAACCTTTAACCCTTATGCACAACTTAACCCCACGCCACCCCGAAATTATTTTATTTTCAAAAGCATTTTTTGGTTGAACCTCACCAAATGTAGGGTTCCTGGGTATCCAAATCAAAAATTCGTGAACTATCCCAGCCTTAATTGACAATGTCTAGCATAGAATCCCTTGATCTCGTTTTCGACACAGACTTCCCAGGGAGTTGTGCGACTCTAAGTGCACACCTGCTCCATTCCAACTATTTACAAAAAAATATCTCATAAAAAAAAACAAAACCAATTGGCCATTTCATCCCTTGAAAGAACTTTAACCAAGCTTCTAATGATCAATTGTGTTGTGTGTGTTGTTTAATGTTTGCACACAATTGACCGAGAACTGGACCTACATGTTTTATGTTTTATTCTTTACTCTCTGAGGTTTTCCATTGTCTGCAGAGAGGTGGTGACTGATCAGAAAAATTTTTATTGAAAAAAACTTTTGCCGCGACTGGGAATCGAACTCGGGCTCCGGACATGCTAAGCCACACACTTAACCTGCTAGATATATACTAGATATACACTCAGAAAAAAGTGTCTCGGAATATGATAAAAAAGGCATCATATTTAAAGAAAAATGGTATAGACTTTGCTCCAGAGAATGCTATTCTCTAATTTCGATACTAAAAATTCTCTAAAAATCATAAAAAGCTTTCATGAATTAGAAGAAAATATTTATTTTTATTGAAGAAAATACTTCTCATAGTGAAATTTTTATCAAAATATAAGAAAAGTTTTTAATTTTCAATAAAATTTCTCTATAAATGAGAAATTTTTTGTGCGAGAAAAATACTTATCATTATTAGAGACATTGAAATATTTCCATTTCCTAGAAGTAAAGAAATATTTCTTCGAAAATGTGAAAATTTATTCTAATTGAAGAAAATTTTATTTCAAAAAGAGAAAATTGCTATTATCAAAAATAGAGAAATTTTTTACCGGAGCAAGGTATGTGTTTTTTTCTCAGTGTAGTCTCATATAGGAAAATAATATGGGCGGTAAACAATTTCAAGCCCCATAAATCTCCGGGACCTGATAATGTTTACCCTCATCGAAATACACGAAGCCTTAGTTACAATTCTACCATGGCTTCGTACTTTTTTTAACGGCTGCATAAGCCTAATATACTTTCCCACTGCCTGAAAAAAAAAGTAGTTTTTATCGGCAAATCGTAGTAGGGTGAAGTAGTGGACAAGAGACCTGATTGAGAAAAGAAGGCTTTTGCGGCGCCTCCGTAAGAGGTTTCAATGAGTCAGGTAGAATGTTGATGAGAAGTTATCTCATCGCAGGAATCGCTTTCGAGTGTGTTTGCGGAAATACAAGAAAATGGTTTGTAAGTCTGAAAGAGAGAGGGAATAGAGAACTTTCTATAGAGCTGTAAGAATGCTTGGTGTAGGGCATACGAAATATGTTGTGGCCGGCGCAGCACTACAGATGTTAGTTTGATCCGATTTGGTGAAACCGTTCGTAATGATTGCGTCCGTGCTCTCTTCAACTCATTTTTTCAGAGGGCGGAGGGTGAAATCTATTCTCCTTCTTAAGAAATGGTGGATTCCCCTGCCTTGGGTGAGATTGATTACGGTTTCAGTAGATTGCGAAGACAGAAGTCTCGTGGTTTTAATGGTATGACTGGAGAAATGGGTTAAACCATCTAGAAGGTTATGCCTGAATACCTGGAGGTTCTGCATGGAAAGTGTATGAACGGTAGCTATTTCTTCCACTATGTGAAAAGTAGCTAGAGTGATTGTGCTTCTGAAGTTGCCTGCTAGACTGAAGAGTAATCATCGCTCTTATCGATAGATCAGCCATCTTCTGGTGTTTTGAAAGGTACTGCAGTGTGTTCCGGAGTGTGAGAATGCGAGCCATTGAGAGAATAAATTTGGTTTCCGTGAATCAATCCGGGACATGAGTGTGATTGTTGCGTGGATGCATGTGAAGAACGAGGTGTAAGAGAGCAGTTCCAAGTACGTCTTGGCCATAGACAAGACGGCAATAAACCTGCTGAAAGTCAGATTAGCTCTTAGTCGACAAAAGTCATATTTCTAAAAGTATTAAAGGAAGAGACATGAAATTTTGATATTAGCTTAATAAAGAAAAAAAAAATACTTACATAAATGGGAATAACTGCCACGCCTATATCCCATACAGCATACATAAAATCGGTATATATGTGGTTATTGTTAATGAATACTGAAAAATTTTATCTTACTTGTTGAATTTACGATATTTACTATTCCTCCTATTTTAAATTTATAATTACTAGTTACTTTCATACCTTACGATACTTTTTGATGCATTTTGCAGTGTTTTACAACTTTGGATAGCGTAATGCAATATGTAGTTTTTTCAATACAATGAAAAAAGTTATGTTCCTCCCCTTAATGAAATTGGCGGGTAAAGTGATATACCACGTACGGAAAACGTGATATACCATATCACATTACCTGAATAGTGTTCAATAGCAGTATCTATTGTTTTTTCAACAATAATTAAAAAAAACCATGTTATTGAAAAGATGTTATTGATGTTGTTGTTGATACAATTTTTTTATTTCAGTGAAATTTACATAAAAGAAAACAAAAGTTCAAACAAAATCAACTGAATACAAATATGCATGTAAAACATTAACAAAAAAATAACACAAAGTAATGAATGGAATGAATAGATATGGTATAAATAAATGGTATATCACATTACCCAACTTTGACTATATCACAATAGCCGAATTCGGGTTTCAAAATAAAAAGCTTATTTTTGTAAAAATGCGCTGTAGAAAATAAAAATCTCACCACATTTGTAACTCAACTTAATTCAAACTCTAACAAATTTATCTATTTCAGCTTACAATTCTGCTCTATTTATTGTAATTCACTCGTAAAGCGCACTCAAACAAAAATAAAAAAAAAAAAAATAAAATTTCGACTACACCGTTACAACAATTTCACAACAATTAGAGCGAAAACAGCGAATGAGAGCGCGCATTAAGCTGCAGCACGTGTCTTTATTCTGTTGCCGTTATGTTTACATTTTTATTCTTGTCGAAAATTGTGTATTTAACAAAATATGCAGGTATATCACATTACCCGACCATATCACAACACCCGAAGTTACTCTACTATTTCATAGTAATAGTTGAACTTCAATATTAGGAAGTTCAACTATTCGCAAGATATTTTCTCATTGACCTTTAGTACAAATACATAAATTTATTGTGGTTATAATCATCGGGCGTGGATATCGTTGGATTCATAATTTTTTTTTCTTACTAAAAATAGCATTTTAAAAATATTTTGAAAAAAAAAATATTTTTTTAGATTTTAATTCCAAAACTTTTTTCGAAAAATCCTTTTTCGACAACTTTTGTATTTTGCCCTTCAGTAATGAATTGTCCAATTTAGTAATGAATTCGAACCAGATTTAACCGAAACCAAAAACCGACGAATTTTAAAGAGGTACATGACATTCGCGGCAGAGAAAGCAGACCTTTTTTTTTAAAAATTCATAACTCAGTCAAAAACAAACATTTTTTCAAAATTTTTCAAAAATTCAAAAAAATATATTTTTCACTCCAACATGGTTTTATAGAGCTCCAAACTGGCGGCAGAGAAAAAACGGGCCTCGTGGTTGCAGCGCTGGGAGTCGCAAAAATTGTTCGATCTGGAAAAAAATGACTTTTTTAAATCTTAACAAAATTGGGTATCGTATCACAGGAGCTTTTTTTACAATTTTTGTTGATGTTCAAAATTTGAAAGTGTGTTTTTTTCGAAAAAAAATATTGACTTTAAAAATTCATAAAAAATCGAAAAAAAAAATTAAAAAAATTCGTGTGATACGATAGCGAATCAAGTTTAAAAAATACAAAAAAAAAAAATTTCGTCAAAAAATGAACCCGCTAGTGCCGCAATCAGTACGAAAAACATGGTTTCGAGATAAACGCGTTCAAAATTTGTGAACAAAAAAAAATGCAATTAAAAATAAAAATGCTCTCTCACTAATCCGGCTGTAACTTTTCAACCCGTAGGAATTTTTCCATGAAATTTTTTTTTAGAATCTTAAGAATATTTACTAAAAACGGTCAATGTCATGTCCTTCCTTAAAAGTGGCACTATATTTCATTTCAAGTTTAAAGCCATTTCTTTGTTTTTTTTTCATTAAAAGGTTTTGCGAAAAAACCATTTTCGAAAATTTTGTATTCTGATATCAATTTTTCACTCCAAAACGGTGCACAAAATTTATATGGTTAATTATTTTCTGCTCCATTTTTGTCCTTCAGCCAATTTAACAATGAATTCTAACCAGATTTACATCCGTACTTTTTGTGTTTCTCCTCTTGTATAATAAAAAACCAACTTAAACTGGCATATTTTAAAAGTTACATTGAATTCATTTCAATTAAGAAGTCATTTTTAGTTTATTTTTTTTTTAATTTTGAACGAAAGTTTTTAAACATTCCAGCAAATAAACAAAATATCAACTTAAATATCAATTTAATTGTATTCCATAAGTTTCATGTTAACTCTGTAAAATATTCCACAAATGCCCCAGCAAAAGTTTCAAATGCCCCTGTAACATAACTCAGCTAATCTAATTACGCTGAAATCTGCATGATTTTCACAACAACCACAATTAGGACCATAAGTTGCAGGTCCTTCTGCTTCTATGCGCCACAAATTAACCATATTTTAATATAATTTTTCCGCCACACAAACTAACTGCCACTATGAAACCACACAGACACATACACAGCTAGTATATTTTCACACACACACACACACACAAACATTGATATGATAAAATATTGTAATGAATGCATGTCGACACATGCTCATACTCATGAATCCTGCTGGGTCAATATTTAGTCACGACAACTCCTCCACATGAGACCGTTTGTCGTTTGCAGCCAGCCAACCAACCAACCAAGCTGACATAGTTGGTGAACTTCATTTAATTTAAATCAACTACTTTAAATTAACCAAAAATTGTTTGTCATAATTTAAACAAAAATTTTTGCACACACTCTCACACAGCTGTGAGTTGTCAGGCTATACTCAGACACTCGTGTGACTGTGCACATGTTATATGTTTTATGTGTGATTTTTTTTTTAATAATTCATTAAGTACATATACTTAAAAAAGGTTTAAATCATAGCTGCTCTCTCTGCAGGCTGTCAGCAACAGCTTAAGGATGGATTCACGCATGTTTAACTTTGAAGTTTAATAACACGTTTCGCTTTGTTTATAAATTAAATTTGTTTGATTTTTGACCGCAACGAATTTTTATTTGCATTATATTTAAAACCCTCCCCTTAACTTTGAGTGCTCTTTATCACAAAATCAATCTTTTGGTTTTCATTGTTCTTTTTTTATTGTTTTCTGTGCGACATATTTAGTGCTGTAAAATATTGTTTTCATGTTGTTTTTTAATTTCTGCATAAAGATATTGTTCAGTCTTGCTTGTACATAAATTAACATACCATCTGAATTAAATCGATTTGGTTCACAGCATATCGTCATATTGAACACCATTTATTGAACACTTTAAGCCATCTGCAGCCTGAATTATTCGCGTTTTTTCATCTTCCACTCTTATTTATATGCCTCAATTCTTTCGGAAGGGCCATATGTGCAAAGCTAGTTAATTTTAAGTTAATTACGTCAGTTGAGTAAAAAAATTAAAAAAAAAAATACTTTAAATTTAAGTCAACTGATATGAAATTAAGCGATATCAAATGTAAAAACAATAAAAATAACCATTTACTTAAGCATATAACAAAGTATTAGCAATGCAAAAAAATATTTATAAATATGACAAAACATTTCAAAAATCTTTTAAAAATCAAAATCCCAAACAAAAATATCTAAAAACAACATCAAATAGTAACTTTGTTCTGAATTTTAATATTCTGTAACAATAATTTTTAAAGCTATGCAATACAACAAATTTGTCTTGCATGGGTGGAGCCACAGTCTTCTCTAATGTCCATTCTAGTACCCAATAGTAGGACATCAAGAAATAGTTGGACGTAACTCCAATTATGAGTTTTACTTCCAAAGCTATTCTTTATCGAAAGTGTGCTTTACATGGGCGAAGTCACGCCCCGTGTTCCAAATGCTCATCCAAGTCTTCCAGTTACCACACATTAGCGTATGGTAACTGCATTCTGAGATTCAATGTTCCTACATCTATAGCTATTCTGTATTGAAAATTGGACTTTAATGGGCGGAGCCACACTCTTCTTTGCAATGCCCGTTATAGTTCCCCTGAAACAGGACATCAAAAAATAGTATCCCCATTATGAGTTTAAATGTTTTGTAAACTTTTTAGACTTCTACTTCCATAGCTATTTTGTGTCGAAATTTTCACTTATATGAACGGAAATATGCCCCCTTCTTCCAATACCCGTGCCAATTTTATAGTTAAAAGACCTGGTCAAATGGAAACTTCATAATAACTTACAATGTTATGCGACATTTAGTTCCAAATATATACAATATTAAAATTTTATTTGTACAGGTTGTGCCACGCCCAATTTCCAATACTCGTTGAAATTTGCTAGTCAAAAAATTAGTTTCATTGATGTGTGACTCTTGTTCAAAAGTTAAACCGAAAATTTCGGTTCTTAAGAGGGGACATGACATTGGCCGTTTTTTTAAATCGACTTCTTTTTTATAATTTTGTATTTTAGAAAATATTCTTAAGATTCTAAGAAAAAATTTCATGCAAAATTCCTACGGGTTCAAAATTTACAGCCGGATTAGAGAGAGCGCATTTTTAATTTTCACCTTATTTTTCTTTGTTCACAAACTTGGAACTCGTTTATCTCGAAACCATGTTTTTCGTACTGGTTGCGGCACTAGGGAGTTCATTTTTTGACGAAATTTTTTTTTGTATTTTTTTAAACTTGATTCGCTATCGTGTGACACGAGCTTTTTTAAATTTTTTTTCGATTTTTTATGAATTTTTAAAGTCAATATTTTTTTCGAAAAAACACACTTTCAACTTTGGAACATCACCAAAAATTGAAAAAAAAATTTCCAAAAAGCTCCCATCATACGATAACCAATTTTGTTAAGATTTAAAAGAGTCATTTTTTCAGACCGGACAATTTTTGCGACTCCCAGCGCTGCAACCACGAGGCCCCGTTTTTTTCTCTGCCGCCAGTATATAAAACCATGTTTGACTGAAAAATATATTTTTTGAATTTTTTTCTTGTAATTTGTTCAATTCTCTACAATAATAATAAAAAAATTTTAGAAAAATGTTTGTTTTTGACTGAATTATGAATTTTTAAAAAAATATCTGTTTTCTCTGCCACGAATATTATGTCTCACCTTAATAAATTGGCACGCATATATAATTTTATAATTTTTTAATTTTATAATTTTATAATTTTATAATTTTATAATTTTATAATTTTATAATTTTATAATTTTATAATTTTATAATTTTATAATTTTATAATTTTATAATTTTATAATTTTATAATTTTATAATTTTATAATTTTATAATTTTATAATTTTATAATTTTATAATTTTATAATTTTATAATTTTATAATTTTATAATTTTATAATTTTATAATTTTATAATTTCATAATTTTATAATTTTAAAATTTTATAATTTTATAATTTTATAATTTTATAATTTTATAATTTTATAATTTTATAATTTTATAATTTTATAATTTTATAATTTTATAATTTTATAATTTTATAATTTTATAATTTTATAATTTTATAATTTTATAATTTTATAATTTTATAATTTTATAATTTTATAATTTTATAATTTTATAATTTTATAATTTTATAATTTTATAATTTTATAATTTTATAATTTTATAATTTTATAATTTTATAATTTTATAATTTTATAATTTTATAATTTTATAATTTTATAATTTTATAATTTTATAATTTTATAATTTTATAATTTTGTAATTTTATAATTTTATAATTTTATAATTCTTTAACTTTATAATTTTATAATTTTATAATTTTATAATTTTATTATTTTATAATTTTATAATTTTATAATTTTATAATTTTATAATTTTATATTTTTATAATTTTATAATTTTATAATTTTATAATTTTATAATTTTATAATTTTATAATTTTATAATTTTATAATTTTATAATTTTATAATTTTATAATTTTATAATTTTATAATTTTATAATTTTATAATTTTATAATTTTATAATTTTATAATTTTATAATTTTATAATTTTATAATTTTATAATTTTATAATTTTATAATTTTATAATTTTATAATTTTATAATTTTATAATTTTATAATTTTATATTTTTATAATTTTATAATTTTATAATTTTATAATTTTATAATTTTATAATTTTATAATTTTATAATTTTATAATTTTATAATTTTATAATTTTATAATTTTATAATTTTATAATTTTATAATTTTATATTTTATAATTTTATAATTTTATAATTTTATAATTTTATAATTTTATAATTTTATAATTTTATAATTTTATAATTTTATAATTTTATAATTTTATAATTTTATAATTTTATAATTTTATAATTTTATAATTTTATAATTTTATAATTTTATAATTTTATAATTTTATAATTTTATAATTTTATAATTTTATAATTTTATAATTTTATAATTTTATAATTTTATAATTTTATAATTTTATAATTTTATAATTTTATAATTTTATAATTTTATAATTTTATAATTTTATAATTTTATAATTTTATAATTTTTTAATTTGTTAATTTTTTAATTTTATAATTTTATAATTTTATAATTTTATAAATTTTTTAATTTTATAATTTTACAAGTTCTTTCCCGTCAAAAAATGACGGCCCTGGTTTTTATAAAGGAACAAATATCATTTTCTTTATGTTGAATTATAAATCAGCGATAGGCACATATTCGATTTTAAATTTAGTTAAAACCATTTTTAGTTCCAAATATTTATAAAACACCTCAAAGTAAAAACGGAGATCAAAGTAGGTACAACGAAATAAGTTTGAAAATGTTTTGAAAAACTGAAAATTTCAAATTAAAAACATATAAAAAGTTTTTGAAGTTTCAATAAATCAGTAAACAAAAAAATGCCTAAAAATATGCCATGCAATTTTTCAAATATCAAGCGTTCCGCACTCACATTTTACGGAATTATGTTATAGAATAATTTTATAATTTTATAAATTTAAATTTGCTTAAAGGTCTAAAGTGACTAAACCCTTAAAATAGATCTTGCTATAACTTTATTCGACACAACTATTGTTCACTTAATTTTCCACTTAGCACCGCTTCGCTGCACAAACTGTCATCGCATTACTGCGAATTTGTATTTTCGCAGTAATGCGATACGATAAAAAAAGCCATGAGACTCCCCCCACTCCAAAAAAAAACACCAGTCAACGCAGTAACCTTACGTTTGTGCATCTCAAATCTTATAATAAATACTTTGCTAAAAGCATTGTGACGCCTTCAAATAGATGCAACATAGAGTAAAAGTAAAATAAGAAGAACAACAACAAAACACATTTCTTCCTTACAAATCGCCGTTGCTGATATCTCTGTTGCACTATTTTCCATTCTTCACCAGTGCTGGCTAGTTTCCAACAGTTGTAGATTTGCAAAGAAATAGCTAAAGAACGTTCAACGTCATGTTGAATTTATTGTTGTTGCAATGCAATGAAATTGCTTGTGTCATGCCTTAAAGTATGCAATTTAAAATTAAATACTATGCAGCAAATAATGTTGTTTTAATATGTCTAAAAAAGTATACCGCAATGTACACGACACCAACAATAAGTTTCAAGCACCTGAAAGCATGAAAGATCTTGTTTCTAATAAGTTTTTCTTTTTTTTATTGTGGTCGTTTTATTTTGAGTGCCCGCCTTAAAGTATGCACTTTAAAATAAAATGATTTAACGTTATGTTGTGTTGTTTTCCTCTTTATTTTATGTGGCTGTTCAAAGAAAATCTTCTCAACACATCAGAGCTTTGTTGAAACTCCATCGTTTTATATTCCATTTCTTTGTGCTATTTGTATTTGTCTGTGTGTATGAATGTGTGTGTTTTTTTATGTCGTTGTTTTGTTGTTATTGTGCTCTACTACTATATTTTCCACTAAATCAATTTTGTATTCAAAACACCTCTTTTCTCACAAGGGTCTTCTTTTGGAAAAAAATTCCTTCACAGCTTATTTTGCTATATTTTTTTATTTCTTATGGTTGTTTAGTTTTTTTTTTTTGCATATTTTCTTATTTTTATTTTTATTGTGCTCGGTTTTCATGAACATTTTTATGAGTTAAACGAAGTGACTGAGTGAGTGAGTCAGTGAGCGCGCTCACGTAAGTGTTGTACAGAAAAACATAAACTGCCTATTTGAGAGCTTTGTTTTATTTGTTGTTGTTGTTGCTATTGTGGCGGTCGTTGTAGTGCTTTCAACAATTTTATATCCTTCAGTTAACAACATCTAACAAAAGATTTGAAGGTTTTTTTTTTGCTTATTTTTGTGCTTTTTACATAAATTCATTAGAAAAAAAAATGAAAATTTCAACACAATGTTCAAAAACTGGTCTAGCGACGAGTACGCAGAACCAAGTCGATTCAATAAAAATGAAAAAAAAAAACAGAAATTGTTTTAAGTGGCATACTATTAGGCGCTCAAGCAATAAAGCCATATTAAAATTGTCGAAACGTGTTCCGCCCTCTGCTTGTCTCTGAGCCCTGCTCATTACTTGCGCCTCAGTGAATTTGTATCTTGTGCTCGTCTTTTGCTTGTTCTTCTTTGCAACATTTGCTTTTTATTGTATTTAAGGCCTAATATTTTAAGGCTGTTATTTTATTGTGGAATTTTTAAGATCTGCTTTTAGGCTCTTTTCATATGCTTTTTGAGTGTATCAGATTGAATTATAGATGAATTAAATATTTTTTTTTTTGCTCTAACCTAAATACGCAATAAATTTCTAGCCATGGAAGAAATTCTATTAGCATAAAAGCACATGATGCAGTAGAAAATTCAATAAAGTGACAAAACTTGGGATGCCGTCCTGGCTATATAGAGTAAAATAAATGCACAAAATTTAAATCAATTACAAGATTAAGGTTTTGCTTTATTGACAATTCGTTGATAACTATGTAGTTAAAAAAAGTTAGCCTAAATGTATACAACTTAAAGTCAGAGTACTACCTTTTAATTTTAAACAAGTTTTTTAAAAATTTAATAAAATTATTTATATTATAAAATTAATTTAAAATTAAAATAAATAAATTTTAAATAATTATATGTTTCATTTTATAAAGTTGTATATTAAAATTTTTAATTTGAAACTTTGAATTTAAATTTTTTAATTTTAATTTTCAATTTTCAATTTTCAATTTTTAATATTTAATATTTAATTTTTAATTTTTAATTTTTAATTTTTAATTTTTAATTATTAATTTTTAATTTTTAGTTTTGAATTTAATTATACAATTATAAAACTATAAACTTATAAAATTATAAAATTATAATATAAAATTATAAAATTATAAAATTATAAAATTATAAAATTATAAAATTATAAAATTATAAAATTATAAAATTATAAAATTATAAAATTATAAAATTATAAAATTATAAAATTATAAAATTATAAAATTATAAAATTATAAAATTATAAAATTATAAAATTATAAAATTATAAAATTATAAAATTATAAAATTATAAAATTATAACATTATAAAATTATAAAATTATAAAATTATAAAATTATAAAATTATAAAATTATAAAATTATAAAATTATAAAATTATAAAATTATAAAATTATAAAATTATAAAATTATAAAATTATAAAATTATAAAATTATAAAATTATAAAATTATAAAATTATAAAATTATAAAATTATAAAATTATAAAATTATAAAATTATAAAATTATAAAATTATAAAATTATAAAATTATAAAATTATAAAATTATAAAATTATAAAATTATAAAATTATAAAATTATAAAATTATAAAATTATAAAATTATAAAATTATAAAATTATAAAATTATAAAATTATAAAATTATAAAATTATAAAATTATAAAATTATAAAATTATAAAATTATAAAATTATAAAATTATAAAATTATAAAATTATAAAATTATAAAATTATAAAATTATAAAATTATAAAATTATAAAATTATAAAATTATAAAATTATAAAATTATAAAATTATAAAATTATAAAATTATAAAATTATAAAATTATAAAATTATAAAATTATAAAATTATAAAATTATAAAATTATAAAATTATAAAATTATAAAATTATAAAATTATAAAATTATAAAATTATAAAATTATAAAATTATAAAATTATAAAATTATAAAATTATAAAATTATAAAATTATAAAATTATAAAATTATAAAATTATAAAATTATAAAATTATAAAATTATAAAATTATAAAATTATAAAATTATAAAATTATAAAATTATAAAATTATAAAATTATAAAATTATAAAATTATAAAATTATAAAATTATAAAATTATAAAATTATAAAATTATAAAATTATAAAATTATAAAATTATAAAATTATAAAATTATAAAATTATAAAATTATAAAATTATAAAATTATAAAATTATAAAATTATAAAATTATAAAATTATAAAATTATAAAATTATAAAATTATAAAATTATAAAATTATAAAATTATAAAATTATAAAATTATAAAATTATAAAATTATAAAATTATAAAATTATAAAATTATAAAATTATAAAATTATAAAATTATAAAATTATAAAATTATAAAATTATAAAATTATAAAATTATAAAATTATAAAATTATAAAATTATAAAATTATAAAATTATAAAATTATAAAATTATAAAATTATAAAATTATAAAATTATAAAATTATAAAATTATAAAATTATAAAATTATAAAATTATAAAATTATAAAATTATAAAATTATAAAATTATAAAATTATAAAATTATAAAATTATAAAATTATAAAATTATAAAATTATAAAATTATAAAATTATAAAATTATAAAATTATAAAATTATAAAATTATAAAATTATAAAATTATAAAATTATGAAATTATAAAATTATAAAATTATAAAATTATAAAATTATAAAATTATAAAATTATAAAATTATAAAATAATAAAATTATAAAATTATAAAATTATAAAATTATAAAATTATAAAATTATAAAATTATAAAATTATAAAATTATAAAATTATAAAATTATAAAATTATAAAATTATAAAATTATAAAATTATAAAAGTATAAAATTATAAAATTATAAAATTATAAAATTATAAAATTATAAAATTATAAAATTATAAAATTATAAAATTATAAAATTATAAAATTATAAAATTATAAAATTATGAAATTATAAAATTAAAAAATTATAAAATTATAAAATTAAAAATTTAAAATTTAAAACTTAAAAGTTAAAATTAAAAACTTTAAATTTAAAATTAATTTTTATCTAGTTAAGTTTTTAAATTTTAAAATTTAAATTTTAAAATATAAAATTTAAAATTGAAAGTTTTGAAAATTGTATGTTGAAAGTTGTTATTTGCAGTTGTTCATTTAAAGTGGAAGGTTGTAAGATGTAAGATAAAAATTTAAAAATATAAAAATTAAGAAATTAAAAATATTAAAAAAAATAAAAAAATTAAAATATTTAAACTAAAAAATTGAAAAATTTAAGAGTAAAAAAATTAAGATTAAACCGAAAATTAAAATTGAAATTACAACTGGCAACTAACAACTTATATGTTACCACTTACAACATACAACTTACATTTTACAACTATCAACTTACAGCTCACAACTTACAATAAACAACTCAAATCTTTTTACTTGTATCTTACAACTTACAACTTCCACGTTACAACTTAAATTTCACAACTTATAACTTACATCTTACAACTTTCAACATACAACTAGCATTTCTTAACTTATAACTTCCAACTTATAACGTACAACTTACATCTTAAAATTTTAAACTTTCAACTTATAACTTACAACTTTCAACTCATAACCTTACAATTTTCAAATTTAAATTTTCGACTTATATCTTACTATTTTCAATTTACAACTGGCAACTTACAATTTTCATTTTACAACTTGCAACTAAGAGTTCAGAACTAACAACTTTCAACATTCAATTTACAACTTGCTACTAACAACTCACAACTTACAACTAACAACTTAAAACTGGCAACTTACAACTTTTGACTTACAACTTCCAATTTAAAACTGACAACTTACAATTATCAACTTTTTACTTTTAACTAACAACTTGCAACTGACAAATTACAACTTACAACTTATATTTTACAGCTTTTAACTTGTACATTTTAACTTACAACTAACAACTTTCTACTTACAACTTTTAACTTACAACTTGAAACTTATAACTTTCAACTAACAACTTATAACTTTTATTTTACAACATACTACTTACAACTAACATACTGACAATTTACAACTAACATCTAACAAATTACAACTAACATCTAACAACTTTTAACTTACAGCTACCAACTTATAAATTAAAATTTTAAACTTACAAATTTTAACTTTTTACTTGCTTATAAATTTCAACTTTCAGCTTACAATTTTAAACTAACCACTTTTAACTTACAACTTACAACTGACAACTTACTACTTACAACTTGCATACTGGCAACTTACAACTCACAACTTACAACTAAACATTTTTAAAAATTCTAATTATTTGCCAAAAAAGCCTTAAAGTATGCAATAAAAATTAAATAATTATAATTTTATCAGCAACTGTGTGACTTAAACCATTCGGGATAAAATTTCCTTTATATTATACGATTTTAATGTCATAAAAAATTACTTCCTAAAAGCATGCATTATTTTTTTTTTTTTGTAAGCTTGCGGCAGAAATATTTATCAGTTTATTTATCGTGTTTTATATATTGCTCTTAATAGACATCAGACAAGTAAAGTGAAAAAACTTTTCTATTGTCCCATAAGTATGCAAAGAATTTTGTGAGTGAACAAAGCTGAACTGTTTAAGAACTCATTGTTTTTTGTGTGCCTTGTGTTGCAAATTTGTTTTCTCCTTCTTGTCGCATGTGCTACCTTTTTCTACCTTTTTTCTTTTTTTTATGAGCTTTTGAGTAAGTTTAAAATTATTTCCACACAGCCTAAAAGCATGCGCCCACATTTTAATAACTTATTTAATCTAGTGAAGTAGTTAAGTTTTGTTTGTCTACGAATGCCGAATAGAGACCGCAATTAACTTTAATTTACTAAACTGCCAAAAAGTATGCAATGTAATTGCTTTTACATTGTTAAACGCAATAAAGGTTTTTGTTGCTCTTCTTCTCTTAACTGATTTCCAACTCATTTGATTTTATTTGTTAAAATTTGCCGCTTAACGTGTGCCGTCTCGCCTGCCTCATGACTGTTAACTTGCTTTTTATTAAGGATTCAACTTGAGCATATCGGCTTTGTGCCCACCGAACAAAAAGCCTACGCCAACAAATGGTTTAAAAGCTTTCACAAACGTACTCTGTTCAATTTCAGAAAATTAAACTTTAATTAAGCCGCTTTGTGCGAATGATCAGAGAGCTTTTAGCAAAAATGAAATTTAATCGCAGTGAAATGAAACGGTGAAATGCTTTACTTAATTATGTTTTTCAACCAATGAAAGCTTGTTTTGGAAATAACTGTTGAAGTGTTTTTGTTTAATTAAATTGAAATATTTAGTTGAGTTCTGCTTAAATACTTCTCCATGTCGATTGTAATTTTTTCTTTTTTGCTGTAAATTTAACAACTTTCTAGTGTACATTAATGCAAATAAACAAATAAACTCACGCATACGTACTCAAACTCAAGCGCATTACAACAACTTGCAAATAACAACAACACTTTTTTTTTTAGTTTGCATTTCAAAACCGCAAAAGTTTCCCTGTAAAATATGCAAATTAAAGTTTAGCCCAGTTTTCGAAGTTGTCGCCTAAAATGCAGCAACACTTTCGCTTTCTGCTTTTGTTGTCATTCGTATGCGCTTCAGCAAATGCAGCGCAAAAAGCAAACTCTAGAGAAAGGGAGAGATATGAATAGAGAAAGAGCGTAACACAAAAGAGTAACATAAAAATCAAAAACTTAAACAGCAGCTGCTGTTGTTCAGTTTGCTATGGCAGCAACTGCCAATTGACAACAACAAAAACAAAGCACTCTTTGGTTGTGCTATGCGACAACAACAACAACAACAACACAAATGCAAAAACTGCCCACTGCTGCAGTCAATGCTTGCGACAAACGAACGAACGGACAGCCATTCAGTGCAATGAAGGCATCCTGCCAGCTTATTTGACAAATAGCTAGCTTCTTTTACACCAGCCCCCCTCACACCGACTGCCCCCTCTCTGTCTCTTTTGTCCCAACCACTCATGTTCAACATTTCGTCTACACATGTTGTTGTGCATTCATAAAAATAAATTTTTGAACGAGACAAAATCCCGCAAAATATTGAGAGATTGCAGGTTGCTGCTGGCTAACTGACTGGCTGACTAGCTGGCTGGCTGGGCGTTTGATGCTGCAGCCGCAGTATATGCAACATTTATTTTATGTTCACCGAATGACATTTCAGTTTTTTTTTTCTTTTTTTTGCCCTGCCTGCTGCATGCATATTTTTAAAGATTACTGCTTGAAAACTTTTTAATGCAAAACACTGCAAGTGTTGCTTTTTTTCTATTTTATGAGTTTTTAATTCAAAAGCTCAAAGCTTTAATACTAGCAGTGTTTTATATATCATTCAATTTTAAAGCTTTAAATTATATTCAATGCACTTCTAGGGGCTTTAGCCGAATTCTGAAGTGAATTTATAAATATCAGCAAAATTTTTTGTTATAAAAAAGCTTTAATTGAAGCCTACAAGAAACTTGCTAGTTTGTAAGCTTTTATTTAATAAAATTATAAAAGTAGTAAAAATATATCTGAGGCTTGGCCGAAGTATTCACCTTTCTTCGAAACTGAATTCACTTTTCGGCATTAACGAAAAAATAATTTGAAAAGTTTATGCCTGAAACCTTTTTTTAGCAATTCTTAAGTTGTTTGCTTGTTTACATTGTCGATGTTTTTCGGAGGGTCAAGAAAAAGGAAATCTTATAGTTTTTTCATGGCGTTTAAGTCTTGATTAAGAGCCGCCCAAACTAGAACTTGAATATTTACTTGACAAAAAAGTCCATAATCATAAAATCAGTACCAAATAAGTAAAGACTAAAGTCGGTCTAACCCAACAATGAAATATCCTAAACCTACTTTTTCAATATATATTAATAGTATGGAAAGTGGGCGTGTCTATGGTGAATGAAGCTCATATTTTGTATACAATATAGTTTTGATGCAACATACACGGAGAGAAATTTGAGCTGGAAACAATCCCAAACCAATTCATTTGGGAGTGATTCTGAGCTAAGCCATTATGTTCTTGATATCAAGCTCTAATGTGATTGTTTATCAAAAAAATTAAAACGTCCATTCGTGCATAATTTTCGTTATGTTTGGATCATTTTTAAAAAAATTTAATATGCTCACTTGTGCCCAATTTAAGTCATTTTGGTATTGTTTATAAAAACAATACTCATGCTCATTTGTGTCCAATGCATGCCACTTATGGATTGATAGTAAAAAAATTAATATGTCCTATCTATGGAATTTTTTAATTTTTTTTCAAAATATGTCAAATTTAAAAAAAAATAAAAAAAACAAAATACAAAAAATATTGTAACGCTGAATTGTACTCAAGCAATAAAGAACAAAAAAAAAAAAATAAATAAATAAATAAATAAAAAAAAAACTGACCTTAAGCAAAATAAATAAAAATTATATTTTCATTTCCCAAATTTGATATATTTCATCCAATTCGAACAGGAAAATATAATTTATTAATTTATTCTCTACACTTTAATACACCTTTATACTAACATGAGCAACAACCAATTGAGATTAACATCGTTCGGTTGCTCATATTTTTGATGTGCATTAACAATAGCAAAATTAATTTTTTACAAACTTAGTGGACGTGTTCCTGGGTGAATGACGCCCAATTTTCTAACAAGACTTAATGTCCTAATGGTTGTGGTTGACTAAATGATTCATGGGTGCATCTACGACATAGTTAAATATACTCTTTTTACAACAGATAAGCCGATCGTACTACATGTAGTACACCTGTTTTTCAATGTGTTTCATTAACAGTGCTTACTTAATTGCTTGTTGCGTTACGAAACGTAGCGTTCAACTCAAAGAAACTATTAAAAGTGTGAAAATTTCACGTCACTGGTAAGCAAAAAAATTTGATAACCATATTTTATTGCTGTCTCATTTCTAATATTTTGGATTGTCAATAATAATGAAAACAAAAAAGTACATTTAAAAAAATTAATTATATGGCAAATTTTTTTTTTCTCTTTAACGTTACACTCGAACGTATATTTCTGCAAATATATCGAAAATATTTCATGTAACCAACAAATTTTGGGTGTGCACATGAAAGTAGGTCTCAAGACATTCATTTTATGTAAACAAACTTTTCTTCTAACTTTTGTTGTTTTGAAGATATAACAAGTTTTATGTGGTCTTTAACGTTACATTTTTTTGGAAGTGATTTTCAACCGCAGATTTTCATTTTAAAAATATTACCAAAATTGTTCAATGAAATAACCTAAAGAATAAACCTAAAGAACTACATATATCGAAAAAGTCTTAACCCATTAACGTTCATAGGAAAGAATTTTAACAATCAAGTTTGAAATGTTGCCAAAACTACTGTTCCATACTGTTAATGGTGATGTTTGAAAGTTTCCCAAGTAACATTTGACTTTGGAAAAAATCAAAAATTTACAAAAACAACATTATTTTGTATAGAGTTTTATTTTAAAATGTTATATTTTGTTTCTTTAAATATTGTTTTTACATGACCTAACATATCAAGTCATGATCTTCGATATGGTTAAAAAAATAAATTCAACTGGTAGAGTCAAAATTTTTGTTTTTGCAGAACAAAATGGCGGCTAAAATGAAACATTATCTTTACACATTTAAAAAATATTTTTCTTAAAAACTAATACATAACTAACACTGTAATTAAAGATATCAAAAGCTTACAAATATTTTTTTGTAAACTATAGATTTTAATAAACATTCTATAGGAACAAAAAGCGATTAGAATGGTTAAAAAAATAATGTCATATTTTTCAGATTTTTTCGAAAATTTCGAATTCGTGCCATTTCGAAAAATCAAAGTTCATATCGAATAATTCTAAACAAATTTGAGAGCAGCATTTTTTGAAAATATAAATTATGTATACGTTTAACAAAAAAACTTACAAGAATTTTTCATTCACTGATCATGTGTACTTGTACATAAGTTCCAAGTAATTATACACGGCTTCAGACACAAGCCATCGATAATCTTTACAATAAATCGAAAATTGAGAAGCTTAGTGCAGCTGTAATCAAAATTCGGCGAATTGCAACAATCATTAATAATCGAAGTTGTTAAAAAGAGTGTTTAAGACTGGTTTTGTGTTTCTGTTCATAAGCGGAGTGTACTCATGTATGACTCTGTGTATAAAGCACGTCCGTCTTCATGCAACTGTACAAGATATCAGTCCGCTCATTCAAATGTGAAGTAACGAATGAGTTCATTTAATATATGTTATTATTCTCAAATATTAGAACCATTAGCTTTTAAAGCATCTTTGTTTGTTTTCGCGTTGACGTCTAGTGCGAACTTAACGTTAAAAAAATTATAAAACCACATTGAAAAAAACAAAAACTCCAGGAAGCCTAAGGAATTAATGCCTAAGTAATAATACATCGCGAAATTGTTTCGTAGAGGTTATTTAAACGAGCCAAGGCATATTTTAATCCAGTTCTTTTTCTTTTTTTTTGTGAAGTGGCCGGCTTAAATCTACACCAGATGTATGAATTTTTGCCACAAAATGCATAATTAGTTCATATTTTTCTTGAATATGTACATGAGATTCATGCATTTTTGTACTTATCTTATGAACTTTTTTGCGTCCTTGTATCTGTACATGGATTATATGAATTTCGATCACTAAACCCATGATTAAATTATTCACGTTTTCTTTGTACATGAAATTCATGCATATTTATCACTAATTTCAAGAACTGTTTTTGTTCTTCTTGTAATTGTATATGAAATTTATGAATTTTTTCTCAAAAATTATGCATGATTCATGTTCCTCTTGTATTTTTTCATGAAATTTACGAAATTTTTTATTGGTTCAGGTATCTTATACACACACTTTATGATCTTTAAACACTAGGCCTATGAAATGTTCATGTTCCTGTTTTTTTTTTTCTTTTGTGTATTTGGAACATTAATACCATAGGTCTTAACTTTTCTGTATACAACTTTTTTCCGCATAAACTCTGCACAAGCCATGTCAATTGTAATCGAACTGCTTATCGTGTATCTAACTCTTACTTCCACTATATCTACTCTATCTAAGGCACTGAATTTCACTTTATCCAACAATGACAACTTCTTGGCAGCCACAATCGATGCTACAAATCCACGAATTGGTTTTCTATTATTTAAACAGCCATTCTTTTTTGTGCTTTAGTTTTGAACTTTGTAAAACTAAAGTCGGAATGTGTCAAAAGTTCGGCAGAAGCGTAGCTATAGCATTGCCAGCACGAAGTTTGGCGTTTGTAAGAGTATGTTTTGGAATGGTTTTGGTAATGTCGGTCACATTTTGGCGCACAAGTGTAGGTGTCATCATTGTCTGCGTGATAGTGTGCAATGCAGTGCAAGTGTTGCCAACGTATAATTTATTTGACTTAAAGCTGAAAGCCAGAGCAGAATGTGTTACAGTTACCACTGTACGAAATCGAAATTGGATTCATTTTCGTATTACTTGTATTTGGTTTGGTTTGGTTTGGTTTGGTTTGGCTTGGCTTGGCTTTGAGTTGGTTATTTTTTTTTTTTTGTTTTTGTTGGTTTTGGTTTGTGTTGAATTATTACCGTGTGCTTGAATTCAAAATTGAGTTATAAATTCTAATCATTTTGCGGTAAAATCAGCGGGTGGATGTTTGTTTGCTATTGAATTGGCAGCAGCATGCCTTAAATATGCCAAAAATACTTAACCAACCATAGCTGTTTCTTTTTCATCTTCTTATCTGCTTATCTAACTATATTAATAAGACATCAGGTGTTGTCAATAATTCTGAAACTCAATTAAAAGTTAAGTTCGACGAAAGCTGCTTGTACTGTACGCATTTCGGGCTTCACCAATCTTAGATCTAAGTAACTGTTTCCTGCTTCTAAGCATCAGCTGCTGCTGCTACTGTTGTTGTTGTTGTTACTGTTTCTGTGCTTCATGTGATTTTCCTTTAGAATTTATTGCTGCGTCATTTTGAGTACGTTTATCCTAATAAGCCTATCTTATGTCTGCCTAATGATGCCCACCCAACTCCCTGCCCATCAGCTCTACATCAGCCCCAACTCATATTGTTCAACATGTGCTTAAAATGTTAAACAGCTTCTCTTTCTATTCATCTATCCATCCATTTATTGATTCTTTGTTGTCCTTCCGGCAGCCGTTAGTAAGCCATAAGCTGCTTTGAAGTCATCCATAAAGCTCAACTCTTGCTGCAGGGCCATGCATCAATTGCTTATCCTGCACAATTTCATAGCTTTGGGTAGATCTTTTATGTTTGGTCACTGTTTTTTATGCTCATCGATAGATATTGGGTACTCGTTAAGAAGCCTTCGCATGCAAAAATTATGTTTGTATTATATTTTTAAAAACTTGTTTGTTTCTTATGCTCTACCTAAATTGAAGTCATAAGTTTTTGAATTCTGACTATTTTGGGCGATTCAGCATTACAAAAAGTTGCAATAAATAATACTACGAAACAGCCCAAAACACCCTTTCATGGGTTGAGTGAATAGTTGACCTGCAAAGTAGTGTTGATTTGGACAGAGTGTGAAAGAGGCAGAGTCACTGTAAAATATGACATTATCGACTTAGCAAACAGCTTGCTAATATCAAACACACTTAACAGTGACTCAAAGAAATAATAGCACAAGCTTTAATCTAATAGAAAACTCTTGAAAAAGTATCAAAGAAGTGTTTGAAATTTTTATAAATTTTTGTTTAAAGAATACACTTTATTAAGGTACTGAGTTCCTTCTTTATTAACTCATGTATGAAAATAAAATAAATCTGCCCAGATATCGCATGCAATGATAGCGTATTGCTTGGAAAATTGCATGCTTCGATGTTTTTCCACGTCCATTTTGATTGTTAAACTTTTTTAAACTATGCTGAGCCAAAATAGTTCACAATAATTGGGAATTTGTACATGATCTTCATGAATCGCATGCATGAATTTCGGCCTAGAAAACAATTACATGAGTCTCATGAACTATTCATGAAATCAATGTACGAAATACACAAAGTAGGGAAAAACACGAGAACATGAATATTTCTTAAGCTTTGTGTTAAAAGTTCATGAAGTGTGAGTACAAAATACATAAAGAAATAAAAAATTTCGTAAATGCCATGAAAAAATACAAGAGGAACATGAATCATTCACAGTTTTTGTGAAAAAATGCATAAAATTTATGCACAAAAACGAGAAGAACAAGAATAGTTCATGAGATAAGTGACACAAAAGCATGAATATCATGTATAAATACAAGGAAAACCTAAACTACTCTATGATTTAGTGACTAAAATTCATAAAACCTATGAACAAATACAAGGGTAGCAAGAATTGTTCATAAGATAATAGTAAAAATGCATGAAACTTGTGTACTTATATCAAACTTATCATGAATATAGCTTATACTTTATTTAGCTACTTTATATATATACTTTATATTCTTTATAGCTTTAACTTTAGCATAATTCTTATCTAAACTCATTACTTTAATTTTCAAACTGAAGCACAAATATTTTTCCAATTCCTCATTTCACTCAATGTTTATTAAATTCACCAACTTAAATTTCTGACTAAAATATGAAGTTAATTACCGTCAAACTAAAAACTTACTGTCAAACTTAAACCCAGATGTCGTTTGAAACGATAACGAATTGTTTGGCAAATGTCATGCCCCGATGTTTTTCCGTCCAAATTGGCTGTACAAATTTTGAAAACTTCACTACACCAAAAAAAGTTCACAATAATTGTGAATTTGTACATGATCTCCCATGAATGCATGAATTTCGTCCTAGCAAGCAATTACATGAGTCACAAGAACTATTCATGATATCAATGCACAAAATTCCTGAAAGAAAAAACAAAAAAAAAAAGTACGAAAACATGAATATTTCATAAGCCTAGTGTTAAAAGTTCATGAAGTGTGTGTACAACGTACATGAAATATTAAAAAAATTACGTAAATGCCATGAAAAAATACAAGAGGAACATAAAATATTTGTATTATGAAAAATTTCACAATATTCACAAATTAAATTACTCTTGTGAATTAAATTCATGAAATTTATGTAGAAATGCAAGGAAATAAAGCACAGTTCATGAAATAAGTGAAAAAACTACATGAATTTCATGTACAAATACAAGGAAAACGTAAACAAATCAATGAATTAGTGACTAAAATTCATAAAATCTATGAACAAATACAAGGGCAGCGAGAATAGTTCATAAGATAAGAGTAAAAATGCATAAAACTCATGCACTCTTATATCACATAATTATTATTTATAATAGCTTAAACTTTTGCATAATTCTTATCTAGACTTATTACTTTAATTTTCAAACTTAAGCACGCATTTTGTACCAATTCCTCATTTTACTCAATGTTTATTAAATTCACCAACTTAAGTTTGTGGCTGAAATTTGAAGTTTATTACTGTCAAACTTGCTTACCACAAATAAAAGGCATTTCCTTCCGTGTTCTGTATTCAACGTCTGCATAGCTAACTCTTGGGCTGCTGGTATGCTTGTATGCGTGCTTTGTTAGTTACATTAGTATTTGTTATTGTTATATTATGTGTGTTTCGTGCTACAACCATACTCCAATGTCTGTATCTGTTCTTAATGACAGTACGCTGTACGTTAATAGCAAGCACAGCATCGTCTATTTGGCTAATTGTGGCTATTAAGTTTAACCACTTGTGTAAACTTATGGCCAACATATACTATAAACAGCTGCCACCAGTTCATAGAAGAAAGTTTGAATTGCCAATTGATATAAGTTAAGAACAAAAATAAAATAAGACGCATGTATATAATATAAACACATACTCATACACACAAACATACACACACACACACACACATACATGCAAACGCACACGCACAAACACAGAGTGGCAAACAACTGTCATTTAATCGTTCGTTGTTGCCGGCAATTGTTTTGCGATTGTGACTGTTGGCGCATAACAACACTTAAGTGTGAAAACATTTATTGTCATTGATATGATGTGAGAAGTAAGAGAATTAACTGAAATGTATACGGAAGTACAAATAAAAACAAACAATCACAGACAACATGTTTTTGGAATATGTTTCGTTTGAATTAAAATATTGAGCTGTAATAAAATCAACTCAACTGTTAACACAATGACTGGTTTGTGGAACGGTTTGTTGGGAAGTAAATCATAAGCATGCATAATTTATAAGAAATTGTGCTTTATTTTAGTTAGGAAAAATACATAAATTTTAATAAAATTAACACTGGAATGCTCTTTAAACGTTTTTATTTCAGTACACCATGACGTATGAGTGACATTATTTTTACATAGCACAGTGAATCGGATTCGTTTGAGTGTCGAAAAAAATATAATTTTTGATTATTGATGAAATGTACTAAATTCTTTAAATAAAAATTGCTGCACTCAATAATAAGATCAATTTAAGTGCCTTAATGTACATTTTGAAAAAAAGAAGCTTCATTTGGGTAAAAGTTGTTTTAAATATTTTTTGAAAAAAGTTTCTACCAACATTCAGAAAAAAGTTTCTTGGAATATGATAAAAAATCATCATATTTAGAGAAAAATGGTTTAAACTTTGCTGCAGAGAATGTTTTTCTCAAAATTTTATTCTAAAAATTTCCTAAAAATGATAAAAATCTTCCATGAAAAAGAAAAATGGCACAACCTATAGAGACGTGTGTGACGTTTTGACTTCTTTATCGTGTTAAAAATATTAATAACCGGTTAAAATTTAGCCAATTTATTATAGGGTCTATTATAAGATGTCCCAAGGTTTCAAAATGCTAAAATATAATCCAAATATTTATACTAGTTTCATAGTTATATTCACTTAAACACCTGAGACGACGGGTGTGACGAGAACAACTTTAAAAACTAAAAATTCTGAGTTTAACATTGGAACTCAGTCCATCTGCCACACTAAGACCATTCTTGACTTACATATAGTCAAATTTAATATATTTTCTGTTGACTACTAGTGAAAAAATTTTTGAAAAAATGGCAACAACCATTCTTTTTTAAACTGTTAAATGGGACGGGTGTGACGAGTGGGAATTATATATATATTATTATATAGAACTCAATGCATAAAATAACTATCACATATTTTTGACACCAAAATAACAAAAAAAAATATGTTTATAAATATTTTTTTTTATATATTTAAAAAAAAAATATATTTTTTTGCAAAAAATTTTTTCGAATGAATTTTTGATAAAATTAATACCTTTAAAAATTAAGTGAGTTTTAAGCAAAGTATTTATTCATAAACATGTTGCATTAAAAATTGCATTTAAAATTGCATTATTAGAAAAAATTTTGAAAACCGTTCCGGATGTGACCAACTTATTAAACCAAATATATTAAAATATAGCGTTTTTAGAAAATAAGACTTATTTATTTTTAAGAAAAGTTTTTTTTTAAGAAAATACTTCGCATTGTAAATTTTAAATCACAATATAGAAAACAATTTTAATTTTCAATAAACTTTTCTCTATAAATGAGAGTTTTTTTTGTGCAAGAATAATATTTGACAAATATGAGTGTTATATATACAGATATTATTTTTTATTACAGCTTCGATTTGTCTTTATTTGTCTCTACTGGGATATTATACCAAGTTTTTTCAAAATTTGTCCATAATTGAGTTTTATTTCTGCAGACTTGTGTAAAAAATTGTCGTGTAATCTCACCTCAAAGGTTCTCAATTGAGTTGAAGTCAGGCGATTGACTTGGTATATCAACAACCATCAGATTTGGATGAATGTTTGGGATCATTATGCTGCTGAAATTTCCACAAAAGTGGCATTTTTTTCTTCTGCGTAAGGAAGCATGATGCTCTCCAATATATACTTGTACACGAATTTCTCCAAAGTGCTTTCAATCCGATGTATTGTACCTTACCCCTTCCACGAGAAGCCATTATGTTGACACCTCCATGCTTCACGGTTTTTTTTAAACTAACATTGAATTCTTTGCCTTTGGGCAAGCGAATATTTTTTTGAGCATCATTACCAAACAAATTTATCTTCATTTCATTACTCCACAGAATGTTTCGCCAATTTTTTTTGTCTTCAGGACCGCATCAGAATTTATGAGTCAATGCAACAATTTTCCCCTTCTTCAAATTTGCCGTTTATAGCAAAATAACTTTTTGAGCTATCATTCCGGGCCGGGTAGTTTTGAACTCATCAATCGGCTAAAATGGCCTTGGACAACATAAAAGGATCACGTTTAGCCAAAGTGACATCAGCAATTGAAGAGGTTTTTAGAGTTTCTACGTCTCTCAATTATTTTTTTGGGCTTTAGGACATTTTCCACGAAGTTTAAAGATGCACTGGCAATTAATTTGTATGTGTATTCATGCTTTCGAAGCTCCTTAACCAGTCTTCTCTCTTCTGCGCTTCGGCGATGTCCACCACTCATCGATAATTTATTTTTTATTTTATATTATTATATTAAAGGCAACGCACCTATTTTCTAGTCAACACAAAATTGCTAGCTAAGCAAAGAAATTAGACGTATTTTGTATCTCTAAGCATATAAACTTTTGAAGTTTTGAATAAAAACAGTGCTGCCACATATAAAAATAATGAAACGTCTCATATCGGTCTCGGTAAATGATAGCGCACTTGCCAGGCAGGTACCCAAGGATCCCGGGTTTTGAATCCCGTACAGGCTTCTATTCTATACTTTTACAGTTCTTCAATTCTTTCATTCATAATAAACTGAAATTAAAAATAGAAAAATTTAAAAAAACTAAAATTAATTTACGACTTAATATTTATTAAACAGATTTATTATTACGACAGCGTCAAATTATTATATTTATCTCTCATGTTTTCACCGCACATAACAAATTTTATACTTCACTTAATAACCCTTTTTCCAATTTCTCTGTAAACCATTTCGAACCAAACTAGAACTTGACTACATAGATGGAACAACTGAAATTCTTGGTTCGATGCTAAAAAATTATGATCCCGGTCTAGATGTTAGATGTTTAAAAAAACATCGATGATGACATCGATCTTAATATCGAAAGTTTAATAGCGATTCTCGATGTTTATTGAACAAAAAACTTGGATGTTGGCCCAATATACAGAAAACTGTGTACAATTGCAGGATTTATTTATATAAAAGCGATATTATTAGAGCATGCCTGTTATAAAAAAAATATTATAAATTCCTTGTCAGTTGATTGCAAGAATAGTAATTTTGAAAGGACAGTTCTTTAAATCTATAACCTGTATGGTATTAAATTAAACAATCTTTAGAAAATAATCGCTCAGATGGCATTGATGTCTCGATGATGCTTTAATATCTCACTGCAATATTTTTGTAATTTTTGTCTAGTAGAAATTATCACGTTATTCCAAACTTGCACTGGACCTTTTTTAAATCAACCAGCGGTTTTTGGAGAATTTTTTTTTTTAATTTTGTGCACTACTTTGTGAAAGCGTTCATAAAAGAATTAAGTCGAAACTCGACGATTATTTCTGTGTCAACAAGGAATGATAGTAATTTTTCAGGTTTTCAGGAGAGCATTTTTAAGATAAAAATCGCTACCTTAAATCAGGGAACTGTGACTTTTAGTGTTAAGATTTGATTGCTTCAAACATTTTTAAGGCTATACAAATGTGCATACTTGTGTTTTTTGTTGCGAGAAATGCAATGAAAGTATTGACCTAAATTTGTTCTAACTCGATTTAAGCGGTTATTTCTTGTCGACACAGATACTATGTTCGTGATGTTTGAGATAGTGCGTTATCGATGTTACAACATAATTTTTTTTTTAATCTTTACATCGAAAATCGAGCATATATCAATCTGTCAATAAATACCATTTAATTTTTTTAAATTAAAATATAATGAAAATTAATTCATAATTTAAACATAATATATCAAATATTAATTTATAATTTAATGTTAAAAATAGACACTCCTATATTTTATAATTAGTTTTAAATGTCTTATTAAAAAATATAATTTGATTATATGTTACTCAACAGATTTTAAACCTCTACTTTTGAATAAAAAAAAACGCATTTCATTCAAATATTTTTAATATAAATAAATTTTTATCAACCCACTGTGCAACGTATGAGTAATATTATTTATACATCACTACGTATGAGTAACATTAATTGTACATCACGATGTATGAGTAACATTAATTAATACATATCTCCTTTTTCTTGTTATTTACAGAATTTTCCGGCATTCATCGCAACATTTTTGAACATTTCGCAATAAAATAAATCAAAGAAAAAACCAGAGTGCATTTTATGGATATTTTTAATCTTTCAGTTTTCAAAGATATGCTAAAACTACACGCACACAATTGTAACGAAAGTTGTAAGCTTCATGTCATACTTCAAAAAGATTATTAACAACAACAGCATCTACGATATCAGTTGTAATAAAGAAAACAATAAGAATAAAAGCAACAGGAATAATAATAATAATAATTAAGATAAAACTTTCAACATCAAGCAACAATTAAACAACGCAAACTTCAAATGAATTATAACAAAAAACGACTGAAACTATTTTAGCACTGTTATTAGCCAAATTTTAGGAGAATCACGAAAACAAAAACAACAACAACAACAACAATAAAAGTAACACAGCAATAACAGCGACACTAAAACGTCAACCTCAACAACTAATGCCAGCAAATCACAAAAATCGTCAAAACAACAAGAAGAAAAAGAGTAACAATAACAACAACAACGAATTCTGTAACCACATTTCAGCTTTAATAACAACAACAACGAAAACAATAAAATCCAAACAAAAACCAACTAACGCAATTCAAAGTAATAACAACAACAACACCAGCAGCAGTCAGTATTGCAACTTTTTTCTATGAACAAGCAACAGTTGGCCTACAAACATCCACATCACCACCCACACCCACCCCAACAACAACAACAACTGGGTGCAGCAGCAACTTATCATCAACAGCAAATATATATAGCGCAGGAAGCTTTTTATTCCGCTTCTTTAAATTGTGGCAACTACTAAAAAACTACTAAAGTGGAAACAGAGAGCGTCAGAGAAGGCGGCAGAGGGGAAAAAAAAAACTAACCACAACCAACATTAAAAGCAAAATACTATTACAAACAGCAACAACATTGGTGGTTTTTGGTGCGCTAAATGAATTTGCTGTGTTGCTGCTGCTGTGGCACCATGGCACCGAACACACGCGTCACACGCAAATGGGAACTTTATGCCGGTCGCAATAAATTCTACTGTGATGGACTGTTGATGTCGGCCCCACACACGGGTGTCTTCTACTTAACGTGTGTCCTAATAACCGGAACGAGTGCGCTTTTCTTTGCCTACGAGTGAGTGTGAATTTTTTATGCTTTGTTTGGATTTTTTTCTATAGAAATATTTTTTTATAGGTATATTTTTTTTTTAATATAAATTTTCCAGCAATGGCTGTTTTCATGCTGCTTAGGTGCTTCATGGCGTATGCTTGATTTTAATTGTTTGCACTTGAAGTGGTGCTGTTTCACACCCATGTTAGAGCTTTTGAGCTTTTAATATTATTTGAAATAAATTTATATTTTTTTTAAATTTAATTCAAAGCGTGTACTAGGTGAGATTTTAAGGAATTTAAGTATTTTCCTTTGAATTCATAATTTAATTCAATGATGCTAGTAAAGTGTACTCTTTGTAAGAATTATTTAAACTAGTATTGCCTGGGGTCGAAATTTGACCAATCTTGTGGGTAAACTAACAAAATTCAAATTGTTTTTCGCGTCAAGACAAGTATCAATGTTTCAAACAATCACGTCAAGTTTTCAATTATTTATATGCAACATATTTGTTCTTACCTTGAGGCATGATAAAAAAAGTACTAAAAGACAAAAAACAAGTTTAAGGAATCAATGGCAAAAATTAAGTTAACATAAAAATTCATTTGAGTAAATAATTCAGCTTAATACCTCAAATTAAAATTAAAAATAACCAAAATAAGAAAACCGTTAAAATTCGATTAACATGTTGACTTAGAAAGTCAAAATTTTTTTAAAATTTAAGATTTTTTAAAAATTTAAAATTTTTTAAAAATTTAAAATTTTTTAATTAAAAAACTTAATTTTTGGAGTAATTTGTATTTTTCTTAAAAAAAAATACTGAAAAGCTCTGTTCCAACCAAATTTCATATCGATTAAAAGCGATTTGTTTTTGCAAAAATTTAATTTATCTCTGAGAGAGTTGGAAACGCCCACTAGCAGTTGGACTAGACCTTGAAAAGACCTTGAAAAGACCTTGAAAATTGGTTAATTAGTTTGATGTTAATGAGTTGATATTAAAAAAAAAATGTTTGCCTTCTTATAATTCTATAGAATTATGTTAAATAAGCTGGTGGTTAAAATAGATTCTTGGTTATAACTTTTAATTGGTTCAAGATGTAAAGATATTTTCTTCAAAGAAATTATTTCTGAATTTTAGATTTTTCAAGATGCAATAGAAAAAAAAATTTAATTTTGTCCAAAAAATCATAAAATGTAGTCTTAATTTTGTGTTGGCACTTGCACGAAAATTTCAGAATATCAATTTGAAACATTTTTTCACTCTCTCTAAAAATTTCATTAAAAATGCTTTTGGTTAGAACTTCACAGTGATTGTTATCACATTTGAAATAAGCTTCAACAAACTTTTATGAAAAATTGGAAAAACACTCAAATTCGACTTTAGATATTGACATAAAAACTCAAACTTTTAAAATCAAAACATGTTTTTTTATAAATTAGCCCAATAAACAATTTTGCTTCATATAAAATGGAAGTTAAACACACGTCCAGCATTTCACCCCAATCTCCAGCGTTGAAATCCATAAGATCTCAGTCTGAGAAACAAGGTTTTCTCAAAGAAAAAGGTACATTAGTTATCTAACATTTTGTCTGCTTGACCTCCAATTTTTTTTTTTTTTATTTAATTACCTTAGTTATCTAATATTTTCTTAGCAAGATGTTAATTTATTCTCAAGGTTGATATAGTTTTGAAATCCAATTTGATTCTCCATTTATTTTCCAACATTTTCTCAGTTTTTCCGCACTTTTTATCAACTAATGTTTGAAGGAGTCACTTAGAAAATTATTTAAACAGCCTGCAATTATTTTTTTATCTATTTAATAAAAAGAAATAATAAATTAATGAATTAATACAAAAAAGTTCTTAAAAAAAAAAAAATATTTAAGATTCTTCTTTGCCTCCTTCGCTGTCTCCTTGAACCGTAAGCAACTCCATCACCTGCCTCAGTTCTGTTTTAATTTTGTTTATTTCAACTTTCACGAGAGCCAATGTTATAAATAAGTCAGTTCGTACAAAACAACAACAACAACAACCCAAGCAAAAACAACTAAACAAAAACAAAGAAAGTAGCACGCGCAACATAAGCAGCTAATGATTAATTTTCTTATATAGAAATATTAAAATTTTTCTTCTTAGATTTTGCTATTTTGTGACTTTACTATAATAGTGACAAAATCCAAAATTTGATATTCGTCCAGTGCAAGATATATATGGTATTTAAGTATTTAGTTCATCTTTGAACGATGAGTATTATACGCTGTAGGTAAACCCTAAAGTATTACTCAAAAATGTTTCATGGCCTTGAAAAAAATTGCTAAAACGACACCGTGCAAACCACGCTGTAAGACGTAATTCTACGTCAAAAGCTGGAGAACTAAACTGGATACGTGGATACCTCATACCTCTAACATTGGGAGAAAATTAGTTTTTTTGCATATTAGATGGCAATTGAAGAATGCATAAAATTATATATTTTTTAAGAAAATTTTTACTTATGAGAAAAATTCAAATTCGACTAACTAAAAAGCTCTCTCCAAACCAATTTTCATATTGAAAAAAAAACGAGTTTTTTTTAATAAAGATTTAATTTCTCTCGTAGAAGGTTAGGAACGCTTTCCAGGAAATATATTATTTATATATACATTCAGCATATCATATATATTTTTTATCTCAATCTTTGACAGTTTTAGGGATATTTTGAATAATGTATCAATTTACCAAATAGCTATCCTTGAAACAATATTAACCAATTTACAGAGCTTTTCTAATAGTGATACTCCCCTTTGTTGACTCCCACCAACTTTCTTAATCGTGATTTGTAATAATTCTACCCCCACCTTCACCGAATTTCAGTACCCTAGTTTGAATTTTAATCGAAAAAAAGTAATTTTATTTTCACTTTTTCGTTCACTTTTTCGTCGAACGTTGTACTGAATCTCCCTACCCCTGTATCATTTCAATTTCAGTACCCTAGTGTCAATAATAACGGAGATACAGAGTTTTTGTAATAGTGACATGCCAATGAGAAATCCCCCCCTGGATGCCTATGCAACCCATTGCGGACATATTAACTTTCACATTCTGCAGTACATTGGAGACGAAATTCATACTCAAGAATACAATATGGATGCCGAAACACCAATATTCAAAGTAAAAAACACCAATAAAATGGTTTAAATTCGTACGTGTCGCTTACGTCACACAGTATGTCGTATACGTCACGCTTGCTTTTCATAAATTTTCACATTTTCTTTAAGTTTAATTTCTGAATTTGAATTTGTATACATAGTTATCTTTAAAAAGCATGTTTAAATTTTTTTTTTGCCAACTACACTGAGAAAAAAAACATACTTTAAAATTAAACAAAAAATTTTGAAATAGAATTTAACGCCATTGCGTTTCTACAAAACAAAAATTAAAACAAGTGTGTTTAATTTTCAGCTACCTATAAACTACTTTCTTTTTTTTATTTTCTCTCATTATTTCTTTGAAAAAAAAAACAAAAATTTGAATACAATGAAAATTTTTGAATTTTTTTAATTTGGTTTGAAAAATATCGAACATACGATAAAATAAGAACTAATTAATTAAATATTAAAATATATCAAATTTAAAATTCATCGAATGGAGTTAACATTCGGAGGTCCCGAGGGTAGCTGTCTGTGCATCTGATGTTAAAAACTCGGTAAAGCTAAAAAAAATGGCATCGAAAATATGCTTTAAAATATTTGTTTTAAATTTTAAAATTTTTGTTTTAAATTTGTTTTTCATAACAAAAACATTGTTTTAAAAACAAAAACTTTTGTTTTGAATTTAAATTTAAATACAGTTGTGTTTAATTTTAATGAATTTGTTTCAAGCTCTATTTCAAAAACAAATTCGTTAGATATGAACACAATTTCATTTAATTTTAACACATTTTTCTCTGAGTGTACGGTTTAGCTTAGTTTTTGTGATAAATCGTTATGACATCAAAACTGGTTGATTCGTTGTCTGGTACGTCATACAACATTTGATCGTTTTCCTTCTTTTAACCATCATGAGAAATTTGCTAAAACTTATGTCTAAAAGTGTGAGAGGTCTTAAATTAATAAATTAATGTAAAAGAATAATTCATAATTACTTCGATTTTTAGCAAGCTTTTTTTTAAACATAGCAAAATTCGTACAAATGTCGTGTTCGTCTTGATGGATTAACACAATTGAGCATCGTACGTCACGATGGCCCCATAACACAATTGATCATAAGAAGCTCTCGGTCAAAGTCCTTTTAAAAAATTAAATGTCCAATTCATTTTTTTTTAAATAAAATAAACCCAGCAAACCATAACTCGGTAGTTACTTTTTCGATGGAATTTTGATACTTTTAAAAATATCAGATCATCCTCCATTACGTCTAAGCAAACTCCAACACATCAGCTCAAACAAAAACCTTTTGCAGCAATCAAAATGTGGAAGTGAACTTGGAGAGCTAAAAAAACCACTGTTTTTACATTGCAAGAAACAAGACTCTACAATTAGTTTATAGCTTGTACCAAAACAGTTGGCTCATCAAAGTATTTCGTAAATGTTCTAACAAAAGTGGAAATAAGAATTGAAGAGGCTGTCAGATCAAAATTTTTCCTATTTTTATGATCTTGTGAAATTCTGAAAATACGCATTTTTTACGCCAACTATTTTGGTGCAAGTTATACTAATTGACGATAATATGCGATTTTGTCTTGTCTCTAACGTAATAGTGTCTAGTAAGTAGTCTGTGTACTTCATGAGGTTCTTATTTGTTCTTTTTCTATTTTCGATCTTCTTACTCAAATTGAAGGAAAACAAATATATAAAAAAATGCCAAGATGATATTTTAAGATTTTGAGGATTTATAAAGCTGCTGCTGATTGATAACGTTACTTTATATTGGATGTTGGAGTAGTTTTCATCCATTCTCAAACTTAACCCTTTCACCACTAGAAGCAAAATACTAATAATAATTTTGGTTCTAGCATGAATGTAGCCTCAAAAACACGAATGTGAAGTCAATTCATCAAAAAAATGTTAATCTGCGAGTGGAATGTGGAAAAGATAAAAGATCATCTGTAGACAGTCTAAGTGGGTTAGCTATAAAAAAAATCTAAAATTATTCAAAGAAAATAATCAAAAGATTGACTTAAACTGGTGAATACTTATATATACTGGCAAATAGGAATCATTCGTCCATGTGGTACTTTGATAATGTGGTCGATACTATCATCAAAGTCTTCATAATCTTCATCATATTCGATTGAATTCATCAAATCTTCAATTTGCTTATCATTCAATGAAGAAAGCGTACATTTTTTGATTATCACAGTCCTTATTTCTTGCACTTTATTGTTTTCTAAAAACCAAAACATTTTTGGCAATAATAAACACGTTTTATTCGATTAAAAAATGCAAAAAATTTCATAACTGCAAAAATATGTTGAACAATTTTTTCATCTAAAGCCTAGTACTCGTTTGCGTGAAATTTCGCTCGCAACATTTTTTTTTTTTTTGTTGCGTGAAAATTCTGACAAATATTTTGTTGCGAATAAATTGAAAAATTTGAGAAAGTCATGCTTTACTTTTCCAAATGGAGAAAAATAAATATATAAAAGCAAAAATTTTATGACAAATTTTATGGCAGTTCAATTAAATTGTCGTGAAAAAATGTTGCAAGAGAAATGTTTCTAGTATTTTTCACAGCGGAACAGACTACAACTTTGACGAACATGTTGTATAAAATTCACACATATTTCATAGCTATAGTTTTTTGTATGTAGATTTGAGTGAAATTTCGCATGAATCTGAACAGAGTATTAGCTTAAGAAAAAAAAAGATCTAAGAAAAGCTTGTTAGATAATCACGACATCACGATATTTTAAAAATTATCTGACAATGCCGACACAGGGGCTTTGAACTATTGACTGGGGAGGTATTTGTTTTGAGTCCGCCTCTTGTTGGAAGTAAAACTCGCTTGATAACCCAAGTTTCTCTGAACTTTGTTTGACATTTTCTTTAAAAATATTTAAATAACCGAATCTATTCATAATCAATTCTATGTACATGAAATTGCTGACTACTTCAGCTGCCATACGTGCCCATTTTCCTTTACCATATTTTTTAAAGCCGGCAGCAAGTTTGCTCTATTAAATATGGGTACAGCACTCTCCAAACTATCTACCGTCCTTTGATTCCAAAAATAAAGAACTTGTTCTAAACTGAAAACAGTTAATTTTGTGAAATTTTTGACGCCTTAAAAGTTTACCAAAAAATAGTCATATTTTAAGTTCAAACTTGTTTATTTTTGTAATTATTACAACTTTAAAAAATATTCATCCCCTTTTATTAAAAACAAAATATACAATAAAAATATACATTTTTTCAAAAATTTTACTTCGGTAAAATGGAAAAAACGAAAGTGTTTGCCATTATTTCCCATTTAAAAAGTTATTGGTTTCTTAGTTGGATATTTCTGTGTCGACAAAGAATAACAGCTAAACTCATTTTCAAAATATCAGAAGCGCACTTTTTAAATTCAAATTGCTCTCTTATATGAGGGTACCCTGTCTTTTGCAGTTTAAATTTGATGATTGTACCTTCAAACATTTAATTGTCAAGGTACAATCATAAAAATTTGCGTACTAGTGTATTTCGTTGCGAAAAAACGCAATCAAAGTAATAACCTCACTTTTTCCTAACTCGACTTTAGCGGTTTTTCCTTGTCGACACGGAACTATTTTATTATACTAATAAAAAATTTTTTTTTGTCCCAATGTAGAAAAATTTTAAGAACAACTAAAACGGTGTCAGAAACTAATTTTTTTTTTTTTTTGTTAAAACCATTAATTTTTGTTTTTATTTGATTTTGTTAATACTTAATGAGTTTAACGTTGCTTAAAAAATTTTTATTAAGTAATTTAAATCTACATGCCTACCTCAATTGTCGCATTATTGAACCGAACTAAGTAGTTCCTTCTGTGGCAGAGAATAGCATGCTTCTTTTGGGTCAGCTTCCTGAAGAAGTCCTTGAAGCATCCTATAAACGTGCAATAAAATTTAGAAATAATCATGCCAGGAGGTTGTCACGGCTTGCCACAAATGAGGATGTTTTTATTTTGCCCTCAGATTCATTATAAAGGACATTAAAAAAAATTATAAAAACTAAAGTCTTAGAAAAGTAAGCTCATAAGTTCATGGACTCCAATTTGAATTTCGAAGTTATTATACAAGTTAGCATGTTCATGACCGCCATTTTTAATTTCAAATTTTGACTTCAGATTCATAATCAGCGACCCCGAAAACTTCCGGGGCAACCAATTTGAAATGCATAATATAGTAAAAATAAAAATAAGCAGGTTCATGGTTGCCCTCTTTAAGCCGTCATTTTAAATTTCGAATTTTTGACTTAAGACAACTCTTTGAGGTTTTGGGCGTCTTTTTTCGATTTGTAACCATTGCGAGGCGACTTTCTCTGCATTTTTAATGTTTTTTTTTTCTGATTGTTTGGACTGCAGTTGATAAAATCATTGAGTAGACATAATAACTAATGCCCCTTTTTCGATATTTAACTCTGGTTAATTATACCCTAAACCTGAAAGGTGAGGGTATATTAACTTTGTGCAAACGTTTGTAACGCATAGAACGAAGCGAGTTCGGTATAGAAAAGTATATATATATTCTTGATCAGCGTCACCACGTGAGTCGAGCTATCTATGTCCGTCCGTCTGTGTGTTGTCCGTAAACACAGGATAAGAAGAAGGAGTCGAGATAATTGGATTAAACTTGGTACACATGGTCACATGCACCCAAGAATCTGCACTATTGAATATTTTTGGAATCCGCCCACGGACACGCCTACCTCCCATACAACGCAAAAATTTAAAACTGCATAACTCAGCTCATAATAAGCCTAAGTCTCTAAATGGACGTCATCCGCCAACGAACACGCCTACCTCCCATACAACCCAAAAAGTTTAAAACTCAATAAATAAGGTTATGTTTGTCATAGAGAAATTATATTTGGTATGTATGTATTTTATACCAAAACTAAGGTGTGTTCCAAAATTGGGAGTAATCCGTCCATGAACACGCCCACCTCCTATAGCGAAAACACAATAAAGGCATTAACTGTGAGCTACAGGAATAAAACTTGGTATGAGTAAATTTTTCATCAACATTTAAATGCATATAAAGTATTGGCGATCATTTACAATAAAAATTTTTTGTTTTTGAAAAGTAGGTTTAGGGTATTTCATAGTCGGCCTAGACCGACTTTAGACTTTCTTTACTTGTTTTTCTTATCAAAATTTTGGATGTAATTTAAAAATTGACCATATCTTTCTTTGGTAACTACAGCTCTATATAATTATAAATTTATAACCCATATTTTTTTTTCGGAGTAAATTCAATTTGATTCAATTATTTCATTTCATTGCCAATTCCTCTAATCTCTTGCAACACCAACACGCTGGCGTATGAGTGATTTTAATAGAAATTCAAGTAATAAATACTGACATTATCATTTTGCCCTTTCCATGCTTCACTCAATTTAAGCTGCTGCTACCACATGCCATTCTGCATTAACTGCATGCAAGTTATATATTCTGCTTATTTTGCAATATTTTGTCAGCTTGTCATAAAAAAAAACAAACCATTTCCCAAAAACTTGTGACTGCTTTATTATGCTGTAAATGTATATTCATTCTAAGGCATATATTTATTTAGCATGTGTTTTTATATTGTTTTTTTTTTTTTTTTTGTGTAATTTTTTATGCCTTGATAATCCAAACTTATTCACATAAAAATACAAAATTGCCCGCCAGTGATTGTCCTTTGTTCCATTTCACTTGTTGTCGCCGTCGTCTTTACTTCGTTTCTCTGCAACTGTCATTCAGTCATGAATGTAAATTTTTTGCAACAAAAAACAAATAATATAAAAAAAACAAATTTTATTTCCATGCATAAAAGGCAAAAACCCACACAGTTACTTATTCTCTTACACACTCGCACACACACATACATCTCTGCCAACATATGTGCGACTCTAGACAATGAAGTTCGCAGCTGTGCAGCTGGCACATCTGCTGGGATTTCTTAGCGTACTAGTTGGGTTTTTTTTTTTTTTTGTTGCATACTTTTTTGTCACTTATGCTTGTACTTAATCAGATTTGTTGCACCGCTGTGTGTTCTTATATGTATAAATGTAAGTGTATATCAATATTTGTGTGTTTGTGTGAGTGTGTTTTACATTATTGCGTTTAGAAATAAAATTTTTCTCAACTAGGCCGCCGCTCCTGCCAGCTGGCCTGACCTCCTCCTGCCATTATCCTTGGGGTATTTCGGGTCACACATAATTTTTATTTTTCACTCCTGCCTCAATTCATACTGAATGTAAACAGATTTCTCTCTATTGTATTTGTTATTGCTGCTAATGCTGCTGTCGTTGCTGTTGCTGTTGCTGCTGTTTTGTTGCCATTGTTTTTAGCCTGGTTGAGAACGCTGAAATTTTTATGCTGCAGCTTAGTCTATTATTTGCTGCGTTTTCCGTTCCCATTAGACAGTGTTTTAAGCCTGATTGCGTTGTCTTGCATGCCATTGCATTGTGTGTGAAATCATTTGCTGCTGTTTCTGCTGTTACTGCTGCTGCATGCAATTTTGATACAATGTACGCAACAACAACATGCATATTTTTGTCTATTTTTTTTTTTTTTTCTAATATGTTTGTTTTAATTCTTGCAATTTGGGTCACATCACTTCAATTTTAGACTCATTATGTAAAAAGTTGATGAAGTAGATTTAGTAATTTGTCCTCCAACATGTCGTCGCATGTGTTACTTCAACTAAAATGCTCCAAAATACATTCAAGTCACATATGTACTTGATAGCTTATTGTTGTAGTGTGTGAAAATACTTAGTTTTATATGTATCAAGTATTCTATTCTATTCAATTCGGTAATATAGCACTGTCAAGGTATAAATTAAATTATATACCTGTTATCCTTAAATTAAAATTTTATAAATCCTAACAACTTGTATGTAATAGGATGTTTCAAATTTTTTTAAGATTAGTTTTTCAATTATAAAATTAGTTGTCCATATGACGCCAATCTTTTGTTTTTTTTTTTTTTTTTGTTTATTTATGAAAAATTCACGTCATACTTTTACAAGTAAGAGTTAAGATGTTTGTAAACCGTGCACAATACAAACTGCTTTAACTTTCTAGAAAAAATTATTCTAAGTATATCGTCCATTAAAAAATTTAGCTATGATTTTTATTACATATTTCCTTTTTTTTTAGAACACGACAAAAATGTACGTTAATCTTAAGATATAAGATAAAAAAAATATTTTTTTTTTTAATCTTTAACAGTGTCATGTATGCGTTCGCAAGAATGCCTTTTATTTGAGAACTTCAAAAACCGTCGGTTACTTTAAAAAGTAATTCACGTCAATATATTTGCAATAGTATACTTTTTTGAACTATCTTGCATATTTTTTTCTTCCATGACTTACGACATACTCTAAAAACACTTTTAACAATATTATATTTTTATATTCTTGACCTGAAGTCATATTTTAGACAACGCACAGTCTGCTCCTCCCGCAAAAAATTGGAACAACATAAACAACAATAATGGAATGAGTGCTCCTATGATAATGAAATTCTGTATGTTTGGTTAGTTTGAGCCATCTAAGCAAAATTTCAAAAATGGTCGAAATTGGTCAGTCCTTAGAGGTACCTCCCTTGGACCTCTAGTATTTTTTTATTTTCTCTTGTATGGAAGCTACCTTCACTCAGAAAAAATACCCATTTTTCTCCGATGAAAAATTCTCTATTTTCGATAATAGCAATTTTCTCTTATTTAAATAAAATTTTTTTCAATTAAAACGAATTTTAACATTTTCGAAGAAATATTTCTTCACTTCTGGGAAATGGAATATTTCAATCAGCCCAATCATGAAACATTTTCTCCCGGGAGTTGTAAATGGGAGTTTCCGGTTTTAAGATAGCAGGTAAAGATATCTCAATGTTTTTATCATACACTCATGAATATTGGCGGCTGATGAACAAAATTGCATTAAAAATTTCCAAAAAGTATTTTAACTTTATCTTCAAAACGGAAACTCCCATTAACAACTCCCGGGAGAAAATGTTTCATGATTGGGCTGAATGTTTCTAATAATGATAAGTATTTTTCTCGCACAAAAAAATTCTCATTTATAGAGAAATTTTATTGAAAAAAACCACCATATGACAACAAATATCGTATCCCGGGAATCAACTTGAACAAACACATATTAAGAGCAAAGATCTTTACCAGTTACACAGTCTTCATATGAAAAACTTTATTTGAACATTTTAAAACTTAGTTTCTCTTGAACCTCTATAAATTTTTGACATGCTTTTATATGGCAGGTACGTACTACGTACCAGAGCACGCCGATTTAAACAAAACTCGTTCAGGCGGCTAGTCAAAAGTGTTATAGTTGTGTACAAAAAATGGTGCAAATAGTAGAATAGTAAATAAACACACAATTTACATTGAATCACTGCTACTGTGGTATGATTCTCATGCTGTTCATACCAAAGTATGAACAAGTGTTGCGCAGAGCTAAAATCGTCTGGTTAAGTGATTGTGTAGACTTAAGCGGCCACCGAGACATATTTTGCGATTAATTACTTTATTTAATTTCTTTTCGAGATATATTGTTTTTATCCAAGCGTTAAGAGACGCCTTGAACGGACCTTGGAGCGGCTGTGTAAACCTTAGGTCTTCGTTATAAAAATTCGTTATGAGGAGCAGATGATACTTTTCAAATCAAAAGTTAAAACTTCAAATAAAAAATTTCATCAAAATTCTAGATTTTTTTCTTAAATTATTTTTAAAACTTTATAAACTTTTCATATTTTTCAAAGAAAGATTAATAAATTTCTGCAAAAACCAAGTGAAAAAATTTTAAATTTTTTTAAATCCTCATAACTTTCTTGTTCTGAAAAGAAACTTATAATATTTTGGAAATAATGAGTTAATACCAACAAAAAAAAACAAATATAAAAATGTCGTAAAAATCCAAGAATCAATCCCTGTTTTTGTAACAATTTATAAAGATATTTTTTTTTTAAAAAAATGTTTACTAAAAAAAAAAAATAAGTTACGTGAGCAACACACAATTTTAAATAATTTTCTTTGTTTTTTTTTTTTTTTTGGTTGTAAAACGTGTTTAAAAACTACTTAGTTAAACTACTACTTAGTTAAACTACTTATTAAAGAGTTCTTTTATTCATATTTTTCCTAGTCCTGTCCTCATCCTTGTCGAAATCTTTTTAATAATTTTTGTCCAAAACCTTGTTATAATCACTTTTCCTTATCCTTCTTCAACTCTATGCCTTAATTCATGTCCTTATAAAAAGTTTGTCTTAATTCTTACCCTTAACCTGATTACCATGTGTGACTGTGACATGTGTGTTGTATTATCCTTGTCTAAAGCTTTAGCTTTATAATTTTCTTATCTTTGTCCTTATTTTTGTTCAAACCCTCTTGTGAGTCCCTGTCCATATTCTAGTCTAAATCCTTTTTCAAAACTCTTTCTTATTGTTTTTGACATTTTTGTCTTAATTCTTGTCATAATCCTTGCCCGAATTCCTCACATAATCTCCGTCTTTATTCTGTCAAAATCCTTGTCCTAATAATTTTCAAATTTATGTCCAAACCCTTTTCCTAATAGTTGTCATTATTCTTGTCCAAATCATTGCTCTTATCTTTGTCCTTATCATTATCCCTTGCCCAAATCCTTGTTTTAATCCTTATTCGTTTCCTTAGCCTAATCATTGATCTTGTCTTTGTCTATTGGGTTTATCCATGCCGCATAGGTCTCTTAGATGGTTCATTACGCAAATTTGACGAAAATAGTTCATAGCCTCGCTGGAATGACTTCTTAAATGATAAAATGTATTACCGATTCCTATTATTTTTTCACTCCCAAACATTTCATTCGAACATATCCAGTCCCTATCTGCCTCCCTCTATAAAATTCAAGTTTTTGAAAAAATCGTTGTATCTGTGCCAAGTTGACCACTTGATGATTCCAATGTATGACCAGCTCATATTTAGCCCAATCATGAAACATTTTCTCCCGGGAGTTGTAAATGGGATTTTCCGGTTTTAAGATAGCTGATAAAGATATCTCATTTTTTTATTTTACTCTCATGAATATTGGCGGTTGATGAACAGAACTGCACTAAAAGTTTCCAAAAAGTATTTTAACTTTATCTTAAAAACGCAAACTTCCATTTACAACTCCCGGGAGAAAATGTTTCATGATTGGTCTGATTAATTTGTGTTCCCCAACATGTTTCCTGAACTAACCTATACCCTATATGTCACCCTTCTGGAGGTCCCACTACAAAATATACGAAAACTTGTCGAAGGAGGGTTAAAATGTAGGACCACCAGCTCCTCTTAATTTTTCACTCCCAAAATTTCTTTCAAATATGCTCAGTCCCTATATATTACTCTTCTGATTTCCCACCTCCCTCCCTCCCTACAAAACGTACGCTTTTCTTATCTACTCTCTATCTGCCTTTTTTATGGAGGCCACCCTACAAAAAATAGAACAAAACTAAGAAAAATTACGAAACATAGCTCATAGCTCCCCAGGTATGACCCCTAGGGGGTTGAAATGTATGACCAGCTTCTATTATTTTTTTCACCTCAAAATACCCAAATTCACCCAAAATAATAAAAAAATTGTCGAAACATAGTTCAAGGGGGTCAAATGAGTGTTCAGCTTCTTTTTTTTGTACCCCCGAAAATTCTTTTGAAACATTCCTAGACTCTTTATTTGACCTTTCTGAGCCCAAACCCCCCACCCCCTTCCCCTAAAAAAATTAACATTTTTTAAAAAATGGCTCTAACTATGTCGGGCTGACCATTAGATGGGACAAATGTATGACCAGCTCATATTAATTCTTGTTTCCAAAATGTTTCTTTTCTTTTCTACCCTCTTATCTGCCACTTTTATGAGGGTCCCCCTACAAAAAAAATACAAACAAATCAAGAAAAGTGTCGGAACATAGTTGAAACCTGCCTCATGGTGACACTTAGAGGTTTGAAATTTGTGACCAGTCGTAAAATAGTTGAAACCTGACTCGTGGTGATCCCTAGAGGGTTGAAATGTGTGACCAGCACCTATTTGACTACCCCCAAAATATTTTTAAACATGCCTTTATTACCACACGGTAACTATAAATTATTTTGGTGAAATTTTTGCCTATTTAACTTTTTGCCTTTGGCTTGCTAGTACTTTTTAATAACGAATTATTACTATACTAGTTCTTTCCCGTCAAAAATGACAGGCCCGGTTTCAATAAAGATAAACCATGAAATATTGATTTTCTTTAAGCTGAATTAGAAATCAGCGATGGTCACATATTTTGTTTTTAAGTTGAGCAAATAACAATTTTAGTTTTAAACATTTATAAAATGCCTTGAAGTAAAAACGGAAACTATAGTAGGTACGACAAAATAAGTTTAAAAATTTTTTATAAAACTGAAAATATCAAAATGAAAAAAAAAATATAATAAGTTTTTGAAGTTTCAATAACTCACAAAACAAAAATGCCTAAAAATATGCTATGAAATTTTTCAAAAAATCAAGCGTTCCGCACTCACATTTTACGGAATTATGTTATAGTAATTATTTTTATTACTTTATGTTTTTAAGATTTAACTGAAATTCTTCTGAATTGTATTATAATTAAAATATCGTTCTCTTTTTCTCATTACAGCTGTCCTTTTTTAGCTACACGCATAACGCCAGCGATACCCATCGTTGGTGCTGTTTTATACTTTTTCACAATGAGTTCCTTGCTACGAACAACCTTTACAGATCCCGGTGTTATACCGCGAGCCTCACACGATGAGGCAGCCTATATAGAAAAACAAATTGGTGAGTAATGCTGGAAAACAAAAATAATTTCATTAATTTCTAAATATTGTTTTTTTTTTCTTTGTTTTATTTATGCTATCTCCATTGCTCTCTATTGTATTGTGCGGATGCCTACATAATTTCAACTATATGCCAACAATGTGCCGCCCAACATGCATTCATTCATCTCATCCACCAACCATAGAAGTGCCAAATTCACTTAACAGCCCCACATATCGACCTCCACCAAGAACAAAAGAGGTGCTTGTTAAAGGACAAACGGTCAAACTTAAGTATTGTTTTACATGCAAGATATTTAGGCCACCTCGAGCGTCACACTGCAGTCTATGTGATAATTGTGTGGATCGTTTTGATCATCATTGTCCTTGGGTAAGTTAGGCTGTATATGGCTATGTGTGTGCTTGTAAGTAAACCTGCATGTATGCAGCATGGAATTTGTGTTAATGATGTTTTTTTTTTTTTTTTTGCTAAAATACAAAAATAAATTCATGCCACTTCGTTGTAGAAAGCTGAGCAAAACTCTTAAATATTTATAAGGCTAGAGTAAAAAAAAAAAATATACATAAAACTTGCCTGCCTGCCTTATACTTTTACTAGCACTGCTTACAAGTCTCGCGTCTTGGCCAATTTCTACGTCTGCCACAAAGGTTGAGGCTGTAGTCGATGTCATCGTCGTCGTCATCGTCGTCGTCGTTGTCTTGACAATTTTTTGTGCGCCATGCAAGCCCTCTTCTTCTTTTTCTTATTCACATGAGCTGCCGAAAGGACTTTTCTGCAGCTGCATTGTGCCTTTGCATATATTTGCTTTAAAATGCCAAGATGTGGGTGTGTATGTGTGTGTGCTGGTGTATCTTGCCGTTGTACCCACTGCAACAGCAGCTACTCAAGTAACCGCACTTGTGTACCTTTTATTAGAATGTTGCATGCTTTACAGCCAAAGGCTGAGAGCTGAATTCTTTACGTTACTGTTATTGTTGTTGTTGTTGTTGTTGTTGTTTCTTTTGTGCAACGTTTCAGGGTTAATTTTTGGTAAAAATTTAAAAAGTTTTATAATTAAGAAAAAAGTTGTTTATATACGAGTAGTTAAGATGTCAACGGGTACACCATGATGTATACGCAACATTCAACTAAGAAGCCTCTACATAAAATGCTTAAAAGGAAATGTTGTGCATCAAAAGTTCTTATTAAGTAAAGAATGAAGGAAGCAGTATTTAATGGCAGTATTTTAACGAAAAATTTACACATTTTAAATTAACGTTGATTGTAACAAATCATCTCTTAAATCTTTCATTACTTAACAAAACCAACTTCAAATTTACTCGAACACCATTTATGCGGAAAAGAAGTAAAAAGAATTATGCTTAAGTATCCACTTGAAAATATAAACCACCCAAACCAATGCCCCGCAACAAAACTTTCCGCATTAACCACAAATAGCAAAAGTAGCAGCAGCCCTAAGCAAAAGGAAGAAGGGAGAAAAAAAAATGAACTGAACATTAAAAAAAAAACAGCTTGTAAATTGAAATTCATTGCTTTTAATCACAGTCATTAACGCGCTGCAACCATAACGTTTACTACCACTGCTACTCTTGGTAATAAGAAGACCAATAAAAAAAAAAATTTGTTGCAAGTGCATAATGCGCCGCATAATGAAGCAGCCAGCCAGCAACTTGCCGAGCGCATTTGTAGTGGTAGCATGCAGCAAAACAAAATAGATGCTGCATGCATGCGGAATACATTTACTTGCTCGATGTTGTTTTCGTATCGAACAACCAACCAACCAACCATCCGAGCGACCACAACGAAACGTTTTTCTACACTCGAAACTAATTAACGCAAGATAAACGCAGCTATGATAACAAAAGTGGCTAAATAATTAGTGGCAACAGTTAAATACAGACTTGCTCGAAATAATAAGAACAAGCAAAGTGAAAATTTAAATTGTCATTTAAAATTTAAACAAGTATATTAAATAATGAAACTTTTTAGTCTAAATTATGTAGAAACAATACTAGAAAGAACTTTTTTACAAATTGATTACAACACAACAAATTGATTAACAAATTTAAAACACAGTCAATGTAGCACATTAGAAAAAAATAGGTGTACTTCATGTAGTATAGTCTGAGTATCTGGGTAAATGTTCACGACCATTGATCACTGATTGTTCCGCTCGGACTAAACAATAACGGAAACACAATATGTTGAGCTATTTCTTGAATCAAACTCACTAATTCAAACCAACTTTTATTCCTTGATTTAGTTTGAAAAGCCAAAAACACCTCGACCATTTTTGAACTTCACATAATGAAAAATATAATGTTAATGTGAATGCCGCTTTTGGTAATTCGTGCCACTGTACAATATCTGCTTATTTTCATATTTTAAACTTCACACCGTAATGCTTTAAATCCCGAAAAGGATCACTTGATTATATGAAAAAATGCATTGGGTGCGTTGAGCAATTTTTACCTTAATTTCGATTGAAAATTATGTTTCGTTGATAAAAATGTAAACAACGTTTTCATTGGTAAATTAAATTATTTTATTGGTACAAGAAATTATTTACTGGACATGAGGTCTTTCTTCATCAATAAGATGCAAAAACTTAAACCAAAAAGACACTCCTAGTTTATTTTTTATGGCAGTATTGCCATTCTCATAATAATATTGATAATAAAAGACATCGTATTGAGACTAGAAATCGTTGTTTTGCTGTTTTAAAACTCAACATGTCACTTGACGAAACTTGCGTCAAAGACCTATGGTTTAACTTCTTTTCTCTTCTATTTTCCAAAGTGAGAAACTTTTGGATCATTCTTAGCCCATTAAAGCCTGACAAATACGATCGAACATATACGAGAGACCATTGAAGTCTATAGAAAAAAATTATTTGTATATTAATTTTAGTTTTTTTTTTAAATAAATTTATATTTTTCTTAAAAACTTCATGATTTTTATCTTTTACTAGCTGGTACCCGGTGCATTGCTGGCTTCCTTGCCGAATGCCTGTTTCAGTTTGGCAATAGAATGCCATCAACAAATAGTAACTCCACTATGAGTTTCAATATTCTTTGAACATTATTGACCATTATTGAATTGTATAGACGGAGCCACTCCCCGTTATCCAACGCCCATGCCTGTTATATAATTTAACGACCTGGCCAATCAGTTACTTTTTACTTAGTTTCATTGTTATACGACATTTTTAAACTATATATTCGATATCAAAAAATTGAATTGTATGGGCGGTACCATGCCCCCCTTTCCAAAGACCACTTAAATTTGCAAACGAAGGGCACGTCTCCATAGTAAGTTCGTACCAAATTTAGTTGATGTGCAATTCATAGACGAAAGTAAAACCGAAAATTTATGTTTTTGAAAAAGTTCCACGCCCCTCGCGGGAAAATGAGAAATACTTTACGACCTATTCTCATACCTACCAAATATATAAAAAAAAATTTCATAAAAATCAGTCCAGTCGTTTCGGATGAGTTCAAACACTTACACCGTGACACGTGATTTTTATATATTGGGTTAACATTTTATGTACAGTAGAACCTCGGGTATGGGACCAAGCCTATGCTGGATAACGAGAAACGCCGGTTTAAGGAAATCACCTGCAAATAGTCTAAATAAAAGACTGAGGGTTTGTTCGGATTGCCTGTGGGTAGTTTCGGATTTCTTTTGAAACAAAACATGTAAACGGCGGAGAAGCATATTTTCTATACAGTTAATTTTATCTTGTTGCTCATACCAAACGACGAACTTCGAAAAATCCGAAACTGCTTCTTATGTGTGTCTCTTCGAATTTAATTTATCTGGTACATTCGGTTCAACGCTACCATCATCATCATTATCTTGATCATCAATTGAGAATTCTTCTGATGCCATTGCTTCATTGGATATTTCTTCGTCCATTCACAACTGGTAACCAATGTGAGCATTATCGTAACAAATATTATACATAATAAAACTTTTGATTTACCGATTTGGATTCGTCGGATGATTGAGGTGCCGATTAATTGAGCGTCGGATAAACGATGTTCCACTGTTCTCCAAACGAAATGTTTCTATTTAGAAAAAAAAACGTATTTTTTGTGCACTACATGTACTGTCTGTCGGGTGTCGAAATACTCAGTTTCAATAGACTAGGTGTACAATAAGACCAGATATCGCTCTCAGATTCTTTATTTTTAATTGTATAGAGGAGGACACCTTAGAGCACACCTTAAGCGCTATCTGGAAAGATGAACCAACGAAAAACAAAAAAAAAAAAAAAACTAAAAAAGACAAGACAAAAAGACACCTTAGAGCACACCTTAAGCGCTATCTGGAAAGATGAACCAACGAAAAACAAAAAAAAAAAAAACTAAAAAAGATTAACCGCGAAGAATAAAAAACTATTCCACTAAAGTTTTTTTTTTTTGTTACGTTGCAATTATTCCTTGGGTATTTATCTTGGGAATCAGATGTTTTCATATTTCTAACTCTGTTAGCAGATTATAAAACTTCCAGTAAATTGGCTGATAAGGAGAACTTTTGAATCGATTGTTTACACCGAATCAGTCCACACCTTTTTGTGGAAAATACATATTTTGCAAATGCAGGATTATTTTTTTTTCGACCAAGATCAGTTAAGAGAGTCCAGACCTCAATATCAAGAAAGCTTCTAGACCCGTTAGCTCGACCTATGTGCAATTTTTTTTCAACATCTACAGTACAGGATTATATCCATATTGTTGGCAGGTCGCAAATGTCCAGATGTTAGCTTAGTAGGGCGATGTCGTAAACCCTGCAAAATATCGACTTATTTCGATATGCTCTGCACTTTTTAATGTTGCTATTCCTTGCAAAAACCCGATCTAGAAAAAAGAGGTTGACAGAAAGAAGCAAATATCAATGATTCATTCACTCATTAGTAATCTGAACAAAATCTCTAAGCATGGTTTTTTTTTGTAGAATTGAGTTAAATTCAGGCAAGATCCTATGCTATCTGTTAAGAGGGTAGATACTTTTAGACAAGATAAAATTAGTCATGTTTTATGAATTTTTTAAAGTTCCTATATTTTTAGTGCACCTTTGAACTGTAAAAACAAAATATAATCAAAATTTATACACTGCGCGTCACTTGAATAGAAACAATGCTTTTGACAGAGATCAGAGGTTATTTTTCTGCATAAAGCTTTTAAAAAAAGCTTTTTTTTGTTTTTGCAAATAAGATAATTAAATTTTGAAGAACTGTGTGAAAAGAGAAGAATGCAATTGTTATCGTTTCTTTTTTATGCCTACTTCTTTATAAACAATAGAAAAATGTGGTATTGTTGTTACGTCACTTGAATAGAAACAGCTGCTTAATTAAAAGTAAAACAATGGATTGAAGCAGAAAAACTTTTTTTTTTATTTTTTATTTTATTTAATAATGTGTACTACCTCCTTTATTCAAAATTACTTCATAAATTCTATTCGGAATACTATCGTAGAGATTTTTTACCAAATTAAGAGAAACTTCAGTCCATGCCGCCCTAATTGCAACAATGAGTGACTCTCGATCTTCGAATTGCCGACCAGACTCGTATACCTTGCGAGACAACCATCCCCACATATTTTCCATTATATTGAGATCCGGAGAGTATGGTGGCCATTCCAATAAGTTAACATTTTGCTCCCTTATCCAGTTCTTGACTATCCTTGCGGTGTGAATCGGTGCATTATCTTGTTGGAACGTCCAAGGAATTGGTCCGAAAAGTTCCGAAAATTTTGGAAAAGCTGTTTCCAATATTTGCTTGTAGCAATTCGCGGTCATTTTGGCTGTCTGAAACTCGAGACCAATAACTCCATAATACGTTACAGCGCCCCACACCATTACACCTCCTTCGCGGCTGTGGTGACGGGCCAAAAAACGTTCGTCCTTCCGTAAGTCATGGAAATAATAGTTAAACCCGTCAGGACCATCAAAATTAAATTTTTTTTCGTCCGAGAAAACAACAGCATTCCACTCGTTTTTCCAAGACATGTAAGCCCTGCAAAACCTTAACCGTGCTTCTTTCCGTTGCGGGTTTAGTGGTGGTTTTTTTTGCAGTTTTTTAAGCTTAAGATGTTTTGCTCCATTTAGAATTCTCCTCACAGTGGAAACACTGGCACTAACACCACTTTTTGCTCTTATTTTTGCTACAGAGTCACTGCAATTAGATGCCAACCGCACTATGAGTCTTCTATCCGCTCCTGTCGTAGCCCTTTTTTGTCTTCCTACCATGTTTTTCCCATAGGTAATGGGGTTCCGCAAAAAGCTGCAGACAACTTTAGGACTTCTGCCAATTTTTGTGGCTATAGTACGCGCGGAAAGGCCCTGCTCGCAATATGCCTCAATTTTGGCCTTCTCGACGACAGTTAACGCTTTCGCTCGGCCCATATTCGCTCTGTATAACTATTAAAAATTTCTAAAAAATCTCTATTAATTAAAGGAACACTTTTTTATTATTATTTTTATTGCACCTGCTCAAGAAGTTGGTCTAGAACTAATGTTTCTATTCAAGTGACGCAAAAATATAACCACTTTCTTTTTATTATTTATAAAAAATGCAAATAAAACCGAAACGGTAAAAATTGCATTCTTCTCTTTTCACACTGTTCTTCAGAATTTCATATTCTCACATACAAAAACAAAAAAAAAGCTTTTTTGAAAGCTTTATGCAGCGAAAAAAGCTCTGATCTTTGTCAAAAGCATTGTTTCTATTCAAGTGACACGCAGTGTATCAGAACAAATTTAAAGGGAAGGATAAACCTGTTATAAAAAAATTAAAAATTTAAATTTATATATCGGCTTTTTAATCGATTGTACAGATTTTTGACTATTTTGACCCCAAAAAAATATTTATTCAAACGATATTTTTAAATTGTGGAAACCATTCGGTACTACTATACTATATACAGCAACCTGTCAAAATTTCAGCCTGGTCGGTCAACAACTTTTTAAATTTTTTGAGAAAGAAGTTTCGAAATAATCACGTTTAAAGTTTCAAAAGGTATTCTGGATTCATACAATATTCCTTCGACGTCCTCGAAAAGCTGATTATTATGGAGCTGTTGCTGTTTTCGGAAAAACATACAAAATAAAAGCTCTTCATGAATTTCTTATATGTACCTACCTAAAATTCTTAATTTTTTATGAACTATTTAAACAATGTATTCTTATAAGTTTTGTTTTCCTCTATTTTCAGGTGGGTAACTGCGTGGGGAAGCGTAATTATCGTTTCTTCTACATGTTTCTAGTCTCGTTGGCTTTTCTAGCCGTTTTTATATTTTCCTGTTCGGTAACACATTTAGTTTTATGTAAGTATCTTAGTATTTCACTGTATTTTATTTGTTAATTCTCTTTTTCTCTCTCTATCTCTCTCTCATAGTAATGAAAACCGAACAGGAGGTGTTCGAGGTGATTAAGAAGGCACCCTTCACTGTGATTGTCGTATTCATTTGTTTCTTTTCGATATGGTCAGTGATCGGTTTGGCCGGCTTTCATACGTATCTGACCACAAGCGATCAGACAACGAATGAAGATGTAAGCAAATGTTAATCATCAGTTCTAAATAAGCAATTTTAATTTTCTTTTTTATTTTTTCCCCTCCGTATGACAGCTCAAAGGTTCGTTTTCCTCCAAAGGTGGCCAGCGAGCAATTAATCCCTATTCACGAGGGAATATTTGTCTTAACTGTTGTCACATATTGTGCGGTCCAATGACGCCATCTTTGATAGATCGGTAAGTGTTGCAGTTAATTTATTGAAAATTTGCTTATTCATTTATGATTTGAATATTTGACCACAGGCGCGGCATTGCTACCGATGAGTATATACTGCAAATGCAGCAGTCATCCAGTCCACGTCATCCGCTAAGCGATGTAATCAGTGCTACGCATGTCAGCAGCGCTGCCATGATCACCAACCAGCCCATGCTGGGCGGTGCTGGTGGCGGCATAGGTATTGGCGGCAACGAACTCAAGCCGCGACTCTACGATGAGGTGAGTTCTGAGCGTAACTCTATTTAACAATAATATCTGAAAAATATTTGCACTGATTATCTTAATTTTTATGTTTTTAAAATTTTGTGTTTAATTTTATTTTTTTTTTTTGTCCTTTTCTCTATTACACCATTTTCACAATGTGCACTCACAACATGTCTACCACCAATACCACCACCACCACCACCACCATCACCACCACCACCAACAACAACAACAACAACAACAACAATAACATCATAAATCTGCTGCCTCAGTCGAATCCCAACTCATCAACACTCGGTGGCGTCTATCGACCGCGCAGTTATGATAATCTACAAAACGGTAAGTCACAACAACAAAAATGCTCACTTCATACGCTATTGCAACAGCCACTGCTACAACAACAACAACAACAACAACAACAACAACAAAACCAACAAAAACAACATCTACTACTCGACTCACAGTCGGTGTCCTTGTCGCAGTCGCAAAGCGCTCTGACGACGCCACAACTAATGCATTCCCCTGCCACCTCATCAACGTATCGTTTAAATTTGCGCAAATCACTGCATCTACCATTGTCGCCCTCCTTTGACACGCGCAACTCGCCACTGCCGTTATTACACCACACCCACCACACTCACCACCAACATCAACAACAACAACAACAACAACATCATCATCACTACAGTCATCATCAGCTGCAGCAGCAGCAAAAACTACGTCCCTCCACATTGCAACTGCATTCGACGACGATGACGACAATGACATTGCCGGGCCTGGCAGTAGCGACCTCAGCAGCCACAACAACAACCTGCACCAGCAGCGCAGCACCAACAGCAGCCGCACCTGCTGTTGTCACAACAGCACCGCAACCGCCAGTGCCGGCGGACTTCAAATATTATTCACCACAGCGCACGACTGACTCCACAAATCTCTTTCGCAACTATCCGTTTACAAAGATACGCGGTCAGCGTCGTCAATCGACGCAATCGGTGGACTCGCAAAAGGTCGCCATTGCCGGCTATCAACCGCTGCCCATGCGTAAGCCATACAAACACGAGGAGGTGATGTTCGAATTGAAATCGCCAACAAATCGACTGACAATTCGCGAGTGCGATTTCGGTGGTGGCGGCGAACCCTGCGACGACGATCAATCGATCAAAGATAGTCAAATATTTCGTGTTAGTAAACGAAATCTTTATATGAATCATCGATCGCCATGGAAGGAGCGCGATCGCTATTCGAATCTGTACGAATACTCGTTCAATATCGACCTGAATTCAATTATTGAGGATGCGGCGGCGAGCGATTCGTCATAGTACGCAGCTCAAGTTGTACGAAATTCGTGCTGCTGCTGCTACCGCCGCCGCCGCCGCTGCTACTCCTCACAAGTGTTCTCCTCATTGTTGTTGTTGTTAGAAGATATGCAAGAAGCAATGCAATTACTACTATGTCTACTACTATTACTACTACCACTCACACTACTACTTTTACTACTATTACTATTACTACTACTACTACAACTACTGCTACTACTACTAGTAATTAAGCAAAGTGGACGATTCATGCTGGTATGCGTGGTAGTGCGTCTTAAACTAGTCGCAGCCTCTACCAACAGTCAACAATGCCAATTCGAACCGCTTAACTGCACTTTGATTACAAACTTAACGAATTTCGAAATTCGTTGGCATGCAATAGTAATACTATTTCGTTATGCAAATGCGAAATAAAAAACCAAAAACAAGAAATCTCCAATGAGACTTATTTTTCAATTATAACCCAAACCAATCGTGGGTTCTAGTCGGTATACTTTAGGTTTTTTTACAGTGGTTAAATGCGATAAAATTTTTAAACAACCAACAAACAAACAAGTAGTTAAAAATTAAACACAAAATATTTGATATAAAACAGAAACAAAAAACAAAATAATAACTTCCAAATTATGCCTTAAGATAAGATATTCGAATTAAACAAAACAAAAAAAAAAAAATATTAAAAGATAACGAAAAGTTAGTGTGTTGTTGATCGAAAACTAATGTATCGAAATTATTGAGAAATTAAAAAAAGTTGAATTTGAAAAGTATAACGTAGCAATAAGAGACATTTTGAGCGAAACGATTTGAACTCACTCTCTCTCAGATTTCTTACACAACCCCCAACCTCTCCGCTTGTTGAAAAGATATTGGAAACATCATGTAGATTTTTATTTAATGCAGTTGTTATAAAGTTATGATTTTATAAAAAATATTTTCAATGAAATTTAAAAATTTGGTAGAGAAGTTCTAATTATGTTATGTCTACACAGATGGTCTAGAACAGGGATGCCCAGCGCCTAACTCTTTCACTTTGTCTTTTTGTTGTAATTGTTGTAGCACTCTTCAAATAATTTTTCTGGGCATCACTGGTCTAAAAGTAGTCCAGCAAACATTTGGAAAACGACTGGAATAGAAATTGATTTTCACTCATTCCGGTGATCGTAGGAAGATGGATTGCTTTCTATCGCCCAAGCATTGAATGCGCGATGGACAACAAATTTTCAAAATCTTCTTTGGCTCATTCCGGCGATCGTTGGAAGAAGGATCGCTTATCGATCGCCCAAGAGATGAGTGCACGCTTGAAGAAAAATTTTCAAAATTTTTCTTTCTAGTGATCTTTCGAAGATGGATCGATCGCTTTTCGATTACCGAAGGAATGAAATCTTGATTCAAAAAAATTCTTCAAATCTTATTTCGCTCATTCGGGCGATGGTTCGAAGATGGATCACTTTTCGATTGTCCAAGCGATGATTGCGAGATTGACAACAAATTTTCAAAATCTTCCTTCGCCCATTGGTGAATGCGCTATTCAAATAAATTCTCAAAATCTTCGTTTGCGTATTCCGGTGATCGTAGGAAGATGGATCGCTTTTCTATCGCCCAAGCAATGAATGCGCGTTGGACAAAAAATTTTCAAAATTTTCTTTGGCTTATTCCGGCGATCGTTGGAAGAAGGTTCGCTCATCGATCGCCCAAGAGATGAGTGCACGATTGACGAAAAATTTTCAAAATCTTCTTTCGCTCATTTTGGGGATCATTGAAAGATAGATCGCTTTTCGATTGACGAAAATTTTTCAAAATTTTCTTTCTAGTGATCTTTCGAAGATGGATCGCTCTTCGATTACCGCAGGAATGAAATCTTAATTCAAAAAATTCTCTAAATCTTCTTTCGCTCATTCTGGCGATGGTTCGAAGATGGATCACTTTTCGATTGTCCAAGCGATGAATGCGAAATTGAAAAAAAATTTTCAAAATCTTCCTTCGCCCATGGATGAATGCGCTATTCAAATAAATTCTTAAAATCTTCGTTTGCTTATTCCGCCGATCGTTGGAAGTTGGATTGCTTTTCGATCACCCAAGCGATGAATGTGCGATTGACAAAAAATGTTCAAAATCTTTCTTCGCTCATTCCGGCGATCGTTTCAAGATGGATTGATTTTCGATCGCACAAGTGATGAATGCGCTATTCAAATAAATTCTCAAAATCTTCGTTGCTTATTCCGCCGATCGTTGGAAGTTGGATTGCTTTTCGAAGGAATTAATGTGCGATTCAAAATAGTTTGAAAAGTTTCGAATTTTCCCGGCGGATCGCTTAAAACCCCTCTCTGTGATTCGTTGTCGAATCTTCCCTGCGAATCACTTTTATGGCCAGCTGCTTAAATTCGGCGATACACGGATGACTCTCAAAAGAGCACGCTGGCGATTGTCTCATCCTTCAAGCGATACTGAGACGATTGAAAATGTTTGCAGGGAGTTGAATGACCAGTACCAAGGCACATTTTCTTATGTTTTAATAACTCTGAACAAAAAATGCCTTAAATTATGCAACAGTTCATGAGTTGTCTGTAAGTTCTGATGCCTGCTTATATTATGTTTATGTAAATGTAGTTTTCTTTTCTAAAAAAAGCACACCAACACAAAGAAATCTGAGAGAAGCCGTATTTGAAAAGTGAAAAAAAACATAGTTAACAATATTTGATAATTATAAAAAGCATCTAAATATATATTATATATGTATATAAAAAAATTGTTAGTTGTTGATCAGAAAAACAAAAAAAAAAAAAATTATATAATGCTTAAATTTTATTTTCATTTACCATTTTTAGTAAAACAAAAACAAATTGAATTATAAAAATGTATAAATTTCTTTTTTGTCTGCCAAAAAATTCAAAAATGATAAACCGCTTTAACACTAGTGACAGTAATTAAATTACAATTACCTTTAAATAATGTTGCCACACGTCAACTTTCTACCCTGCCCCCGCCCCCAAGCTTTGTTGCCCTTAGTTAAGCCGAAACTAGTTGGTTCATAGAAAACTTTCATTTATTATGCACACTTGTATGCAAACATTATTGGTCCTTCGAGCCAGATTAATGCCATTACGTCGTATTTGGCTTGAAGCACCAATTTATTTACTATTATGTTTATAGTAGTTATAACAAACGTTTCGCCGCCGCCTCCAACCCACAAACCCCTCCCTCAACGAAACACACACATAAACACACGCTAACACCAGACCAGCTTTAACAATGTTACAGTTTTTGTTGTTGTTGTTTAACCTGCCTGCGCCCCCTAACGCCTAGTTGCTACACGCAAGCCATGCGCTGTTTTTGATCAACAACTAAAAAAACGAAATGGTTTACTGCATAATAAAAACGTTTTAAATATCATTTCATAAATTTCAAAACTTTATTTTTCTGTTTTTTGCTTCATATCTCTGAGCGCTGCATTTTTATTATGGCATATAAAAAAATTATAAAAAAATTCAAAAACATACGCATACACATAAATTAAACACATTAATTAATTAAGGTTTCAATGAATATGTAACGTTAAAAAAAATGAATTAAAATGTTGCTGGTGTTGAAAAATAATTTAACTTTTAATGCAAATATAAAAAATAAACAACTGATTTAAAATTAGAAAAACAAGACAAAAAGCTAAAAACTGCCATTTTGTATATGTATTGAAAACGAAAACAACCAAAAAAAATTGTAAAATTAAAAAAAAAAAACATTCCAAACATTGTTGTGTACTCAAAAGAAAAAATTAGAAAAATACGTAATAAAATTTGACTAGATAAAAGTTCTTAAAATTATAACAAAAAACATTTGATATTTTTATAAAAAACCAGAATAGTCATAAGCAATTAAATCACTAAACTGTGTTAACTCTGTCAAAACGCTAGAAATATGGTAAAAACACACTTAAGTTGGAAAAAAAATCTGAAAAGCAACTGTGAAGTATGACTTTTACTATAGTGCCAGCAAAACTAGAGGGTATTTATTTAAAATGTAAAGCAATTCACTCAGTAGTTTTTCATAATTTTCTATTCGAGCTAGAAGTGTGTAACGCAGCGCTACCTTGCATTTTTGAGTTGAAGCTCTGAAATGCGTTACTGAGCCTGACACACTTGTTTGTTGATAAACATAAATCAATTCCGCAGTCATACAAATTGTAGCTTGCTCATTGCTTTTGCTTTATTTTTCAGTCGAATGTGTTAAACTGCGTTCGTTACTGCTCCGACACACTTGTTTTTGATAAACGTAACTCAATTGCGCAGTCATGAAAATTATCGTTCGCTCATTCTTTTTGCCTTATTATTCAGTCGATTGTGTTGAACTGCGTTGACACACTTGTTGTTGATAAACATAACTCAATAGCGCAGTCATGCAAATTGACGCTAGCTCATTACTTTTGCTTTATTATTCAGTTGAATGTGTTAAACTGTGTTACTGCGCTGACACACTTGTTTGTTGATAAACATAACTCAATAGCGCAGTCAGACAAATTGTCGCTTGCTCATTTCTTTTGCTTTATTATTCAGTCCAATGTGTTCGATTTCAAAAGTTCGAAAAAATACTCAATTTACGGGGCTTCATTTCGTAAAAATCCCTTCTACATGTAATATACAGTGGTGATAAAATAACAAGAGTACGTTAATTTTTATTTTTTTAGTCATTGCATACTTTTTGGCGAAAAGAAACTTATGACATTAATTTTATTACATTTTGACATATACACGTTTATTTTTGCAAAATTTTTAAAATTTCGGTACCTACTTATATTCGCCAAAGTCAAATTAGAAATAGTCAACGTAGTAAAACTATAAAAGTAGCATACATTTGTTCAAAAATATTTTAGATTGAAGGAAATTTGAGGAAAAAAAAAAAACTAGATTGAAGAAAGAATCTTGTGTTTATTTGCGATGAGCGGGAAGTTTTTTGATATAGTTTGTAGTAAGCAGCCATAGGGTCGCGCAAAGCACTTTTCTGATGAAGAAAATATATTAAATTAAGGACAAACTTTCAAATTTATTTCATTTTTATTTAACCAGTCCGCATGTTGTGTCATAGCAAAAGTGTTAAAAAAAATCCAACAACAAAAAGCCGAAACCTAAGGATGTATAAAAAAACCAAACCTTTAGAAAATAAGCGGAATAAACTTTTATTAACTCTTTCACGACCACTGGGATACCGGTAAACTTTTTACCTTCGAATTTTTCCTGGAAAAACTATGTAACCAATGTTTCTCTGCAAATTATCATTCAATATATAATGAATGTGATTTTCAGAAAGCACCTAATTTTTAAGTGAAGAGTCATCTCTTTGAATACCAGACCACTCCAAAAACGAAAAATCGTTACTTTTGCTCCCCTTTTTGCTGCAATATTTTAAGGCTGGGAGGAGCCAGCGACAAGTACAAAATTTTTTTCAAAACAAAAACGCTATGAAACCGATGTTTCTCTGCAAATTATCATTCAATATATAATGAATGTGATTTTCAGAAAGCACCTAATTTTTAAGTGAAGAGTCATCTCTTTGAATATAAGACCACTCCAAAAACGAAAAATCGTTACTTTTGTTCCCCTTTTTGCTGCAATATTTTAGGGCTGGGAGGAGCCAGCGACAAGTACAACATTTTTTTCAAAACAAAAACGCGACCAAAATTTGCTGGGATCTAGAAATTGAAATTTAATGTACAATTTTTTTTTTCAAGATTTTAAGGAATTTTCAAGTATTAAATAAAAATTTTTTGATACCACAGCTAGGGTACGAACCCACGTCCTCCGCGTGACAGTCTAGCACACTTCCACTGAGATATTTATAACGATCAGATAAATATAGCAAAACACATTTAAAAATTATTGCTTAGAGAAGAAAGATATTTAAAAAAAAAAAACAATTTTTGTGCATTTTTAAAAGTACAAAAATACTTTGAAACGTTCATTCAACAAAAGAAAAAAACCGTAATAATTCCTATGTTGAACAGTTTTGGTAAGGTTTGAAAATAAGGGTCTCATGGAAGAAAACAGGCAATATGAAGAAGCTATGTCGTTATGCTGTACCTGTAGAAGTTTCGCAAAAGATGGTTGATACCATTCCAATAAGATGTGAGGCAGTTCCAAAGAATAAAGAATAAACAAGGTAGAAGTGAATCTCCAAGGATAGCATTTTTTCTAAAATCTTTAAAAAAACTGATCAAAATTAATATTAATCAGCATAAAATTGCTATTCTAACTTATATGAAAGTTTTTTTATACATGAAATATCTTTTATTAAATGAAAATAATTCTTAATATTTTGATCACAACTGTAGAAAAAAGGCCATGAGAAATAATAACTCTGGCATTGATTCATGGATGGTAGACTTTCGGATTTAAAAAAAAAAAATGCGAAAATTAAAGAATTTCCATGGTTTAACTTTTTTAACACCTTTCGTTTAACCCATTTAGGCCCATAATGATGTGCAATTTTTTTAATTTTCCAACCGTTAAATTTAAATTTTGGAGGAAAAATGATTCAATCTTGCTTTAACTATAGATCCCCAATATTTGTTCATGCTTTCCGAATCTATCAACAGATTTACGCGATATGGCCCCATTTTTTAAAAATAACAGCTCAAAGTAAAAATACGACATAGTTTTTAATTTGTAATGCAAATAATCGTTAATCGAAATTTTTTGACGAAAAGGCGAAATCATTATTTGAATTTGTTCGGAATTTTAAAAAAAAAAAAAAATGTATATGTTTTTGAGAATGGTTATTACAAAATTATAAAACTAAATGCTGGACGAGATTTTTAAATTTGATCGAATTTATTCTAAAAACCATGTATCTCTAGGTTTTTGATGACGCTTATTACGAATCACATTTTAAATATTTGAAATGACAAATCCAAAATGGCGGACGAAATTTATAACTTTTAATAATTTTGGCCTGAAATCAAATCGCATGTTTGGGGTACCTGATTAGGAATCTAGGATCAAATTTTAAAAATTCAAAATGACGAATGAAATATTAGAATTTCGTCGAATTTGCACTGAAAAATGTGGGCCTGTGATTACAAAAATGAAATCAGATCTTAAAATTTTAAATTTTTTGGGGTTGCTGATTCTAAACTAGACTTAAATTTTAAAAAAATTAAAATTTTTAAATTTTATCGAATTTGAACTAAAAACTATGTAGGTAAAGGATTGTGTAATCGCTAATTACGAATCGGGTGTCATATTTTAAAAATTCAAATTGACAAATCCAATTTAGCAAAAATTTTCAATAAATTTTAAAATTTTGTCGGATTCAATGTTTTGGAAAAAATTTTATAATATCGATTTTGAACTAATAAATGTAGATGTATGGGTTTTTAAGATCGCTGTTAACAAATCTGGAGTCAAATTAAAAAATTCAAAATGGTTGATCCAATATGGCGGACGAAATTTTTATATTTTATGGATTTATGGACTTATAACTTTGTATATATACATATGTGGATTTTTGGGGTTCCCTGATTACGAATCTAGAATCAGATTAAAAAAATTTTAAATGACAAAAACAATACTCAGAATGCAATTTTTAAATTTTAATGATTTTCGTCTGAAAATTGTATATTTTGTTTTTTGAGTTCAAAGTAGGTTAGGATTTTTTTTCTTAAAAAAAACAAGCGGTTGGAAAATTGCAAAATTTTACCTCATTTTGGGCTGAAAAAGGTTAATTGCTTAATGATAGGAATTGGAAAAAGATATATATAAATTAATTATGGCATTACAAATTACTAAAAAAAGCTTTGATGCCAATTGTAACGCAAAAAGTTGCCAGCGGACTGAACAGCTGTATCTTTAGCCGTTTTACCAACTCATCAAAAGCCTGCTGAAGTCTAACTCCTATTAATTTCAGTAACTACGAATACTCAGAGTAAGACAAGATTGTACGAAACCAAAACAGAATTATAGCAGCTTTTCCTTAGCAAAAGTTTTGTTTTAAAAATAAAAAAAAAATTGTAAATCCTCAAAAAGCTGAATTGTTTGAACTGAAATCTATTTTTTAAGAATTGTATTTTAAGCTTAATGCTAAATAATTCATTAAGTTACAACAATAAAGTTATTTATAGTTAAAACCACCAGCAGTGCAAATAATTCTATCGTCGGTTGATACACGAAATACTCATCAGTAGCTTTTCTGTGGCTTCTTTTACTTTGAAAATCTTAAAAGCACCACTGCCGCAAAACCAGAGCGGAATTATATGTGCTTCTCACTTCAAACAGCAAAATATAATGTTTTTCTAATGCATTATTTTGAAAACAGTTTTTTAAAAAAATTACTTTTACTGTCGCACCACAACATGCTTGTTCTGTGGTCAGTTAAAGAGAAAAAGTTCGATTGACTTTTGTTTTAATAGTCGTATTACAGACCCCTAGAGACTTTTTCGATGGTTGCCAGTTGTAGATTTCTGTCTGTAGCATCTTTCTGGTTCTCGTTCATTCTTAATGACTTAATTCGTAGAAGTGTTGTATTCAAATAAGTAGCCAGGTATCAGAAAGGTATGAAATTAAGTCGGAAATAAAATTAGTAATAAAGTGTTTTCACGGAAAACAAACCATTTCAAATTCACCTTCTCTCGACAAATTTGTTTTGAAGAATTTTACTTTTAAAACAGATTTGAAAAATAAATATAAATATTAACAAGTTAATAGTTAACAATTGTGAATCACATTATTTAAATCCATTTTACTTAAAAGAAAAAAATAAAATTGAATCTGAAAATGTGAGGTAGAGAACACCTCATTTTATATTGCAACGATTTCAAAGTCGAATTCGAGCGAAAGAGATATGCAGAACCCAGCTGAAAGACACTATTTATTTATTTTCAATTTTAACAATTAAGTTTTTATTGTTAAACATTTATTTGTTTATTAAATATAGAAAAATAATAGTAAAGCTTTAATACTTCAAACACTTACGAAATACGAACACATTTAACATCACACATTACACTGGCAGACAGAAAAATTCTCTGCAAAAAAAAAAAAAAAACTCAATAAAACATTTTTAATATTATTTTATAATTCTTAAAAAACATATTTTTTAAGAATTATTTTTAGAGCTTGATGCCAAATAATTTGTTGAAGTCAAACAGGCTGCTACAACAACAAAGTTCTTTGCAGAACAAACCGAGCAGACTAGACCATGGTTTCGTCGGACGCTACTCCGACTCATCAGTAGTCTCTGTGGTTTATGCAGTCCACTTACTTTGATAAGTTAATAAGCTTAACCGCAGTAAAACCAAAACGGAATTACCCAAAAAGCTTTTCACTTGTACAAGCAGTGTTTTTCTACTCTTTTGCTAGTTGCAAAATTTCAAAAAATTGACTACATTTATTCTGCAAAGACTTTGTTGTTGCGCTTTTTGTTTACTTCTTTATCACGTGTCCATCAAGGTTCCAACATTTTGTTGGTATTTAACCATAGAAGGCGTGAAAAAGGTTTTTTTTTGAAAGCAGATGTTTATTATATGCGCAAGCATATAATTTGTCATCATGTTTCCGTAGGTTATGCTCGCACCAGTTTACATGACTTAAAAAATTGTGGCATTTTAATTGTTTATATTATTTTATTTTTCACTGCTTGTACAAGTGAAAAGCTTTTTGGGTAATTCCGTTTTGGTTTTACTGCGGTTAAGCTTATTAACTTATCAAAGTAAGTGGACTGCATAAACCACAGAGACTACTGATGAGTCGGAGTAGCGTCCGACGAAACCATGGTCTAGTCTGCTCGGTTTGTTCTGCAAAGAACTTTGTTGTTGTAGCAGCCTGTTTGACTTCAACAAATTATTTGGCATCAAGCTCTAAAAATAATTCTTAAAAAATATGTTTTTTAAGAATTATAAAATAATATAAACAATTAAAATGCCACAATTTTTTAAGTCATGTAAACTGGTGCGAGCATAACCTACGGAAACATGATGACAAATTATATGCTTGCGCATATAATAAACATCTGCTTTCAAAAAAAAACCTTTTTCACGCCTTCTATGGTTAAATACCAACAAAATGTTGGAACCTTGATGGACACGTGATAAAGAAGTAAACAAAAAGCGCAACAACAAAGTCTTTGCAGAATAAATGTAGTCAATTTTTTGAAATTTTGCAACTAGCAAAAGAGTAGAAAAACACTGCTTGTACAAGTGAAAAGCTTTTTGGGTAATTCCGTTTTGGTTTTACTGCGGTTAAGCTTATTAACTTATCAAAGTAAGTGGACTGCATAAACCACAGAGACTACTGATGAGTCGGAGTAGCGTCCGACGAAACCATGGTCTAGTCTGCTCGGTTTGTTCTGCAAAGAACTTTGTTGTTGTAGCAGCCTGTTTGACTTCAACAAATTATTTGGCATCAAGCTCTAAAAATAATTCTTAAAAAATATGTTTTTTAAGAATTATAAAATAATATAAACAATTAAAATGCCACAATTTTTTAAGTCATGTAAACTGGTGCGAGCATAACCTACGGAAACATGATGACAAATTATATGCTTGCGCATATAATAAACATCTGCTTTCAAAAAAAAAAACCTTTTTCACGCCTTCTATGGTTAAATACCAACAAAATGTTGGAACCTTGATGGACACGTGATAAAGAAGTAAACAAAAAGCGCAACAACAAAGTCTTTGCAGAATAAATGTAGTCAATTTTTTGAAATTTTGCAACTAGCAAAAGAGTAGAAAAACACTGCTTGTACAAGTGAAAAGCTTTTTGGGTAATTCCGTTTTGGTTTTACTGCGGTTAAGCTTATTAACTTATCAAAGTAAGTGGACTGCATAAACCACAGAGACTACTGATGAGTCGGAGTAGCGTCCGACGAAACCATGGTCTAGTCTGCTCGGTTTGTTCTGCAAAGAACTTTGTTGTTGTAGCAGCCTGTTTGACTTCAACAAATTATTTGGCATCAAGCTCTAAAAATAATTCTTAAAAAATATGTTTTTTAAGAATTATAAAATAATATAAACAATTAAAATGCTACAATTTTTTAAGTCATGTAAACATTTTTAAATTTCTTAGCAAAATATTTATAATTGACATGTACAATAATTTTTGTGTAACTTTACAAAGTGCATTATTATTATTTTTATTTAAGCATTTTGCTTGAATTTAAAAAAAAAAAAAAAACAGAAAAAATAAAATAATATTTACAGTTGTCAATTTTTTGATATGACGAAGCATCAGAGAAAGAATTGAAAAATTCCTTTAATTGTTATAGTATTTAATAAATAATTCACACAATTAAAAGACAAAAAATATAAATAGAAGAAATTAAATAAGAAAATTTATATACATTAATTTTTGTCTGCTTTTATTTTTGTCGTTTTCTGTTTTTTGTTAAATAATTCTCTTTTTGTATTTGCCTTAATATTTTTATTCACACGTTTTGATATTTGTTACATTTGTTGACTCTCTCTCTCTCTCTCTCTCTCTTTCTCTCTTGTTTCTTTCTCTATCTCGCCTTATCTCGCCATCTCTTTCTCTTTTTTAAATGCTTCATGAATAAATGAGTTTCAAAGTTCAAAGCAAAATGTTCGCAAACATATTTTAACAAAAATAACTATTGGGTGAGTTCTGTTGTTTTCATAGCAAATTTATTAACTTTTTAAAATAAAAGAAATAAAAAATATAATAACATAAAAATTGTATAATGGTTAGTCTGATTTTTTTTTATGTTAAAATCTAAATAAACTTTTGTAGTTAAAAAAAAATATATATATATATATTTATATACCAAAATTCCCAGAAAAACAACTTACATATAATTTTTCTTTCTCAAGTTCACATATTATTTCAGTTAGTTTTACATTATTTTGCTTGCATTCTTCATTGACTGATTTCGCTTTGTAAATAATATATTTTTATTGCTCTATTTTAAAGCATTTTCTTTTATTTTTTCAACATATTATTTTGATTCAACATATAAATATTAAATAAATCAACGAAATTGAGTTTGAGCAACATATACTTCGGTTTAATTAAAAATAAAATTATTTGGAAAAAACTTTATCTGCGCCGTCACCACCGAGGAAATTAAAAAAAAAATATCACAAACTTGCCTCAGTTCCGTTTGACATTTTCGTTTCGAATGCTGTATTTTATATATATATGAGCATTGTTAAATCACCTGACGTTGCAATGATTTTTCTCTCGACTTTTCTTAATCGTCTCTACCTAAAACACACTTCACACTCTCACTCACTCGCCTACTCATTTGGTATTCAAATCGCTGTAGCAATTAAATCAATAATTCTAAAACTTAACGAATTACTTTTGCCAGCTTATTTAGTTCTTATTGCTTTTTTTCACTCTCTCTCTCTCTCTCTGATCTTAATTGCACTTTATTATTTCTTTTATTCTATTATTTCTTTAAAAATTTTGAAAAAGCTTTCGATTTGCGCTTGTCTGACTGAAACTGTACACTGAGAAAAATCAAACAAATGCAAGCTTGAATTAAAACAAAACATGCTTGAAAAAGCATCGAGCACCATTTTGAGTTGTTTTAAGCTAGTTTGTGCTTGAAAGTAAACAAAAATATTCTTATTTCGCGCACAGACTTGCTTCAAAGAAGCATTTATTTCTTGAAAAAGGCAAACAAGAAATTATTTAATGAATTTTTTGTTTCGTTAAAAAAATTAAAAAAATATTTATTTTAATTTATAAATATTTACTTTACCCTAAAAAAATTAAAAAAAAAAAAATACTTTAGTTTCAACCGGGCTTGTTTCATTAATTAAACACTTTAGAAGATCAATATAAGATCATGAAGAACATAGATTTGAACAAATCATTGTTTGAAATAAGATGTTATTATCAGTGTTGCCGTTTTGGTTATTTATAGCCAAAAGTGGCTATTTTTTTTGCTCGTGATCAGTTTTGGCTAATTGGCGATTTTATTTTTCATTTGGTTATTTTTTTACTCGGCTATGTTTTTGCATTCCGGCAAAAATTAATTTTTTATTTTACATACAGGTTTTTAACTTCAAATTCAACCTTTTCCATTTCAAAAAAAACTTTTTCCATTTCAAATTAAACTTTTTCCATTTAAAATAAAACTTTTTCCATTTCAAATTAAACTTTTTCCATTTCAAAAAAACTTTTTCCATTTCAAATTAAACTTTTTCCATTTCAAAAAAACTTTTTCCATTTCAAATTAAACTTTTTCAATTTCAAATTAAATCTCAGCCAAGAAAAAGATTTATTTTAGATTTTTAGTGCCACATAACTCTTATCAAGTAAAAAATAAATGAGCTTAGTTACTTCTATATTAAAGGCCCGTCTATTTAAAGGAAATATGTTTAAAATATGCTCTTATATTTTTAACATATAATTTTTTATAACATATTTAAAAACAAACATGTTTGTAAATCTAATTCCAGTTAAAAAACGGTACTATGTTGTACAAAAAACTAGTTGGTTAAAAAAGGTTTCAACGTTAGTTTTGTTTCTTTTTCTAATACAATTTATTAATCTTTTGGCTATTTTTTTTACATTTTGGCTATTTTTATTTTGTGTTTTGGATATAAAAATTAATTTACTCCGGCAACACTGGTTATTATATGTTTCTGGTTAGGATTGTATTTATAAAATTTTGTGAAATCTGTTTCTTTGAATTTCATTTAACCAATGTTGAAATACATCAGATTTGAAATTCATCAGACATGAGGAACTTCGATAACACTTTTTCTCAATTGCATAGAAACTGTTGTAAAAAGCTTGCAATAAAACTTACTTCCAAATATTTAATAACAGTTTTATGTGTAGTATGTAGTTTTATAAAAGTTTTCATTTTGAACTATATTGTAGCAATTTTCACAACTGTTTTCCAAGTGAAATACTTAAGCTTGATAGCAGGTAACAGGTTTGCCTGTCATACAGAAATCCCTGGTTCGAATCCCGCCCAGTTCTTGATCATCCTTCACTTGTTTACTTTATGTGCATTTTGTTCTCTCAATGTCGTTCCTAGGCAGACTGAGAGAGGTATAACATCTGAAATCTGTTACAAATGGATAAAATTAAAAAAAAAATCAAAGTTTTAACAACCCAGTAGTCTAAGGCTAAAAGAATTCGTAAATGAATCATATACGATTTTTCTTCCTCTTTGACGAACTATGCTAATTTGTCCATACATTTCGTTAACGAAAATTTCATACTAAATTGCAAATTTCGCGAAATTTTTATTTTTCAGTTGTTTTAAAGCAGCAAGTTTCTTTAATAAATCCTCTACACTTTTTCGTCAATGAACTTTTGGACTACAGGAAAGTCATTTTTTTTTTACAGAAAAATTTTTTTTGCTCAAGCTTGTTTTGAAAGCTTATGGAATAATGTTTATTGAGATATTTTGGAAAAGTTTAAGAGGTCGCTCTAATCGAATTATACCTTAAAATCAGTTTTTTTTTTCGGATTTCATGCATAAGTCAATAACAGACATTTTTTAAGTCTTTGAGTCATCATTTCGAAAAAAAAAAAATATCCAAACATAACGTTAATGTACATAATGACCGGATCATTCTTATATGGATACAAAAAATTTCAACCGGTCGTGGTCTCAAAAGTTAGGGAAACTCATTAAAATGATTTCTGCATACTTTTTTTTCAAATCGGAGAAAAACCGCCGAAGCAATTTTGATTCTCCTGAAGGTCCTTTTTGGTAAAAAAAAACATGTTTTTTGCTTGTAACTTTTTATTTTTCACAGAACGCATACCCAAATCTTCTTAAATGTTAAATTTCTTACTCATACTAACATTTTGACATAAAAAAATTGTTAAAATTTTGTTTCATTATAACTCTTATTGACCATCAAAAATTGAATTTTTTGCTATTTTTAAAAAGGCATTTTTATAAAACCGCTGTAAAAGACACATTTTTAATTAGATTTACGTGGAATTGTTATTGTTGGAAAGGTATTAAGTTCTTCTTTCGTTTTGTGTATCGTTTTCATCAAAGCTATGTGATTAAAAAAAAAAAAATTATCGAAAACTGGATAACTGGAAACGATAAAGCAGTGAACAAATTAAATTTATTGTTTGTATGAATAAGAAATGCTTCATTTTATCAGATTTCTAAAGTCGATTTCTCACATTCTGTCAGTTTTCGCACACAGCTTTGATAAAAGTGATACACAAAACGAAAGAAGAACTTAATACCTTTCCAACAATAACAATTCCACGTAAATCCAATAAAAAATGTGTCTTTTACAGCGGTTTTAAAAAAATGACTTTTAAAAAATAGCAAAAAGTTCAATTTTTGATGGTCAATAAGAGTCTAATGAAACAAAATTTTAACAATTTTTTTATGTCAAAATGTTAGTATGAGTAAGAAATTTAACATTTAAGAAGATTTGGGTATGCGTTCTGTGAAAAATAAAAAGTTACAAGCAAAAAACATGTTTTTTTTACCAAAGGAGAATCAAAATTGCTTCGGCGGTTTTTCTCCGATTTGAAAAAAAAGTATGCAGAAATCATTTTAATGAGTTCCTCTAACTTTTGAGACCCCGACCGGCGGAATCTAAATTTCGATCCGGTCTAATGTACATAAATCAAAAGTTTTGGCAATTATTTTGGTCATTTGGGTGACATTTATTTAATTTTTTCGTGAAATTTCATACTATTGCCATTCGTTGAGGTTTAAGTTTTTTGGTGAGCAGTGGTACATTTTTTTTTTTTAGAAGTAACGGTTGAAAAGTTGTGTTCTATATTGCCTATATTCCGATCATTTATATACCATACGTTCGAAAGAAATAAATACCAAAGCATTCTGTTCTTGTCACGCTTCACTAATTTCATGTTAATTTACCCCTGAGAGCGTAAACTTACCCTTTATATCGGAACGAAACGTTAAAGACCACACGCTTGAAAGACACCTAGAGATGCCAGACTACATTTTGTTTTTATTATTTCGAGTTCAGTCGTTTATTTCAGTCGAACTCTTCTTCGATATAGTTCTTTAGTTTAGGTTTTTTCATTGGCAATTTCGGTAATTTGTTTTAAAATGTAGACAGACCTACCTTTAAACTCACTTCCGAAAATGTAACGTTAAAGACCACATAAAACTGGTTATATCTTCAAAACAACAAAAGTAAGAAGAAAAATTTGTTCACATATAATACAAGTCTTGAGTCTTATATTCATGTAAACATAAAAAATTGTTGGTTTCATCAAATATTTTCGATATATTTGCAGAAATACACATTCGAGTGTAACGTTGAAAAGAAAAAAAGTAACCAGAACATTCAAAACAAAACTTGGGTAATTTTTATGTAAAAAAAAGCAAAGAAGTACATGTTTAAAAACTTTTATTTCAATTTGTATAAAACATTTCTTATATTACGTTTTCGGAATACATATCGGCAAATCCAGAAAAAGTAAACCAAAACTTTAAAAAATAAAAATGCTTCAAGTTCAATAAAAAAACATGGAACGTTTAAGATATTCTTCGTGTTTTCCTGCGGTAAAAGCATTTTGAAAAAAACATATTGTATCATTAAATTTTAACTGATTTTATTGAATGTATTTTTAATCTGTAGCAAGTTAAAAAAATTGTAGGTTTTTATTTTTTGTAATTTGGTATTTCGCGATTTAAATATCAAAGCAACGTTATACAATATTCACAATTGAAACATTTTATATTGAAAAGTGAATATTAAAATTTTTAAAAAAACTTATTTTCTATCGAAAAATAAAATTTAAAAAAGTGATTCAAGAGTGAAACGTGAGTGACAATTTTTATTGATAAGTTGGATTATCTTGGAAAATAATTGACTGGCATAATTTACGTCTCGGATTTACTTTTAATATAAGATAAGTTAATTTTGCATTTGTTTTAAATCAAGCAGACGCAATTATTTTTCATTAAAAAAGCTTTTGAAGAAGTGAAACGTCAGTGACATTTAATTTTTTTTTTTTTTTTATTTTTATATTAGAAATGAAAGAAGATGACGAAAACATCAAGAAAAAAATTAAAAGAACGTATGAAAAAAAAGATAGAGAAAAATTAGTTAAATCCGGAGTTATATTAGAAACAAAATTTAGCAAAGATAAAAAAGATCTAATTAAATCATTACTTTAAGTCTTTAAGCCTCGACGGAATTGCTAATAGGCCAGTCATATAGTCAAATTTGGCGCGGTTTTTGGCTTTTAATGAGCGTAAGGAGGAAAAAATTAAGCGAAGTAGAATCGGAATAAATTTTGGTAAAATGATATATTTCTGAAATAGTTTTTATGTTGTTTTTATATTATGAATTATTTTTTTAACTATATTATGCTATACATAATTCTTTCCATACACATTTTTTTTCTTTTTTGTATAAAAATGTCCTTAATATTAAGAAAAAAAAATTTTTTATAAAATAGGCTTAATAAAGTTCACTTAATCTTAAAAAAAAAAAACAAATTGGCCATTTCAGCCCTTGAAAGGACTTTGACCGAGCTTCTTATGATCAATTGTGTTGTGTGTGTTATTAAATGTTTGCACACAATTGACCGAGAACTGGACCTACATGTTCTATGCCGACTCCGAACGGCTAAAGTTTATGTTCTCAAGAAGCTTTACATGGCATTATTTACTCTCTGAGGTTTGCCATTGTCTGCAGAGAGGTGGTGACCGATCAGAAAAATTTTTTATTGAAAAAAATTTTTCGCCGCGGCTGGGGATCGAACCCGGGCTCCGAGCATGCTTAGCCACACACTTAACCTGCATGCCACGGTCACCACCAGATTAACCACGATGCAAAAAAAGGACAATTAAATATGATTTGAAACGTGAGTGACATCGACGTGAAACGTGAGTGACAAAATCAGTATATGAAAAAATATTAAAATTCTGAGAGAAAACTAAATTTTTTCCTGCAATTTAAATTTCTACTCAATTTCGTTACGGAAAATTACTTTATTTCTTATATTAACTCAAACAATTCGCAGATTTTAAGCAATTTGTTGGAAGAACTCGAAAAATTAAAATCGTGCGAAAACGTGAGTGACACACCATTTAAATAGAGTTTTTTCGAAATGTGTAAATATATATAAAACTTTCTGCATGAACTTATAAAAGTGAGCCTAAGACTTATTGTACCCATATAATTTTATGTGAAAAGCTCTTATTTCTGATGGAGAAAAACTTATGTTTACTGTTATGACTGAAACGTGAGTGACACTGGATTTGCCGATATATATAACATTTATTTTTAACTTTTTCAAACATGTGACGAACATGTTGTGAAAATTTTCAAACGTATTTCACAGTTTCGTTTTTTTGTATGGAGTTTCGAGTGAAATTTCACATGAAACTAAACAGAGTATAAGACTTTAAAAAAAAAAATTCCAAGACTATAGAGTAATTTTTGAAATATTGTGGATACCATTTTAAGATAAGGTTGACTATTTTTTGTGTTTTATATCAAAAATATGGATTCCGTTCTTATGCGATAACTAACTTACCCAATGTATTGGCCAACCACCTTTGAAACATATTCTTCTCCTTATGCTTATATATAGAAAACAATTCATTTTTTGGTCGATTTTCATGAGAACCTTTTCTTTATGGCTTCATTAGAAATAAAATTTAAAAATTTCAAGCTTATATCATTCTTCCTAATAATGTGCTTTGGTGTCAAGACCATTATAGAATTGTTTACTTTTCCGTTTTTTGCAAATCACTGCAAAAGTTCATTCTAGCGAAAAAAACGTGGCAAATATAACTTAAAAAATACAAAATTCTGTGCCACCTGTATACCTGATGTTCAGAATAACTTCATTAATAAACAAGAATTTATCAGAAACTACAGAAACCCACACCAGCCAGCCTATATTACGAAATATTATCAAATCTCTATAACTACTAATCAATAAAAAATATACAATATAAAAAATTTTTAAATTTTTAAGAAATGAGTCGTAGTCAATTAAATGAGTCATAATTTAAGAATCAGAAGAACTCTTACGGTATAGAGTCAATAAGTTTACAATCACCAGAATAACGCTGTACAAGTTAACCATTTATACTGAAAGGTTTTTTCAAGAATAAGAAAATGTAGCTTGCTGACCTAAACACTTTGCTTTTTCGCGTGTATTAAAGTTGGCTTTTAGTAAAAGTTTTCTCTAGAAATTTAATATTGAGTTATATCTTAAATTTTACTTAATTTCATATTTTTATCGAAAAAAAAATCTTCGAACCACCGAAAGTGAAATTTGCATTTATTTAGCCATATTTTGTAAAAGCTTCATTTTTCGATTGAAGAAGAATGTCTGCTTAAAACTTTTAGAATTCTGCTTGTTTTATAAAAATCGCCTTATTTCTATAGAAACTGAGAAATATCAAAAGCTGCATTCATTTCTTTAAAATTTTTGTTTTTGTAACAATTACATCTTGAATTTTTTACCTTGTTTTTTATATAGTTTATTGTTCTTTCTTTTTATAAAGCTTTTTCTAGCTTTTTTTTATAGCTACCCTACTTATAATATTTTATAGCAATATTATATCATTTTAGTTTTTTTTTCGCAAATTTCATCAAGCATTTTTGCTTCTTTGGCCTTCTTTAAGTTCGTTAAGCCCGCTGCAACATGTGGCTAAATATTTTTAATTTTTCTGATTTTTATTTATTTTGTATAAAATAAATTAAAAAAAAACATAATAATAAAAACCTTCAATGACATTGCCTAAAACTATGTATATAAAATATAATGTCCTTAAGTTTCACATAATTTTATGATTGTTTATTTTATGCAAGTCTTAAACTCGACATTTTTGCCTTTATTATTACTAATCATAATTTTTATTTGTTTGTTCTTTTCTTTTTCTCTTCTTATTCGGTGTGCAGGTAATTCCAATAGTTTAGCCCACTTGGTGGACAATGAGATTCCATTGTCACAACTCGAAAGTCCACAGACGCAAACCATACAACAACCACACTCGAGACAGCATCAGCAACAATTGCGTCTGCAACTTGCTGCTGCTAATGGCAACGATGAAGATAATGTTGAAGATGCTGTAAATGTTGGTGGCAATATCAACATGACTGATGTTGTCGATATTGCTCAAGATGATGAAGTTGTTGTGGTAGACAATAGCGAGGTGATTGCAGCAGTTGCAGCCATTGCTGCTACACATAAAGCAACACAAAATAGCAACAACATGTCTGGCAGTTATAGCAATTTATTCAATGCCGAATATGATAGCTCAGCAGCAACAACGCCAGCAACATCACCAAATGCTGCTGATGCACACAAACAAATTTTGAGCGCACCAGATGCAGAGCGCACAAAGGTCATAACAACATCGACGGGACGCTATTACAAAGGTCCACAATCGGGGCTGCTGGCAGCGGCTATTGCGGGCAATCTAGCACTTGTCGAAAGCATGCCAACAACAGCTGATACAGCAGCAACATCCTACACTGAGCAACATATGCTGGCCAAATCGATCTCACAGACCGAAAATATGTACAGCAATGTGCCGCATGCAAATGTGGCAATTGTTGCCGGTGATAACATGTTGGTCATTGGCGGTGCTCAACAACCCACAACGCCAACTGAAGCAGCAATTGCAGCACACAACAGCATCAGTCCAATTGTTGAAAGTCAGGCATTACACCAACATGATCCCAGTTTACATGTCTACTCAAATCTTATTGAAGAGCGGCAGCAGTTGCAGCAACCGCAACAGCAGCAGCAGCAACAACAGCAACAGCACACACAGCAAAACCAACAATACGCGGCCAACAACATAGCACATGTTGACAACAGCCATACAAAACCAGCGCAGCTTTCATCATCGATGCTAAGTGATGATTTGGACTTGGACGATCCAGTGAGTGCTTCATTTGTGGTGCACACGCGCAGTAGGCAGCCTGCAACCAGCAAATTGCATGCCAAACGCAAAATAGGCGTTGAACTGCTAAAGTCGACAACAGCAACATTAGCTGCAACCTCGGCCAATATTGCAGGCGACTGCAAACCGCATCATGTAACAACTGAACTGACGCCCAGTCGCTTACGTCTGTTGCACGATACAACAATGATTGATACGGCGCTGGATCTAGACAGTTTAGATGGTTCCAGTCTAGGCAACAATTCGCAAGTTTGTCTGGTCAAGCAGCAGAATCAGCAAAAGCATCCTATTGCATAGGCTCACAGAGAGAGAGAGATGGAGAGAGAGAGATGGAGAGAGAGAGAGAGAGAGAGGGACAGAAAGAGAAGAGTGTAAAAAAGAGATTGGGTTGTATTCAGTTCATTGGCTTGAGTAGAATTGAGCACAAAAGAGTTAAATTTTCTTTGGTTTTGATGATTGGTTTTAAGTTTGAAAAAAGTAGAGACTCACCCTAGCTAAGTTTGGAGCCTCTTGTGCTACTGTCAGCATTTCATTTTGTTATAAATAGTAAGTATCATTAAACAATTTTAGAAAAGATATCCCTCCAAAGCTTAATAATGTTTTGTCTGCACAGAGAGTTAAGTTAATTATAGCTAACTATTAGCTAAAGTTCTTTACACAGAGATGCCGCAGCCGAATTGAGTTAAGTTTGAAGTTTGTTTTCTGACTACTTCAAAATAGCTTGTTGTTTGATTAAAAATATTACTGAGCGTACTCTCTAATAATTCTGTGCATACATTTAGGCGGTAGTCTGTTAAGGTTGCAGCCATCATATGCTCTGATATAACTTGTTTTAGTTTAGAGAAGTTATTTGAATAAATAACAAAGCCGAGTATTCAGTTTTTTATAAGCAGTAGAGCATCGTCCTCATTTGCTGTCATAAACTAATAAATTTTGCTGTGATACGTTCAAGATGTAATTTTTCGGATATAGAACAATTTTAACAGATTTTCAAGTTTAACAGTTCCTAAGCCGTTATTCGGCACACTGGTATCATTTGCATCGCACTATTTTTGTGTTTTGACACAAAAAAAATTAATTTTTGTGCTTTTACTATTTTTTTTTTTTTTCAACCTACTTAACAAAATTGCTTGGCTTTGAAACTTGCAATTTATTAAAAAATTCACTTTGAAGAAGCAAAGAAAAACTAGTAAGGTATATCTTCGACTTGGCCGAAGTAAAAATACCCCCACGGCCGATTCTTAAGGGTAGAAGAATCTAAAATTGGAGAGCTTTTTGTATAGATTCTGAGAGATTTTATTATTTTTATGTGTCTAAAATACATACATATCAAATTGTTTTCCTGCAGCTTAAAATAAGCCTTTTTATAAAGTTTTACATTTTGGGGTTATATGGGAGGTGGGCGTGTTAGAATGTGTATGACGCCCATTTTTCTAACATACCTCAGTTTCGAAATAGAATACACAAATACCGAGTTTCTATCTTGTAACTTTAATATTAGCCCATTTATAGATTTTTCAATTTTGGGGTTGTATGGGAGGTGGGCGTGTTAATGTGTGGATGACGCCCATTTTTATAACACACCTCAGTTTTGACTTTAAATACACAAATACTGAGTTTCCATCTTGTAACTTTAATATTAGCCTCTTTATAGATTTTTCAATTTTGGGGTTGTATGGGAGGTGGGCGTGTTAGTGGGTGGATGACGCCCATTTTTCTATAACACCTCAGTTTTGGCATTTAATACTCAAATACCGAGTTTCCGTCTTGTAACTATAATATTAACCCCTTTATAGATTTTTAGATTTTTCAATTTTGGGGTTGTATGGGAGGTGGGCGTGTTAGTGAGTGGATGACGCCCATTTTTCTAAAACATCTCAGTTTTGATATAGAATACACATATACCAAATTTCAGTATTGTAGCTTAAATATTAGCTTCTTTGTAGAGTTTTCAATTTTTGAGTTGTATGGGAGGTAGGCGTGGTTTTCATCCGATTTAGCCCATTCTCGAACTTGATCTTAGGTTTTTTAAAAAAAGCTTAAATATCGAATTTCATTACGATAGCTTCAAAACTGCGGCTGTAATCGTGTCGACAGACGGACAGACGGACAGACAGACGGACATGGCTAAATCAACTCAGGTGGTGATGCTGAGCAAGAATATATATACTTTTCCATACCTACCACGCCTCCTTTTGGGCGTTACACACGTCGTGACAAAATTAATATACCCCTTACGCAGTACGCGTGGGGGTATAAAAATTAAGTCAAAATATTTTAAAGTTTCTTTTTTATGAAGGTTTTTTGTCGATGGAGTGTATATGATGCCTGTGTGCCGAGCAAGTTATACTAGAGAAGTGCGCCGAATAAGGGTTACAAATTAATTCGGGAATAATTCTTGGTATTTTCTCATCTTTTTTGCATTTTTTTTTTTCGAGTCTTCAAAATCTTCTTCTGTACTCAAAAGATATACATTTTTAAAATCTTTGTTTTTGCCAAATTGTAGCACTGAAAAAATATATATGGGGCTTAGTCCATTTCTTCCCAAGCAAACATGAGTAGTTGATTGAGTTTTGGTCTAGAAATCTACTAAAAAATCTAAGTTTCATGTTCTAAAATATGTTTTTCTAGTTTAAAATAGTTGTTCTTTCAAATTTATCTGATTTTCATTTTGTTTTCAGAGACTCAAAAGAACTATTAAAAGTTCGATTTATGCCTAAAAAACGTGAATACTATACACGTGAATACGAACTTCACATGTAGTTTTTGTTAATTATTTGTTAATTAGAACTCAATTTTATAAATCTCGACATCATATGAGGGATCTAGATTAAAAAATTATCAAATCAATCCGCTTCTTACATTCTGAAACACAAAACAAAAAAATGGTGCACAGAGTTAGTTAACCGGTTCGAAAAAAAAGTGTTTGATAAACTCGATCTAAACTGTTCCTTGCCTTACTGTAGTGCCATCCCCAAAACAATTTCGCTTCCTGAAACAAAAATTCCTTTTTGGCCGAAAATCCACTTTTTGTATGAGTAGGTTTTTTGTTTCTCATAATTTTTTATTCTGATCGTAATAACTTTTGGAACTTTTTTTTTTTGTTTTTTGACAATTCTGAGAAACAAAAAACGCATTTTTTTGCCCAGACATGGCACTTTTTTTAAAATTTCAGGAAGTCTACGGGTTAACATATCGCAAAATCGTTTCGTTGAGGGTATAACAATGAACCAATAAATATTTACGACCGAATTTATGAAAGACTTTTTTAATGTAGACAGACCCAAATTGCATAATTCCAATTTTATGGTTTTTTGATTTGACCATTTTTGAATCTTGACTCCTCATTAACTGATTGAACTCCGAAAGAGCTTAATCGAATTCATTTGAAGTCGAATATAGTTTACAAACCCTTAACGGGAATTTTCGGAATTCTGAATACGATATTTAGAATGCCAAATAGAATAGAAAATAGCAAAATTAATTCATAAATGTTTCGGAAATGGAATTCCGAAAAGTTAAATATAAAGCAAAAGAGGTCAAATAGAGTTCAGAAACCTTCAGTTGGAGTTAATAAAGTTCCGAATAAGACAAATTGAATTCAGAATAGTCAAATTGAGTTTTAAAAAAGACAATGAACTCAAAAGTGTTAAAATGGCATTCTGAAAGAGCCAAATTGAATTCAGTTGTAGTCAAGTATAATTTCGAAAAGTCATGTTTAAAGCAAAAGAGGTCAAAAAGAGTTCAAAAACATTGAGTTGGAGTTAAAAAAGTACAATTTAGACAAATAGAAGCTTATAAAAGGCATAATGAATTCAAAAGTGATAAAATGAAATAAGGAAAGGAACAAATTTAGTTCGGTAGTGGTCAAATATAGTACCGAAAACTCAAATTTTATGTAGAAGAGGTCAAATAGAGAGAAAAAACATTCTCAATACTATTTTGAATTAATTTTTATTACTCTGACTTGCAAACAACGCTTTTCGACTGCCATTTTACTATTTTTGAATTCAGTTTGTTCGTTTTTTAATTCAATTTATCTTTTCTGCATTCAATTCGCCACTTTCTAAACTCAATTTGGTCAATGCCGAATTCAAAATGGCTTTTTCTTTATTCGTTTTGTTTTTATCTGCATTTAAAGTCGCTTTCTTATATCAATTGACGTTTTATAAAATTATTAGCAACTTACAGAATAAACTTTGTCTTTTTCGAATTCACTTTTTCCATTCCGAATTCATTTTTATTATTCTAAATTGCAAATGACGCTTTCCAAATGTCATTTAACGATTTCTAAATTGAATTAATTCCGGTTTGACTACAATTTAGGTTTTCTGACTTCAATTCACCACTTTCTAAACTATATTTGGTCAATTCCGAATTAATTTTTGCTGCTTCTTAATTCAGTTTGTTGTTTTTGCATTTAAAGTGGCTTTTCTTTTTAAATCCAATTGATTTTTCTAAAATTATTTGTTAGATTTAGAATTCACTTTGTCTATTCTAAATTTATTTTGTCCATTCTGAATTCATTTTTACTTCTCTGAATTGAAAATAACGGTTTTCGAATTGCATTCCATAATTGTGAATTGTATTTGTATTCTTCTGCCTTCCAATTTATCTTTTCTGGTTTCAATTGACCTCTTACTAAATATAATTTGATTTTTCCGTAACTCATGTCATAAATTTTTGAATTCGGTATTACTATTCTGAATTCCAAATAACGGTTTCTGAATAGTTCTATAATAAAACCCCAGCTTAAATAACTTTAACTAATAAAAGCACTTTTTTCGAACTTAAGCCCAAAACATCTCAACAACAACTTCAAAATCTTAGCATATTTTAGGTTAACTTCTCGCTAAAGCTATTGTTTTATTTGTAAACCTATTCATTACATTGCAAACTGCTTTAATGTTGTTTCAACAACAGTTTTAATATTGTTTTTGTTTTGTTTTTTATTAATCAAACAATTTAATTTGAATTCTGTTTTGCATTTATAGTTACTTTTTATACAGTTACTCTAATTTTATAGCATTAAATATATTAATTGTAAAAAGTTAAACACACTAAAAAATTATTAAATAAATATAGAGCAAAAAAACAGCTCATATATTTTTACTTTATAACTTCAGGTATATTTTGCATATTATTATTGAATTGCCAGTTTATTGTTTTTAAGCTTTTAGTTTATTTTTTTTAGCATAAACATTGTAAATATAATTTTAATTAAAGAAATTTTAAATAGTTTGCATATTTTTCATTCAGAAAATGAAAATTCAGAAAGTGATGAACAACATATAAGCAAAAAAATCTTTGCAAGATTGTTATAAAAAAGGCATGTTGAAAGTCTTCTTAACAAAATTATTTTGAATGGCAAAAATAAATAAGAAATATTTTGAAGAGAAAATCTTTTAAATTGCCGCATTAAAGCCAGTGGCGACATAAATTATTTAACTCTGTACTATTGGCAAAAAATCATTTGTTAGCATCAATGTCCCAAAACAGCAACACCAATACGCAAAATCATTTTTAAAACAATTTTTAAAAATAATTATAATAACAACAATAATTATTGCAAATGATGTGTTATTAGATATTATATATATTTTTTGATGCTAGTTTGTAAGTTGTTTATATTTTTTAAGACATTTTTAAGTATTATGTTTGTATAAAGAAGTTGTATGGAAACAGGTCATTTAAGGTAGCCTAGCAAATAACTGCATTGTAATAAAATAATAAAGAACAAACTAATTGCCAATTGAATTAATAATTTGCGTTTGTATAAGTGAAAGTACGTACATTATAGCTCGTTATAAAAATAAATTATATTAATTTAAAAAAATAAGTAAAAAATAAATTATAAATATATATATATATATACAAATACTATATATGAATGAAAACTGTATAAAACTAATATAAATATATATATTATATAAAAAATTATATATATATATATGTAAACTTACAATATGTGAGAATTTAAAATGAAAAAAAAAATATAAATAAAAACCAATACATAAAATTGTGAAATTATTAAATTTAAATTCAAAGAATAAAGAGAACAAATATATATAAATATTTATACAAATTATATTGATTTATATTTATCAGCCATATGACAAAAAAATGAATTGTTATTCTTCAAAGCGTCTGCAGCGGACTAGGGAGAGGAATGGAAATTGTTGATGCTCGAGAGTGTTTCGACTTAAGTTAAAATATCTAGGAATTCAGAAGCAAAATACTGATTTTCTCCAAAAACGGGAATGTACAGTGTAATCCATATTATTATTACGGTCAAAATGGACTTAAGGGATTTACTGACATATTAAATGGAGCAATATTAGTTCTACAAAATTTGTAAAAATGTTGAAAATTACTTACGAGGTTATTGCTTTTGAAAACAGACTTCTTTATAAGGACTTACTAGGTTCCGACTTTTGTCTGTCTAGAAGTTTTTTCAAAATTTGATCTAAATATTTTTTTATTCTTAAGCTTGCAGATTGTTGAAAGAAATAGCTGTGTGTATAATTTAAAAATTTAAAAGAAAAGTTTTAATTTTAATTAACTGTGACTAAAGGCTAATAAAAGTGAAACTTTCCACAATTTTACCTTTTTTATATAAATTTTAAGAATTTTAAACATTGTACGAAGTTGCTGCATAAACTTATGCCCCTATTATGATTTCCATTTTTTATGCGAGGTTCCTGTGTGCACGTTTTTCAAAATCAAAATGTTTGAGTTGCAAGGTTATGTCAGAGACCAGTCGATTTCGAGAATAAATTAAATTTTTATGATTTGAACTTCATTTTACTTTAGTATAGCTCTGATTCGTTTTTGTCAAATTATCAGCCTGTTGTAGAATTGCTTTGAAATATATAGATTCTTTAGCATTCAGATTCATTAAGTCGTAACTGATGTAGTGACGGTTCTAAAAGTCGAATAACAACCAAATCTTATAGATTTGTAAAGAAAGTAAAATTTTATTCTCCAAACTAAACTGAGAGTTTTTACTAAGAAAACAATGTATTTTTTTTTTTTTAATATATTCAGACCTATTATAAATAATTTTTCTCTCGGAATTAGAAAAGGTAGTATTCATATATTAAATGGATGACGGTTGATAATTTTCTTCCAGGTAAGTTTGAGGTCAAGATAAAGTCCAATATATTTAACATCGCTGTGTCGTATTTACAAGCCATTAAGTGTGACAGAAATTCTTTAGTCTTCTATTAGTCTTTAAAGTTGACTCCTGCCGTGTAGGCTTAATTCTACTTGCAACATTGCTCGTAGTATAATTTCTAGAAAATAAACTCCAATAAAGTGTTTTCAGAACTAATATCATGATAATAATAAAAAAAAATATAGATATATATTATATACCTGAGAAACAATTTGTGCACGTACGAAAGTGCTCAGGTGCAAAAGTCCAGAGTATCAGGCACAATTTTATTTTTTAAAGCTACGAGTAGCAACGAACAACTGCAAAGCTAGCGAAAAAACGGGAATCGCACATTGATATGAAGCCGAATGCAAACGAACTACAGCGTACAGGACTGAATTATTTTACGGATTGTTGTACGAAAAGTACTTGATGAGTATTTGCTTGATATTTTACCCAAAATTCCCTGAAAAAGTTTTAATGTACCCGAAACATATCCAACAAGTACCTGGAAAAAGTCACCAACAAGTCACCAGAAAAAGTATCGCAGTTAGTCTGTATTATGTCAATAAAGTGTTAAAACACGAGCGACCATATTCGGACATAATAAACCGACGAGTACCCGATTCGGTCTTCGTTCGTACACTGCGCCTGCCCAAGGTGTTTAAAAACTAGCACGTTTTTCGGTGCAGAGGTCGAACATTCACCGACACAGGCACCGGACATTTATCAGCTACTTTATTGACACAAAATTTGGAATTGTTTCTCGGGATATATAAAATTATCATGATAATTTATACCATCTTCTTTTATCCATTGTCCTTCAAACAATCGACAGTGTCAAATGGGTCGATTTTATATTTGAGCTATCTTCAGAAATATTTTTCGGAATATAATTAAAAATACAGACCTGTTTCATAGCATTCACCAGCCAAGATTCTTAGTGAATGCTTTTCTTTTCAATTTGTTTCATGCGGAATTCAAAATTGCAATTATCGCCTTATATAATTAATTATTTTCATTTAAGACATGACCAGTGAACTACTTTATGTAAGAAACAGACTTTAAAAACGAAATACTTAACTAATCGTATTCCTAATAACTTAACTAATTGATAAATTCAATTCACCTTCATTGGTATGAAGCGAGACCTATCTAAAATCTCTTGCATACAGGATAAGCCAGCCTGGATGTACTGAGACGCAACTTCACGCCGACTCGTTGTCTAGCTTACGGCATTAAGCTTACCACAACCAGCACGAAGCTCCCCGAAGGGCTAGCCCATGATAGTCCCCCGGCAAAAGGGTTTCCACCTTGGAATGAGCACTCAACACAACTGGAAATTAATTTAATGGTTTTGACACACATGATTTGATAAGCAAGCTTATCATAGTATCCCAGTATTAAATACTGCTAGACAAATATATTGAGTATTTGTTTTATGACTCTCAAGATGTCCAATCAAGATCAGACGAACTTGGAGTCATATAAGCATTCTAGTATATTCAAATTCTGCTGAACACTTATTTGGGTTTTCCAAAACTGACCGCCTTATCTAAATCAGATTAGAAAACTTGGTCTGCCAGCATACAACGTTACTCAGAATGAAAGCATGCCCGAACACAGGATCATATTCTGCTTTTGTGACCAATAATTCCGGCAGAAATATGACCCTATGATTGGAAATTTATTTATCATCTTTTATACTCTTACACCCATAGAGATACATCAGATTTTTATTCATACCAGTAATTATCGTGGCTAAATCAGGTTCCTTGACTTTCCGCGTGCTAACAGTATGTTTTATATCATTTGTTATCATTTCTCAAAGCGAGGGCTCATGGCAACATACATACATAGTCTATGCATACCAAGTAAAGCAAACCATTAACACCATACATAGGCTCATGGTGTTTAATGGTTTGCTTGACTTGGTTCAATAGGACTCTTCTGTTCGGGCGATGTCAATAATATTATTTTTCATCGGCCGATATCAGGGTTGAACTTGGACTCATCAGTTCATATCACTCGTTTCCAGTTATCCTCAGATCAATGTTTGTGTTCTTTGCAGAATCTCAACTTGCCTTGATATATTTGCTGAATATCGCTGGTTTTTTTTTATTTAATGTTTGAAACCAAGCCAATAACTTAAGCGCACGACGTGCAGTCCTTTCGCTTACATCTTTCTTTATCTCTTAAGCAGTCGCTCTATATGTTTTTACTGTTTTATTTCGCAACAACCACTCCATTACACGAACATCATCATGAGTTAAAGATTTTGGGCTACCTCCAACGTTCTTTATTTGCTTCAAATTTTTGTATTTTCTTGACTGAAAGAAGAGTTTGATGGCAGACTCCAACTTTGCTAGCACTCTCTCTTGAAGAAAAGCCTTTTTTAACCAAACACGCAATCCTATGTTCCAAATCCATAGAAACTTTCTTTATATTCACTGCACTCTTAAAAATCATATATTTTAAGTAAAAAAATTAAAAAAGTAGCTTCAACTAACTTACTTTTCAATCAGTTATTCTCAAACGCATAAAATGGTACATAAATATTTTAAAGTAACACAAAAAAAAAACCAAAATATAACTGTAAATTTACACTCAAAAACATACGAGCAAAAGTGGCTACAAAGAGTGATGCTACATTTTCGATTATTACTTATTATCGACGGTTGCTTATAAATATATCGATATGGCATAACAGGCTGTAGATAATTAGCATTATAGAAAAAATTATTTCTTTTGTCAATTATCACGTTTTATGTATATTCATGAAATCAACGGATTTGCTACATTATCTAGCCGGTTGTGCTCGCCACTGTATATATGAATTTATATACAAGTGGAGAGAGAATTTACCAAGGTATTCTCTTTTAATAACAGGAGGTAATGGCAGGAAGTAGTTTGTTTTTTTTATAAAAGTCCTAGATGCCAGAAATTTCTCAAAAGCTTCTTGAATGTCTAAGGCTGCGATTATAGTGAATGCGATTCAGACAGGCAGGCAGGCTGAAATCTGTGTGAAAAAGCGAGATGCAGATAGCTATCTATCTCGCTTGTTCACATTGCCTGCCTGCCTGTCTGTCTGACTCGGTGCTCACTATAACCGCAACCTAAGATTACACCATTGCAATATTTTTTTGTTTTCCATGGCATCAATTATTAAGTTCACGATGATGTGGCATTGTTCGGGAGTATCTTGTGCACTTCTGAATTCAAACCGATGTTCAGGTATAATAGCGTGTTCCTTTCAGACCGGTTCGAGAAGACCACCAGTAAATTAATCGAACGGTAGGATGAAATCTTATTTTCAGGTTTGTTTGTTTTTCAATCATGATAGCCTCTGCGCATTTCTATTAGGTTGGAGAGAAATCAAGCATTTAAAGTGCTTGCTTATTAACCGACTTCAAAAAGGAGGAGGTTCTCAAGTTGGTTGGTTTCTCTGTTTTTGTTTTTTTTTTTTTATATATTGCTTGCGCAATTATTGCTTAATTGTTTTGTATATATATATATATATATATATATATATATATATATATATCTTTTTTTTACTGTAAAATTATCGAGAACAAATAAAAATCTGGTACCAAATTTGCTTCCGTTCACAAACGCTTTTAATTTCTATCGTTTTATTAACTTGTCAGCTTTACTGTGTAAGGAATTTGTACATAAAATATGCTGATAAGTTTACATATAACAGAATGATGATCATCAAATAAATTATGCATAATCAATCAATTCCAAATAAAAACTTTTGGAAATAAATATATGCATCCATACATTCTTGCAACACCTAATACAAATTACTTTTAATTTTTAATTCTAGCTCGTATTTTTTAATTCGCTCATCGCTCTCTGTTTCCAATTGCATTTTGGCCATTGCCAAACGTTCGTCTCGTTCAATTTCAAGCCGCTTCAATTCTTGTCGCTGCTTTAACTCCAACTTCATGAGCTTGCATTTTTCTCTTTCCAATTCTAACTTTTGTACCTCGTATTCTTGCTGTTGTCGCCATTTCGTTTCCTCAAACTGTAACTTTTTTTCTTGCATGGAAACCAACACCGCAATGGAGCCAGAGTTAGCCGAGAAAGTGGTTGTAGAACTCGTTGATTTGTTGGTTGTTTTTGCTGGGGCTGGTGTTGCGGGTGTCGCTGGTTTTTGCTTAAATTGATTTTTAAATGTATTAAAGTCATTCTCACTGAATGTCAGATCGGTTTCACTATTTTCAGCCTCATCTTCCTCTTGTTCTTCTTCTTCATCTTCTTCGTCATCTTCATATTGTTCATCAGCATCGTGTTCTTCGCGTAAAACAACAAGCAAAGGATCTCCGTCCTTACCATCTCCACTTAGTCCCTCCTGCTTCATACCAGTTACAGTTTGACCAAAGATTTTATCCAATAAATCCCAAAAAGGACAATATCTTTTCATATATTCTGTAAGATTAAACAAAGCTTTAAGTTTGAATTAGTTATTTGATGAAAAGATCAAACCTGCCACAGCTCTCGTGTTGCCTTCAGCTACAAGTCCGGCTCCGATTTGCTTGTTCCATGCAAGTGCCTGCAGGTATGTTTGTTTAAGATATCGCATTTTACTTTTACAAACGGACCAGTTAGCAATTCCATTGATTTCATTAACATTTCTAGTAACTTTATCATAGAACCTCATCGCTGTAGGTTTCTAAAAGAACATAAGTTAGATATTAATACGAGTCTACTTACGCTTATATATAGGCAATAAAAGAAAGACACTTACCTCAAACATTTCGGCGCCATTGTCCTGTACTTCATCCAAGATTGCTGCAAGCAAGATTTTGGTCTGAGTGTCTGTCCAACGATGCGGTGGATTAACTCGACGGCGTTTTCTCTCTCTCTTGTCACGCATTATTAATATTAACTTGATTTTAGTTTTAAATTGAAGATTACTTGAGTTGTATAAAATTTTAATAATATGCTTTAGTGAATTGCATACAATTTCAGAGTTGCAAGTTTTTAATGTTTGACATATTTACATCATCGCGTAAAGAACCTTTCACACTTACACAAATGAGTCGTGGGCCTACTCACACTTCATGATAGAATTAACAAGTCTTATAAAAACAACAAGTATTATCCACACAAGACAAAATGACAGTTGTGACTTGGAAATTTTGAAAACCTTGTAAATTTATCATGCTCTCACTGCATGAAACTAGCCATATATGCCAACCCTAATTCTCGCAAGAAATTAATTTTTCCCACGTCACCTACATATGGATACTAACTCATCATATTTCGAAATCGTGTTTTTTGCTTTTTCTATTAAAATGTCCGCCATTAAACCGAAAAAACTGAAATTTGGTTTTTAATATTGAGTTTGTTGACGATTTTCATTACTATCTGCATTAAATAATTTTTAATTAGATACCATTTAAAAAGTTATAAAGATTTTTTTTATCGTCCTGTAAAATTTGAGTTACGTCCTTTCAATATTCAGGTGCTGATATGTATATATATGAAAAATTTATTAAAAAATCGCACAAAATATTAATAAAAAATTAAAAATCTCACAGTTATTAAAAATCACGTAAAATCGCAGTGGTTTTATGTCAGATGTTGTCAAAAAGTGTACGACATGTCTTAACCTTAACCAGTTTTTCACAGAAATTATAAATTATTTACTAATTGTAGCCAACTTGAATTCCTAACACTGTGAAAATTAGATTTTTCAACCACTGAGCGTTTCCGTCGCATTATTATGATTTGCTTCATATAATTTATATGAGCGTGATGATTTCCTGACAGATGAAAACACGCTGCCACTCTTGTTGAGGTTTCACATTCATTCCAAACAGTAGACCCTAAGCGAATGCGTGCTGCGTTGCGCTTCCTAGCGACACGCAAAATTTTGTATACGAATATTTTTGTTTTATGCAGCCAACTTCACAACCGAACGCACTGTCAAAATAGGAAATTCGAATCGAGTTGCGCATTTCGGTAGGCTTCATATAAAATGTATGTGCATGAACCAACTCTGATAGAAGCGCAACGCAACACGCATTCAATTAGGGTCTACTGTAAGCTCATTTTAGAGGCTGAGTTTGACTTAGTTTACCTAAAGTACCTTTTTTTGCATTTATAAGGCTTGACAGCTTTGAGCGCTAAAATAGTCAAAAAACTAATTTGCAACAATTTTGCCATCATGAAAGCTTTGACAACATGGCTGCTTCGTCTGAACTCCCCTACAGTGATGATTTGGGAAATGCATACCTCTCCTGATAGTATTTAATAACAAATCACCTGATAATTTCCAGTACTTTCCATCAGATGAGCAATTTCATGATATGCGCGGTCGACACTAGCGATATCGATTTCATGAAATATTTCATGCATTCAAATATTTCAAGTGTAGATGGCCTGTAATGCAGGCTTCAAATATGCGTTCTCGTGTGCCACACGGCGGCCATTTCCACACATGTTCGATGGCTAAGAAGCTAGTTCGCAAGTATGGCACACCAGTTGGCTTGTTGGCGAACATTTTTGTTTTTCTCTGTCCAACAAAGCAAAAAACATTCTCATAGTCTTTACGTAACCAGGGTTGTATTGAACTATTAGTGTAGTACTACGTGGAGTACATATTAATGATTTAAGTACGATGTGAAAAATATTTGGTACTTGTTATATTCTATTTGGTAGTGCTCTAAAAAGTTGCATACAGTATATGTTATAGCTCTGTTTGGATACAGTAAGGAAGTTATTTCGAGAAAATTATGCATGTGTGGAGGACTTTGGAAGCAAAGCTGATAAGACTCTGCAGGATGACGTTGAGCAACACAAGCAGTTCCGTCAATGTAGGAAATGACCTCTCCGAAACCTTTCATACCGAACCAGGTTTGAAACAAGTCAGCCTTCTATCATGCGATCTCTTCAATTTCATCATGGAGGGGATCCTACGAAAGGCAGGTGTTCAACGCAATGGCATCATATTCTATAAAATTGCTCAGCTCATTTCGTTCGCTGATGAACCATGAGTTCTACGACGACATTGACTTAGTTCAGCGTTTAACAATTTAGCGACTACCTTGGACTACGATTTAGGACGACCATGCCTACGATGGATTGACCAGAACAAATTTGGATAAGACGTACACTTAGCAGAGGCGTCTGGCTAGAGTTGATAGTCGGTCGTAACCCGGCCAGGGGTTGTCATGGCATTAATAATTCCAAAATTAATTTTCCACTAACAATTTTTTGTTACATGATGATAATTTTTTATCAGCAGATTTATGTTTTGAGGAGAGCACTAAATAAATTACCACTCATTAAGTACTTGATAATAATTTTAATGAAAACTATTAATATGCTTTATATTTATAAATATATTGCTTATTTTTATAAATCAAAAATAAAATAACTAACTTAAATAAAGAATATCTTATAATACGTTATATTTACATAAAGTATATTACATTATATATTACAATTAAAATTTCGTTCAATTTAAACTAAATTAAATAAAAATATAAATTTTTACACACAATTTTATTAAAACAAAATTGAACTTAATTTCTCACTAAGCACCTAATTGATTTCCGGACACATGGAGGATCTTCAGTCTTCGCGTTAAATCTATTCTTGCGGTGTTTCGTCTAGATTAACAAAAATGTTGCGCATTTTGTCTAGATCTGGCGGCGCCGTATCCGGATTACGTATCCAAAGTGAGTAGGCACGTTTGTCGGTTATTGTTAAAGGTTTGAAATTTTTGGGATTCAAAACTGCATCGCCGGTGATTTTGGAATTGAAACGAGCATACAAATAGATGCGAAAACGCCAATTGTCGAACGCCTGTGAAGAGAAAATGGGGGAAAAAAGATTAATTTTTATAATTGTTATATCCACAATCCATATCCAGAGATTACTTGTTTCCACTCGTTCATGCTTTTGATGGCACCTTGCGGCACACTGTTCAATATTCCAGTCAACTTTTGCCAATGCACATCCAAGAAAGGATCGTTACGCTTGTACTCACTCATTATAGGTGTCTGCTCCAAATAGGTAACGTAGACTTCTTTCTGTTTGCGTGACATGCGTTCCTTGCGCTCTATTAACAGAGTATAGATGATAGATAGATGATTTTTTAATTAAATACTCAAGACATATGGGTTAAAGTACTGTTGTTAAACATACGTCTTAAAGTATTGCCGCTTGGTCGCTCTTGTAGTAACGCTTCCATATGTTGTTGCAGCTGTTGTTGATGATGTTGCTGCTGTTGTTGTTTTATATAAAACTCATGTTGCATTTGCAAGCGCTCGAAGTGAATTTCTGGACTTGGTGCTTCGCTATGATAAGCAGCGTTCGCGGAAGAGGTGGCAACTGTTGCTTCATCTTCGTTGCTGATATAGTCGTAATCAATTTTAGGTTCAACATGTATATGGCTTGCTTCCACGTCCTGTGTCGCATGTGTTTCGTTGGTATTCAGCGTATGGCGACGTTTCTTATGCGCTGACTCTGCACTTGGAGAAGCATTGCTGCTACTGCTGCTGCTATGGCGAAAGCGGCGTTGATTGCTTTGTGGATTTACCGCGGAGGTGCTTAAGTCTTCACCGGATTTTTGCAACGGTATACAGCGACAGGAAATGCAACGCGTATCATCATTAGGTTCGTAAACTGAAAGTGTTTAATGGCATTTAATAAAATTAAACTTTTGTTTAAATCAAAGTTCATTGAAATAAATACTAATAGAAACAGTTACAATTCTAAAAAACTGTATTTTTTGTGTGTTATTTTATAAACTTAAGTACATTTTTATTTGGACATTTTCTGATACAACTTCAGTTCCACTTGCTTAACAAACGTAACTTAAAAAAAAATTAACAAAAATAGAAAACAAAAAAATAGTATTGCAAAAACCGCTTAAATAAATCAAAATTTCTGCTCAATAGTCAAAATCCGCATTGGTATCATCTAGCTGTGCAAACATATCCATTTTTTCAAAGTCCTGCGGCGCAGTGCCTTTGTGGCTGGTCCACATGACGTAGGCACGTTGGTCGGTGGGCGTCAGTGGTTTGTAGTTCTTTGGATTTTGGGCCGCAATACCAGTTAATTTGGAGTTATAGCGCGTATACATGAAGACTCGATAACGCCATGCATCAAAGGTCTAAAAAAAGTTAATTATTTGAAGATGAGCTTGTAACATATTTAATAAAACAACCTGTTTCCATTCCTCTATATTTTTCACCGCGCCCTGCGGCACGCTATTGAGCATATTGCAGAGTTTGTGCCAGTGTGGTTCTAACATAATGTCGTTGCGTCTTTGTGTTAACATGCAGGGATTTTCTTCAAAATACTTAACGTACAACTCTTTTTGATCTTTCGACATGCGCTCACCTCTTCCTGTTGTAAAAGTAAACATATGAAAAATCATTTTAAATTAAAAAATTGTTGAAATACTCACGTCTAAAACGATTGTAGTTACCCGGCGAATACTGCTGCGCTGCATGCTGTGCCGCATGTCCTAGCATATTATGGCCATAACTCTGAAAGTACTGCTGTTGATGTTGCTGCATGCTTGCAATGCGACTTTCATATCTCGAGTTTCGCATTTCTAACTCACTCTCATCTTGTTCTGATTTTGGTATAATGTCCATTGGATCAATGGATTGTGTTAGCGTCTCGGGCGATGAGTGTTCGCTATAGACTTGCGTTATGCGTAGTTTTTGCGGTGGCTCCTGGTTTGTGCTCAAATGATTCGATGTTTGATTGTTGCGCGTTGCTTCTTGTGGTGAGTTTTCAGCTTGTATTGTTAGATTAGGTATGATGGCGTCGTTGGAACTTTCACTTGATTTCTGTGGCAAAGGTACTTTTAATATTTGTGAACACGATGGCTCATAGGATAAAGATTCCTTTTCATTTGCTTTGTGCTGCACATTTTTGGTGGGTCCTTCCAAAGCTGCAAAGATAATTGGTTTATATTTTTGGTTTTAATAGTGAAATACTTGATGGACTTACTAGAAACAAGAATGTGTATTTTTTTTTTGAGTTTGTTTTAAATCCAATTGAATTTCTTTGTAAGGTTTTTGGTTTTTAACTTTTTACTTAAGAATTTAACAAAATCAAATATGTTCCAGCATTTGTTTGAGCTCTCCTGCAACAAAGTGTTATGCGTGCCTATAACAGCTACATAAACATTTTGTTGCGAGAGTATTTAAACAATTTAAAATAAAGCTAGTTTTTTTAAAATAATTTTTTCACAGGCTCAAGGAAACGATGAAAATCTACATTATAAAACAGAATAAGATTCCAGAATAAGAGTTTCAAGAGTTCGCGCTTTTCATTTTGTATCATATTTATAATAAACTTAGATTGTACCGGGTGTTATGAGTATGAATTTGATAGAAATTATATAAAAAATGAATGGACAAAATCATCATTATACATATATATATGAATAAGGATACCATGATTTGTATTGAAGTGATCTTTAAATCCAATTTAGTGGTTCCGTTGGATGTTTGGAATTTTTTAATATATTTTTCCATATTGACTTCAAAACGTATTGTTGAACGGTACTTTTTCTCTTGGTCTAAGAGTAATAAGAATTACGAACAGATTGTTGAGTATTTCCAAAAACTTAAAGGAGTACCGAGCTGTTCTTATTGTCATCTGACCATGTTTTATAGGATTGCATAGTTGACATTTGGCAAATGATCTAAGGCACCTTTACCATGGCTAGTGACAAAGAACACCTTCTCCGTAACTAACTGAATTTAAGCAAATGATTTTTGTTGTTTTTATCAAACGAATGTTAACAAAAATGATTTCGGTGCATGTTAAACAACAATAACAGTTAAAACCAAATATATATCGATATACTAGGCAATAGTTACGTTTTTAGATATAATTTTAAAAATCGTGTCGGGTGTGAAAAGTTAACTAACATTAAAACGAAGTGAAAAATCGGAACATGATCGTCATATTTTGCTTTTCTATTATATAAAAGATAAGAATGCGTCGTAGGCTGCTGAAAAAATTTGTGGAGTTGACGTAGAAGATTCTGTAAATAGAAAAACAACAGCAAAGTGGTTTGTACATTTTCGATCTGATAATTTTGATGTTACGGATGCACTTCGCTCTGGACGACCAATCACTGAAAAATTTAATGAAATAATTGAAAAAAAATTGAGCAAAACCAGCACATAAGCACCGTGGACGTGGTTATCAAACATTTGAAGAATATTGGATACACAAAGAAACTCGATGTTTATGTGCCACATGAGTTAACAGTGAAAAATTTAATTGACCGAGTATCCATTTGGGAATTACTGCTAAAACGGTGCGAAATCGAACCATTTCTGAAGTGGATCACGTACGACAATAATGTGTGAAAAAGCTCATGGACGAAGCAAGGTGAAGCTTCGCAAACAGTGGCAAAGCCAGGTTTGACACCAAGAAAGGTAATGCTGTGCGTCGGATTGGGAAGGAATTATTTAGCTTCTACAATCTGTTTTGATTCTGTTCTCTACTGTTAACAATTAACGAGATTGAAACAAGCAATTCAGTTTCACACGGTAAGAATTGATCAACAGAAAAAGTGTTGTGTTCCATTATGACAACGGAAGACCACTCACATTTTTGCTGACCCGGTAGAAACTTAGAGAGCTTGGCTGGGAAGTTTTGATGCATCCGCCATATAGCTCGGACCTTGCACCTTCAGATTATCATTTCTTTCGATCTGTGCAGAAATCGATTGATAGTATAAATTTAAATTTTGTGGAGTTCTGCAAAACGCATTTGGATTTTACTTAGCCCAAAAATGGCAAAAGGTCATTGATCAAAACGGCAGATATTTGGTATAATAAAGCCCGTTTCAAATTTAAGAAATAAAAAGTGTTTCATTTTTGGTAAAATTTGTAACCGAACTTTTTCGAAAACCCAAAACCTTTTTTCTACTTTGTTAACGCCAAATAATCAATACTTGTTATATTGATTATTTATGAAGCGAGAGCTAATGATGTCGGCTGTAACCCGACCACAGGTTGTCATGGCCACCTAAGAAAGTAAGTACAATAAACTATAGATATTGTCATGAAGATAAGTCGATGTACCCTTACTTCTCGGACTTTTGGAAACATTTTTGCATATTAATGGTCTGTTTTTATAGGAAACCGAACGTTTTATCAACTTCCTATATACATATGTATGTAAAATTAAAAACATCGCGCCTGAAGCAAAATCTTCTATTTGTCTGCTTATTACTTAAAAATGTCTATTTATGTGCGTACGAGTATAATGTTTCGCACTCACCCTGTCCAACTTCTATAACGAAATTGGTTAAGTCGTGTCTTTGCGCCAAATAATTCAGCAACAGCTCATCCGGTATATTGAAACCAATCTTCTTGTTCCGGAACTCGAAATTGTAAATGCCAAAAGCAGCGCGCACTAGAAGAATGCAAGAAAAATTTTTAGTAAAAATCATTATAAATACTTGATAAAGTGTCAGACGTGGTATACTCGATAGTCTCAAATCATTTATCGCTACTACCCCGCTCCACACATTTCTGTTATACATACAACGACAAAGTCATCTATTTTTATTTCATCTTTTTATGGCCGCAGTCGTCTATGCGTTGCTATTATATATTTAAGCTTCTACCTCGCAGCCTTGGCACTTACCAACATTTTTCAAATCCCAAATGCTAAGGTCTCTATTTTCCTCGGGCACTCCAATCATTAGTAACTTCTTGTTGTCCCGAAATTGAAATGGAATAATAATGCCGGAGCGCAGCACCATTGTTCAAATTTCAATTGTTTATCTTCCACTGCAAAAGTCTTTTAATATTTTTCACAATTTGTTACTTAAGTTTTCCTCCAGCAGTGTGCAAAATAGCATCCAACGAATTCGTGCCTACGTCTGACAGAAAAACAATTTTCTTCACAACACAAAAATAATTCTTCTATTCTTCTTAACTTTTTCTTTTGTCTTTATACGAAATGTCAACGTTTTGTTGTATCTATTTCTGCTATGCATAGAAAGACGAGAAAAGTGAAATAATAGAAAAAGAGCGCTTTTCATTGCGTAGCGCCAAAATGAGAGAATTCACAAAAATAGCAAAGAGCACGGCGCATTTGTTATGACAGCAGCGAGTTTTTTCTGCTAAAAAGGGTTTGTTTACGAATAAATAAGATAAACGGAAGAAAAGCAAAAAAACATGCAGTCAGAGTAGATTAAAATAGTACCCAAAAACTACTAGTATGTTAATTAAATATGTATAAATTTCTATTCAATGATTTTGGCGATGGAATAACATTTTGCAGATGAAATAGTATTTTTTTTGACGTGAGAATGAGATACTCAAGGAACTATAATATTTTTTCGATACGCGTTACGTAATTTAAAAATACTGGAAATGGCCTTTTTTAAAATTTTTTATGTGGTTTATATAGAAATATCCTAGTAAGCAAAGACGCACTAGATGCATTCAGCACTTCAAAGAGAGTGTGCTTCAACTGGGCTCCAAGCCACCCGGGCATTGACGGAAACGAGATGGTATACGGACTAGCAAAGGAAGATGTCAAGCTGGGATCAGAGCTTATTGATCACGTAGTTATTCCACTACAGGAATTGTACATAAACTTCGAAACTAGAGCCAAGCAAGCAGTCAGTCGTAGATAGAAAAATACTGCAATATGCAAAATCGAGAATAATCTGTGATATACCAAGTGAAAAACGAACTTCGTTCAAGCTGGCAAGCCCCCGACGGGACAGGGAGACATTAGTGGGTATATTCAAGGGTCACTGCATAGTGTCGGCCCACGCAAAAAAGCTGGGTTTTATCACGTAGCAAGTGCAAGGAACCAGGTATCCAAGAAATCCTGGAGCACCTACTTTGCACATGCCATACCTTACTTTAAACTAGCTATAAACACTCGGACTCATCGACGTTATCGTCATAAAAAGATGCAGTCAAAATTCCTCTAGAACCCAAGATTTGTGAGGATTTCTTCTAATTTCGAAGGAGGTATTCTAGGGGAACAATTCTTGATGTTTTTAAAATTCGATAAATATAATCAAGAATATTTTTAGTAGCCATTTTTTTATAAGAAATTTAATGATGTTTTAACAGTACAAAAAAAAATTTTGAAAATTGGAAAAAATAACGGGCGTGTAAAGTAGAGGAAGGGAAGTGAAAAATAAGGAAATGTCATCCATCTTGACATGATTCAAATCCTTCTAGTGTTTTGAATAAGAAAAGGAAAAAAGATTCTTTGTAAGAATGTCGCTATTGTCTGAACTAAGGTTATTAAAAAACTACAAAATGGCGGCTGTTTGAAAAAAAAAATGATTTTGTATTGTTAAAATATAGATGTACAATATAAATGGCTGGTTAAAATATTATTTTTTATTCGAATTTTAAAAACACATCCAAAATATGTACTCCTAAATAACCACATAAAGGCTTTTAGCAACAGGCATCCCGTACCGCACCGTATGGTCTATGTAAGACTCCAAAGATTCAGCCGGATTAACCTTACCTATGTGGATAATATGTATAAGGCGTTCTTAGTTCAATTTCGTAAAAATTTGAGGTCTTTCTCTGAAAGTTTAGAAGTTATAGGAGTTCAAAATTAGAAATAATGGGCCTATGTTCGTTTTATTTTAGATGGGTTAGGCATAATTAGTATGTGATAAGTTTTTGATATAAGTTTCACTTTTTCCATGGATGTTCGTACTGTAAGGGCCAAACCGAATATAATTTGTTTTATTTTTTATACGTATAAGTTTAATTTTTCTGTTTTAAAGAAGTGTGAAAGATTAGTTTAACACGAAAAACTATTTTAAGCTTTTAAGTAATACGCGAAAATAATTATTTTAAAATTTTATCATTTATTTTTACACGTTCAACAAAGAAATGGTTCTTAATTTAAAATTGGTTTTTCTTAAATAACCAAAAATCTTATATATTATATATAACTTTATTTACTTAATATGCTACAATTTTGCTGGTCTGCTGATAATATACAATTAATAAGCTTAAAACTAATTTAAGTGTAGTTGATGTTCTTAAGTTTGACGTCACAAAAGCATGACATTTAAAGTAGTTTTAAAATCTTAACTGTGTAGCACAAGTAGAAAAAAAAAGTTGTTTTTTATATATATATATATAGCAATAAACTAACGATAAGTTAGGTACATACGTTGAGTTCTATACAATAGAGTGTTTAACTTAAAAGTTTAAATTTTTTGTAATTCTAATAAAATAATATTTTTAATTATAACAATTGTTGCATAGATCAACAACTGATTTTTTGTTGTTGTTGTTGTTCGTTTGTATTGCCATTCATTGCACCTTGTTTAAGGCCTTTTTGCCTAAATTCTTAATAGTTAAAACCACGTTTCATATCCATTTTATCGAAATCCTGTTGCATTGCATGCTTATGACTTGTCCATAAGGCATAAGCACGTTGGTCAATAGCCGTGATTTGCTTGAAATTCTTAGGATTATGCGCAGCACTGCCGGCAAGCTTGGAATTGTGACGCACAAGCATGAAGACACGATAGCGCCAGGTATAGAAAGTCTGCAAAAAGAGATATTGAATCAAGTGTTTTTTATTTATAATAAAAGGTGCTTACATTTTTCCACTCCTCGACGCTTTTCATGGCTCCTTGTGGCACACTATTCATGATATCTGCGAGTTTCTTCCAGTGCGGTTCCAAAAGTGAATCATTCAGTCGTTGTGTTATCATGCAGGGATTTTCCTCGACATACTTGACGTATATTTCTTTTTGATCACGTGATATGCGCTCGCCTCTTTCTATTTTATACAAAAATAAAAACATTATCAAACAGTTTAATTATTTTACTAGTTATGCTTACTTCGAAATTTATTCAATGTTGCTGCCGAATATTGCGCATCTAGATCGTGATTATCTAGCATGCTTTCATTATAGCTGGGATGATGATAGTTTGGCGGCTGACCTGTTGGCAATCTGGTTTCATAACGTGTTTCACTTGCATCCGCTTTTATATCCAACGGATTAATGGAATGTGTTAGAGTTTCAGGAGTTTGTGCATTCGAATAGGGTTCGCCAAGTCGTAGCTTATTTGCAGGCTCTGTAGACATATTTGAATAATCCATAGAATTGTTGGTTTCATAGGGATACGCATGTCCTGGTGGTACTGCTTCCATACCAGGCGTATGTAAACCTTTTGGAATTTCATTGGATTTTTGCGGTGTTGAAGCGGTAAATTTTTGTGAACACGATGGTTCGAATGAAAGGTTGTCATTCAGTGGTCTATTTTCTTTATTAGCTATAAATAATATGATAATTTTATTGAAATTACATTATCATTAGAGGAATAGGATACATTAATTGCATGTAATGTTAAAGTTATCAGGATCTAGTACTAAAACAAGTGGATATATATTATATATATTTTTGTTGATGTCTTTTTTGTACTTCTGCAAATACGATGAGCTTCTTGTTTATGCTCATTCCTACAACGAGATAACAACACGCGCATCTCATATTTAGCTAAATAATAACAAGTTTTTTATTTTGGAAATTTTTCAACGTTCGAAGGCACTGTTTAGGGTGAGAATAGCATAATTTTTTACAAATGTCTTTCTTTTCAGTACAAACTTGAACCTTATCTGTCGTTCTCTTGTCTGTCATTCACTGTTATTCATCAGTGAATGTCACAGATATTTACAATTTAGCATGACATATAATGACAACTTTACGAAATTAAGATTTGGGCTAGCTATAGTACTCATCCTTTTTCCAACGACTGTCTGCCGACTGTTGGACCTTAAAATCGTCTATCTAATCAACTAAATTCCCCATTCTTTTCCACTATTACCAGATTGAGAACCAATACAGATTACACTGTTTTGAATGGGATGTGTTAAACCTAACATTCTTTAAACAAAGATAAAACAAATAAATATGGTTCCTTTACACTCACCCTGCTCCACTTCGATAACAAAGTTGGTCAAATCGCTGCGTTGCGCCAAATAGTGCAGCAATAACTTTTCCGGTATTTGAAAACCTATCTTCTTGTTTCGAAACTCGAATTCATATATGCCAAAAGCATCACGCACTGCAATAAATCGAGAAAAATTATTTGTTAAAAACATATTACTAAGAACAAAAAAAAAAATTGTATGTTAAAACTTAGCACTGATTGTCCACGGAAGTCTTTACTTCCTCATACTTGTTTGTATGCTATACAATTTTTTGTTATACACACCAACGACGTCGAAGTCATCTATTTTTATTACATCTTTTTTTGGTGTGTTCGTCTTCTGCGCGCTGCTATTTCCACCAACCTGCTGACTTACCAACATTTTTCAGATCCCAAATGCTAAGGTCGCGATTCTCCTCCGGCACACCGATCATCAATAGCTTTTTATGATCACGAAATTGAAATGGAATAATTATGCCCGAGCGCAACACCATTTTTCAAGCTCACTTGTCCGCTTTACCTTTTAAATTCTTTGCTTATTTCTAATAAACTTTCTTATCGCCTCAGCAACTTCTTCTACTTTGTGCAGAAGAAGCTGTCAAAAATTTTCTCCACTTTTTGAATGCATTTTCTTAAATGCCAGAAAAAAAATATTTTTTGACATTTCATTTTTATGTTTACGAATGCAGTTATGATGATTTAAAAGGAGAAAGAGTACGAAAAAGAAAAATAGTAAAATAATGTGATTTTTTCTAACCTGGCAGTATCATGGCAGTGGTTCCGCTTCGTAGGTGAAATTGTAAGATATGGACAAGGCATATTTATCCAGGTAGTATAAAACGCAACTGCGCTGCCGACTTTTGGGAGTCTAATGTCAAAATCAAATAATGCCCACTCTTATAAACGTTTTGGGGGATTTTTTGTTCTTCAGAGAAAAACTTTATGCTAGCCTTTTTCGAATTTTCTTATGTGTAAGTTTGCATTTTTTTAATGTTCTAATTATTGAATTTTGTGCTTGATGTTTTAATTGTATTTTGTAGATATTTGAAGAACAATTTTAAAATTTTGATACTAGGTGTAAATTAATTGTAACTAAAAAAATCCCCTTTTGTTTTGTTTTTGGTGCAGAAGCAACATTGCTAATTGTCATTTCTGATTTTGACATTATACTCCCAATCAGTTTTTTCTTATTATAGTACCTGGATTAATATGCCTTGGATATGGACAAATGAAGAATAATTCGGCTTTTGTACGTTTTTGTGAAAGGGCAGTTTGAACATATATTTTTGCAAAAAAGCTTTATATATATCAATAGTCGGCAAAAATAGGAATTTATTGGGTTTACATATGGGCATTTATACAGAAAGGTCTACCGGGACCGAACAAAAAAATTGTTAAATAAACAAATAATTTTTTTGTTATTATTTAAAAAAAATGCTTAAATTTGTATAATTTACTGCATTTACAACTAATTTCAGTTTTAATTCTGAGAAAATTGGCCTGATATCTGAGAAATTGGCTGCTTTAAGGGACTTTTTCTCTTTAGTATTTTTCGTTTATTTATCAACGTTATGTTTGCACTCTTATAAAATCCATCTATAAACGACAAATAAAAAAAAAAAATAAAAAACACGATTTACGGTAAATTTTTTATATTGCTTTACCTACTATTTGAATGTCGCGTTCTTGTACCTAAATCGGCAAGTTTACGATTTCCGGGGCGCCGCAATTTGAAGATGTTTTCTGATAGAGAACAACAAAAAAACATGATTCGCCGAACAAAAAATCGATAAAAAATCGATTTAAAAAAAATTTTTGTTAAAAGATCTGTTCAAAAAAACATCTATATCTTTGCCGTTACTTAATGGATCTTTAAGATTGATATGACATTTGAAAGGTTATTTATTTGTTATAAATATCATTGCTACAATATTTTTAGTTTTATAAGTGAATTCATTCCAAAGTTTAATTTAAAAAAAAAGAACCGTTATTTTCAAAAAAATGTACGTCATTAAGTTACTAAAAATATATATTTTTTGAAAAGCTTACAGTTAGACCTTTTGTTTGACATATAAAACTATACATCTTTTATTTAATTTCACACTATATTACATACAATTTAAATTTTCCAAGTGTTTTCTTTGTTAAAAAATCTGTTCAAAAAAGTTTCTATATCTTTCCTAATATCCAATGAATCTTAAAGATTGGCATGTTATTCGAAAGGTAATTAAATGCCTTTTCAACAATATATAAAACAAATATAATTTCAAAAATGTTTTTGAATTTATAAGCTAATAAATATCAGATTTGAATTTTTTAATTAAAAGAACCGTTATTTAATTTTTATAACGGTTTTTTAACTAAAAGAACCGTTTTTTTAAAAAAAATTTGAGTTTTAAAAATACTAAAAATATATTTTTTTTTTAAAAAGCTGAAAGTTGTACCTTTTTTTTCGATAGATAAAAATATGTATATTTTTTTACTAACTGATCGACTAAAAATTAAAAATTTTTTGCACTGACTCGAAAATCCCGTTAATTCATATAAATATTGTAGCTACAATGTTGCCTTAAAAACAATTGTTTATTGTGATGGCGATATTTGAAAATATGGAGTAAGAAAGCAAAACATCTAAGGTAAATACGAGTGAAATAAGCAATTTTCCGTACAAGGGCAAATCAATGTATCATAAAAAACACCACAAACTGTCAAATATATTATATATATTATATACCAAATGAAAGATTAATTTTCAAGCTTTAATAATTTACTCTTTATAATTCGTAGTAATAACGGTAATTTTTGAGAAAATAACGGTTTTGTGTAAGAAAATATTTTTTTATTGCATAAAAATACCTATCAAATACAAAGTACTCAACAGATTTCATTCGTTTTAAATTTTTTTAAAAGCCTTATATATAAACTTTTAAATAATACCTTAATCATTAATATCGGTTATATATTAAGAGCCGATTTTCTTCATAGACCTTATAGCAAAAAAAATTTTAAATAATCGATAACTCGAAAACAAATCGATAACACAACATTTCCTTTGGCTATTCTTATTTTTATTAAGAGTACTCTTCGAATCCATCGTCAAATCGCGGCGCCCCGGAATTCGTAATCTCCCCCTTAATCATCATATGTTATCAGAACTTCGTGATCGTTTTTAGCAAGTGTCTGAAAATTGTAACTTAAATCAAATTTGGTCGCCTTACTATAAAAAAAAAGTTACTGCAGGTAAAAATCATACTAAACATTTAATATTGATCATCAAAATGTGTCGCGTTCGCGATCATGCGTCGTATTTTTAATACACTTTGTATGGGAAAGTATGGAAAGGTTTCATTCGATTTTTCTGAATTTTTTGCTAAGTGTTAATAGTTCAAATTAAAGCTCATGAGCTAATTCTCAAGTCATTGGATTGATTTTTAGTAGATTTTTAAGAAATTTTCCAATTTGAGAACGTCAATTTGTATGGGAGGTATACGTGGTTTTCATCCTATTGGGACTATTTTCGAACATGATCTTTAAGCTAAAATATCGAATTTCATTATTATAACTTAATAATAACGTCTGTAATCATGTCAACAGATGGGGGGGACATACAAAAACAGGGATGCCATGGTTAAAACAACTTAGAAGGTGATACTGCAGTATAATATATGCACTTTTCTATATCTGCCACGCCTCCTTGTGGGCGTAAAAAAGTCTTCATAAAGTAAATAACCACATACGTAGGACGGGTGGTGTTACAAAGAAATATAATATTTTATTCTTACTAGCCTCTTATGTTTTTTTATTTTTTTTTATTAATATTATTAATATAAAACTCACAAATAATATTTACGATGTTTTTGGTAGGTAATGCAATATTTAGCTGAAATTACTTTGACTAATTCTTATTAAAAACGTGATGAGAAAAAATGTCGCGTTCGCGATCAGGCTTAAGCTCAATAAAAAAAAACGAATGGAAATATGTCAAAATGCCAAATATTTCTTGAAAGCCACATTAATCTATATAATTAATAGTAGTGTCCGACCGAACGTAAATTTTTGCCGAAACCGAAGCCGAAGCCGATTCTTCGGCAAAATGGTAATAATCGGCCGAAGGCCGAAGCCGAAGCCGAATAATAAACAATGTTTTCAAGTAAAAAAAATTATAAAATTTATTCTTTACTTTTGTTAAGGGCCGATGTTGAATGTGAACCACACCTAAATGTCAGTTTTTTCTGCATTTCTTTCGGCATATCTCAATTTCAGACTTACTCAATTTGAACCATGGAAAGATACATAATCGAGCCAAGCGTTAAAGTTATTAAATAAATGGCAACAGTGGATGATCAATTTTCGAAGAAAATCATCTTCAGTGATTTTTTTTACATTTTCACATTTTCACCTCGATGGATTCGTCAATTAGCAGAATTGCTGCATTTGGGCTAATGATAATGCAAGAGTGATTGTCGAAAAACCAATGAGTGACTGTTTGGTGCGGTTTATGGGCTGGCGGCATCATCGAGCAGTATTTTTTCCAAAATGAGGGCGGTCAGGCAGTTGCTCTGAATGGTGTTAGCTATCGTGAGAACATAACGATCTTTTTATGGCCCGGATTGGTATATATGGATGGTGGACGGCAAAAGGACGGTGCCACTTACCACACAGCTAACGAAACAATAGATCTTTTGTGCGACAAATTCAATGGCTGTGTTATCTCACGTGGTGGCGATATCAATTGGCCGCCAAGATCATGTGATTTTTCAATTATGCCTCAGCGTCATCGAAAATTTGAACCATCGGATGGAGGTGCGCCGCCGAGGTCACGGCAGCCATTTGACCGATATTTTGTTTCATACATTGTGTTTTATTCAAAATCAACATCGGCCCTAAAAATTTTACCACCCTTATTCATATTCATTTCAGTACAAAAAAACTTAAATTTGAACATTAAATTCGAGTTAAACGCAAGAGTTTTCCTGCAAAATTCGGATTTTTGCGGATTACAAATTCGTAATCGAATTATTGACGTCAGGATAAAATAGAAAAAAATTTAATATATTTTCGATCCAGTCGGGAAAAGCTACGGAAATGTAATACTAACTGAAATCTGGTAGAGCAATTCTAGCGTTAACTCGGCTTTTATATTTCAGTCCATAACAAAAGCAAAACCGTTACAGTCGGACTCTCTGCATTTATCATTTGAATTAAATTTTCAAAGAATGAACACCAACTCATGAAAGAACAGAAAAGGAGAGAAACACAAAACGAATAATGAAAGTGTTTCAAATGTTTACTGAATAATTAAAAAAAATTCAAAAAACTTATAAAAAAAATTGTTTCGCAAAGCAAAAACATTCGGAAAAAATAATCGGCTATTCAGGCCGAAGCAGAAGCCGAAGCCGAAGATCAAAATATCGGCCGATTATGCCGATTACCGAAGCCGAAGCCGAATAATCGGTCGGACACTAATTAATAGGCTAAGGTTTTTTTTGTGACTTCAACTTCTCCCAGACCAATGGACCGATTTTATTGATTCAGATGTCATTAAATTAGGTTTAGGCTGTAGATGTGCAAACCACTTTTAAAAATTGTGACCTTTTAAACCTTTTAAAACAGAAATAAAATTTTTGTATAAAAATCCGCATTTTAATCAATTTGAAATTTAATTTGAGAAGAGCTTATGAATTGGTCGAATTTGAATTTTTTTCAAAACTAAAAATTTTTAACCAAAATTATCTTTTATGCATTCCTCAAATGTCAATTGTCCGAAAAATGCAGTTCCAAAATCAAAAATTCCACTTTCCGAGCAAACAACTCAGTCAAATTTCAACGGTTTTCAAAATTTTTTTGTTTTTCTTAATTTTTGTTCAATTTTCTTTGAAATGTGTTGACAATTACAGTAATTATCTTGCCAAATGTATTTTTAATGAATTTTCTTAAAATTGTCTTTAGTTGTTTAACGTGTATTTTTATCAAATGCCAAGGCAGAGAAAAAAACTGTCTGAAATTTAAAGTTCGTTATATGGAAGCGAATATCTCTGCCACTTTTTAAAAAATTTCATTTATTTCTTTTTTGTATTTCATTGCAATTAATTGACTTTAAAAAAATTTTTACCGTTACTTTATTATTTTTATTTTAATCATTGCCTTTAAAAAGAGTCCAATAAAAAGAATGTTTCCTCAAAAAATGTATTAAAAATTGTTTTTGTTGTAAAAATAAAAAAATTTAAAGTTTGCATTTTTGATTTTCTTTCATTGTATGTAGTTTATTTAAGACGAATTTGTAGATGTGCAAACCACTTTTAAAAATTGTAATTTCGCTTCAGGGGGTTCCCAACCTTTTAAAACAGAAATAAAATTTTTGTACAAAAATCCCAAAAAGCCAAAGTTTTTTAGCGTTTTTTCATCTAAATGTGTTATAAATTGATGTTGTAGGTGTTCTGTAAGTAGTTTTTATTAATTTTTGAAATATATCTTAGTATTATGTCTTAAATCTTTTTTTACTGCGTTTTTTTTTTTATTTAGTTATGTTTTATAGCTGGAAGGGTTAAGCTGCGATGTTTTCGAATAGTAATTATGTTTGTCTCAGTAGTAATATAAGTGTAATTCCGTCTTCGTATTTTGACAGTTACATTAAAAAATTTAGTGTCAGATCATACGTTTCAAGTCAAACCATTCAGATTATGATCTTTTATATCATTATTTAGACTGAATATATCGTTATTGAGTATAATAGCTTCTTGAATAGAATATCGTATATTAAACGTTTATAATGTTTCTAACACTTAATTTTTATTGAATTGCTCGAATTCGGGCAACAGGTTTACTAGTCTTATTTAATTTACAATTAACCGCTTTAAAATATTATGTTACGTTTCGCAGATATTTGCATTTTTCTAGATGTAGCCGAAAACGAGTGCCATTTCTTGTCGCGTTCGTGATGCCATGTTTATTGCTAATATTTTGGAAACATAAAATCTAGAAAGCCTAACTTTTTTTCTAAATATAGTGCTAATAAAATGCTATCTAAAACTTGAAAAAAAAGAAAATTTGTTTTGAGTTTTCTTTATAATTTTGCTCCTCAAAGGCGTACGAATGTCGCGACTATTTAAATACCCATATCCGAAACAACCGTTGAGAAGTGGTTTCCAAAGTTTGAACGAAGCGAAATGAGCACCGGAGATGATGCACGGAGTGGATACCCGAACGAAGGTGTTAAAAATTGTTATGAATAATCGTAAAGTGAAGTTGGTCGAGATAGCTGAGACTCTGAAGATATTTAAAGAGCATGTTGGACATATCATGTATGAATATTTGAAAATGAGAAAGCTGTGCGTAAAGTGGGTACCGCCTGATCTCAAAATCGATCAAAAGCTACAACGTGTCGTCGATATGTTGAGAAATGTTTAAAGATATTCAACAGTAATAATAACGAATTTTTCTGTGATATGTGGTAATGGATAAAACGTGGCTGCATAACTATTCTCCAGAATCCAATCAAAAGTTAGCCGAGTAGACTGCACGCGATGAACCAAATCCAATATGCTAAAAGTAATTCGTAAAATTCGATTTAGTAAAAAAACTAACGAATCACTTGCATCAAATCAATCAATCAATGTTTAGTGATTAATTAAATAATCATCTTTCAATTAAATGTAAATAAAATTTTTTATCGATATCGATTAAATAGTTCAATAAAATTAATAAATTCAATAAAAAAAAAAAAATAAAAACTGAATTTTAAGTTTTAAGAAGGTTTTTTGAAAAAATCTATGTATTAAAATAATAGCTTTAGAAGATGAATCTGTGTATGTAATACTAAAAATACTCGAACTATTATTTCTTTCTTTCTTTCTAGTTACTCTTATGGTTAGATGTTCATCTATAAAGTTAAATAATTCAACAAAAACTTAATTTTATATAAAAAAATTATCGATATATATTTTAAACAACTTTCTAATCTCCTCCACTTAAAAACAAATTACGAGTGATAGATTAAATAATTATCTTTAAAAAAAATACACCATAAAAAAAACTTTTTATCGATATCGACTAAATAATCTATAAAAACTGAATTTAATATGAAAAATATTGTCGATTTATTTGAAACTATCTGATAAATTCGATAAAATACAAAACATACGAAAAAAATCGACACATAGTCAATCAATATAAATACCGATAAATATAATAATTATCTCTCCATAAAAATAAAATTTATTATCAATATCGATAAAATAATATACCAAAAACTTCATTTAATATGAAAAAACTATATACATAAAATATATTTATAAATTAAATGGATAAAAAGTTTTGAAAAATCGTTATATATTAATAATTTAATAATATCGATATAATTTTGCAGATATTCATATATTTTATTGCGTTTCATTATAATTTAATTGCAATTTTGAAGAATCGATACATTAAAAAAACAACTTTGAGCATCGACACACAAACCCAGTTAGTATCATGATTTTTTGCATATGGCAACCTCCTCTTTTAAAAAAAAAAAATCATGCAATAAAGGGTTAACTTATAAGCTTATTCAAGCTTTAACTCAATTATATACTAATACCGATATATTTTTATATATTCATAAAATTTATCGATACAAATATGAACATATATGAATTAACAATAAAAGTTTGAAAATATTAATACGTAGGTCACTTGATACAACAATATATAGGTATGTTATGTAAAAAATAACACTTACTTTAAAGATATCGAAAAACAATTAAAATTTATTAAATATTAAGTATACATAGACTTATTTTTTAAGATATTAATCGATACTATCGATAAATATACAAAACAGCGAAAATAATTATCGATATCACAAAGAATGTCATATAAAATATTTTTTTTAAAACAGTTTTCAATATTAAACAATAACGGCTGTATTCATGAAAATTTATGAGCCTCTTATAAAGTCTTTACAAGAAAAATATCAAAAACAGTATTCATAATCTTGCAATAATGACAAGAACCTCTTATAAAGGCTTTTTAAATGAGAAACCTTCAATGTACCCTTGATAAAGCATTATTAAAATTTTTTGTCTCATATGATCACAAATATTGTCAAAAATACTTCAAGCTATTTCAAAAAATATGAAAACATTTCAGAATATTAAAAAAAAAATTATAAGTGACAATTTTCTCATAGCAGAACATAGATTAAAAATTTTTTGACTGTTTGCACGATAAAATTGTGACAAATAATCAAAAAATTATTAAGTGAATTATCAAATTCACTAACCATTCTTGACACTGTTCCCACTTCAAATTGAGAGTGTTCCTTTTTTAACAAATAAGCTGAGACAACATTTTAATGAATTGCAAAATTTTTTAAAATAATATTATCTCTAAAAAGCTTTTTAACTATTGAACATTTGAAAGCTATTTTAAGATATTTTTATGAATAAGACCGTAAATATATAATAATATAATTACAATACCAGATCGATAGTATTTTTGAATATATTCAAATATTGAATCGTTATTTTTTTGCTGAAAAACTAAATAATTCTTATATTGTATATATATATCGAAATAATAGGGGTATTCTCGATGCAAAATTTTTTAATATGCAACCTTGCAATATTGAAATATGCAACACTGCGGGAGCGCACAAAAATACAAGTATTGTAAATATTGTAAAGAAATGCCACGAACTGGTGAAAACAAAAAATTTATTTCCACGAATTGCAAAACTTTTATAGCTTGCATTTTGTTGTTGTATCGTTGCACGGGTTGCAAGATTCTGCAACTTTTGCAATTCTTACACTTTGCAAGGGTTTTGCAAGACAGTGAGAATACTCCAAAATATAAGCTAAAATCGATAAAAATATTTGGTGTGTATAACTTTCGATAACATTCAATCAATAAATTTGCAAACTTTACACATACATACAATTATCGATAAATTTAAAGAATGTTCATAAAATTCAACGGTAAATGATATGAAAAATCGATTTGTTAAAAAATAAACTTTTGACAATACCGACATTTCGAGCTATTGATACAGTGAACGATAAATATTGCAAATACCGTTCAGTTAACAATAACAATGTTAACTATCGATATCGAAGACACAAATCAAAAATCAAATAGTTTTTTAAATAATATTTATTGATGTAATTTTAATGATTATAAAAAATAAATCGGTAACAAATTTTGAAACAACCGATAAACCAAACATTTAAGCCAAATAAACCAAATAAAGAAAGAAATTCATGTATAAATTTACTGTTTACGCCTATCGATAACATAAAATTGACACATTATTTTACTTCCATTTTGCAAAAATATCGATGTTGTAAAAATATGCAATTGATAATATATATGGATTAAAATCAAAATAAAATTTTCTTTTAGAAGTAAAGAAAAAAAAATATGCTTTGATATATTAAAAATGTATATACATTTATATCGATAATAAGCATCGATAAAATATTTGATAAATCCATAAATTAAAATTGACTTTGCAAACATATAACATTTTGTAAGCATCAACACATGCATAGATCAATCGTGACATGAAGCGATAAATTTATATATATTTTTATTAATAATAAAAAATCATCAAAGCATATTTGACAATATATTTTGTTTTGCATTTTGAAGCTACTCTTATAAAAATGTCTTTTAAAAGACTGGTCTGCAGGTATTTGCTTCATACCTTTAACCCTCTCATGCTTAACTCTCGAACCCATTCTTTTCAAGGTCGTTCGGTAACGTGTACGTTAGTATCACCTAAAATTTGTATAAGTAAATAAAATCTATCGATTATCATTTTAAGATTTTAAAATTCCAATACCGATTTCACTCAAAACAATTTCAGCATTTAGTTAAGTTATTAGAACTCGATCATAAAATTTCTTGACACACATTTTATTGTAATGATTATGTTTTAATAAATTATTTTTTTTTCAAAATAATATATTCGACGTCATTTCAATCACCCAACATTCATTCAACTTTAATGAATAGATAGTGATTTTTTATTCTTTCTAATTTATAATTATTAATTGAGCTAATTAAAAACATGTGATATGAAATTCAAATTAAAAATTAGACTGAACCTTAAAAAAACTATAGGAATTTTATTAACCAATTCCTCACCAAGAGCACATTTCACAGAACAACAGGCATTAAAAAAAGCTGTAAATCCAAAAAATAAAAATTTTGTCAGTGTTTTGACATTTTGATTTTGTATTACATGATCTATTTGTATTACGTGTGCCAAAATTGCAACAACCAGTTTATGTGAAATCACAACACGTCAATAAAATTATAAAAACTGACATTAAAAATTCTTTTCAATCTAATAGAGCTGTTAAGTTACTTTATTGCACATTTAAAAATATTTTAAATAAAACTGACAATAAAATTGTATTGTCCTCTGTGATACTTGAACCATGAGCTCTGGCATTTCAAGCAGTTGATCTAGACTCTAGACTCTAGTCTATCAAATGCTTTAAAGCACACGGAATAATTTAGCATTTTATGTAAATGACATCGTATTTTATTGCAAAACATAAAATAATTAATTAAAAATTAATCATAAAATATTTTTAGTATGTAATACCTGGTGGGTTCATTAGCAAATAAAATAATGAATTCGTTAACGAAGTTAGAGTTTTCCATTAAAATGAAATGATTGGCGCATCGTGAGCAAATTTTATTAAAAAAACTGTTACTCAAAGAAATTTATTTTAAGTTTGTTGCAAATTAAATTTTTTGTTTTCACAACTTTAACTTAAAAATGCCATTCAACCAAGTAACCTCTGTCTTTCAAACACATGTCTCTGTTTGTAACACATTTGTTATACATACATGTCTGCTTTTAACATTTGTTCTATTGCTAAATTGACCAACAAGCATATAAATTCATGGCAGTGTAAATATAAAGGGAATAAAATCAGAAAATTTATTGCTCATTACTGCCTAATAATGGACTTTGATCGACCCGCTGAGACCCTTATAATGCTTGAATTGTTGTTTTCTGAGTGTTTGTTTCAAGTGTTGGCTTGTGCCTAAAAGTTTGTTGCAACATTATTAGCTGTACATTTATTAATAGACAGCCATCAACAGTTGTGTGCCAGCCAGAGCGGCATTTAATGCCGCTTCTTTTAAAAGGTTTATCTTCTTTTAAAAGGTTTGTATTTATTACAGTATGCGGTGCCCGTGGCATGCAGGTTAAGTGTGTGGCTTAGCATGTTCGGAGTCCGAGTTCGATCCCCAGTCGCGGCGAAAAGTTTTTTCAATAAAAAATTTTTCTGATCGGTCACCACCTTTCTGCAGACAATAGCAAACCTCAGAGAGTAAATAATGCCATGTAAAGCTTCTTGAGAACATGAACTTTAGCCGTTCGGAGTCGGCATAAAACATGTAAGTCCAGTTGTGGGTCAATTGTGTGCAAACATTTAATAACACACACAATACAATTGATCATAAGAAGCTCGGTCAAAGTCCTTTCAAGGGCTGAAATGGTCAATTTGTTTGTGTGGTTTGTTTTTATTTATTAAAGACAAGGTATACATTAATTTTAAAGTTTTTGAAGGATTGCTTTATTCGGTTAAGGTGCTGAAAATTTGTCTCTTGAATACCTATTACTGTGTCGACAAGGAATAACAGCTAAACTGATTTTCAAAATTTCAGATGAGCATTTTTAAGATTAAAATCGCTACCTGATATCAGAGTTCCCTGACTTTTGCTGTTTAGATTTGATGGCCTCAAATATTTAATTTTCAAGGTACAACCATAAAAATTTGTGAACTAGTGTTTTTCGCTGCGAAAAACTGCAATGAAAGTCATAACCTCATTTTGTCCTAACTCGACTTTAGCGGTTATTCCTTGTCGACACAGATTTAAACTTGAACGAAAGTCAGAGCGGATTTACATTGCAAAGAGCAACTGAAGCCAAATCAATATTACCGATTATTTAAAGCAAATTTTATGTTTATTACATATGCATATGTAATTATTTTATTCATAAACATACTTCTATAACGTATATAATCTTTGTATTTATTTCCTGTATATATACAATCTATATGTATATATAATGTGGTCATGCTAGGGTTAAGAATCTGGCGAATAGATTAGAAAAGGCAAAGTTTGTGGCCAAAGTGTAGGTTAAAGTATGAACAATTATCAAGAGACGTTAATTTCAGAGGAATTTATCATAATGATTTTTTTCTTCTTCTGCGTTTTGTTTTTTATTAATAAAACGAAATTACTTTCGACAACATTTTGCAGTGCTGCACACTGGGGTCTAATACAGTAGTTGCAAATAAATAAAAAGTAAAATGAAACTTTTTAAAAACAAAAACAAACGTTTAACTATGATATCGACCGCTTTGCGCGAAATTATCGTGTGTGCCACTTTTTTCGAAATTGACTTTTTGATGCAAATTTGTTCTACATCCTATAACGCATCACCCTGTATAATATTGAAGCTGTAATTCCTATAGGTTCTCCAAAAGCACATGCTAAATTTGGTTTTGATATTGCAAGCTAAAGCACATATAAGTAGAAAAAACTCTCTCCTGTAAAATTTGCGTTTTGGCACATACGATAATTTCACGCAAAGAGCTCGATATGGTCAGGTAAAATAAATATTTTCAAAAACATTCTGCACCATAAAGAAATGAAAACGCATATTTTCAAAGACAAAAGTAAAACGAAACGTTTTTGAAACAACAGCGAATGTTTTACAGTGATAAAGTAGACACATTTCAAAATACAAAAGTAATACGAATTTTTTAAGAAACAGCAATGAACGTTTTAAAATATTAACTTGACTGAAAACGGTTTTACAAGAATTTTATTAAAAATTCATGTTTTGTCAAGATTTTTTGACACTTTTTAAGATGAGCAGTACGTAACAAGTCATTTTTGCCTATAACTTTTTTTTTTCTTCAAAATGCATACCCAAGATAAGCAAAAAAGTAAAGATTGTGATAGCACACATATATTAGTTAAAAATAATTTTAACATTTTTTCTTCTTACAATCTCTTTTGAGACCCCAAAAAATCGATATTTCGTCATTTTCGAAAAGGTGTTTTTTTAAAACACCTATAAAATATAAATTTTTTGTGGTTTTCATATGCATTTAAGCTTATTGGTAAAGTATTGAGCTATACTTTCCATTGGTATAACGTACGAAGTGGTTTGATCAAAAGTGAGTACCTATCATGAAAAATACGTATCTTGTGGCGCTTAAAAAAAAAAAAATATTTTCGGAATTCATGCATTTTGTACTGGAGCGCCATCTAGCGTTCACTTTTCTAAAAAATGGTTGTCAGAATTCGATGTGGCGTACAAAAAAACTCATCTATACCAAGATTTGTCAAAATCTAACGGTAATTATGACAATTAAATAATAATTAAGCTGAAAAAATCCTTCTGAATATCAATTTCTCACGTTTTATGTAATTGTGGCACTTAGTTTTGGTGAAACCACACCATAAGATAAATCAATGTAAAGTAGAGCTCAATGCTTTTCCAGTAAGCGTAAATTCATGTGAATAGCTAGAAAAATACATATTTTATAGGTGTTTAAAAGAAACATCTTTTCGAAAATGATGAAAAATCGACTATTTGGGGTCTCAAAAGAGTTTCTAAGGACAACAAATTTCAACATTTTTTTTTAGCCAATATTTGTGTACTATCATAATCTTTACTTTTTTGTTTATCTTGGGTATGCATTCTGAAGAAAAAAATAAGTTATATGCAAAAAACTTGATTTTTTGGCCAAAAAATGGGTTCAGAAGAACCAAAACCGCTCCATGGGGATTTCTCCGATCCAAAAAAAATGATGCAGAAATAGTTTTTAAGAGTCCCCCTAACTTTTGATGCGGTATCCGGTGACATCAAAATTTTGATCCGGCTTAATGAGCAGTTTTATATATGTTTTGCTACAGTCAACTTATCGTTGCCAAAAGCTCAGTGGAAGTGTGCTAGACTGGTATGCATAGGACGTAGGTTTGCATCCTGACTGTGCAAGAAACAGAAGCATTTATTTAATGATTTAAATTCTAATTCTAATTGTTTCATTAACTCATTGATCAGAAAAAACTCTCGAAATAAGTTCGCGCTTAGAATCTTAAAAGCAATATATTGTAGAGTACCCTATAACCACCTGAACTATCATACTAATTATACGCACTCAAAGCAGTATAACACTTTTGTTTATATAAATTTAAAACTAAAAAAAAAAAAAACAAAAAACAAATTGGCCATTTCAGCCCTTGAAAGGACTTTGACCGAGCTTCTTATGATCAATTATGTTGTGTGTGTTATTAAATGTTTGCACACAATTGACCGAGAACTGGACCTACATGTTTTATGCCGACTCCGAACGGCTAAAGTTTATGTTCTCAAGAAGCTTTACATGGCATTATTTACTCTCTGAGGTTTGCCATTGTCTGCAGAGAGGTGGTGACCGATCAGAAAAATTTTTTATTGAAAAAAACTTTTCGCCGCGGCTGGGGATAGAACCCGGGCTCCGAGCATGCTAAGCCACACACTTAACCTGCATGCCACGGTCATCATTTAAAACTATATTAATTTATTTAAAGTTATTACATATATTTATTAATTTTAACTCAATTTGACTATCATAAAATTCTGTTAATTTACTTTTTAAGAAGGTGCAAACCTCAAAATAAATCAATCAGTAACTAGCATTCATATCTGTAGCTCGTTTCTGCAACTTTTGTCACCACAGTTCGCACAATATTTTCTCACTTTGACGCCATAACGACGTCATTCTCACTTGCACCGTCTCTGTAATAAAATGAGAAAAGCCTGTGACTCGTCTCGCTTGTTTCAATTTTATTTTCGTAGGAATTCAATAGTCAAAGTGTTTCTGTAAACTTAAATATGCGTCTCGAGTTGGCTGAAGTTGTCACTATGTTCTTATTAGGTGAGAACAATTTTTGGTTGATAGTGCAACTTTCGATTTCAATGAAGTGGTTACTAATACTTCTACCCGGTACAAGGTATCAACTTGAATTTTTTCATTTAGACCATAAATATATAATATACACAATATTATAAATGTTACAATGTATAAATCAATGAATATATAAACTTAAATATTTTATTAATGAGATTTATTCCGTGATAAAATTTGTATCAGTGCATTAAGTAACCGCATGAAAAGAATACTCGAATCTAAACGCATGGAAGGGTTTGTTTTATAAATATCAACATCACTAAGTGTCAAAACATGAAAAAATTGTTTTAAATTTGAAAAAATAAAAAAAAACAAAAAAATTTTAATTTTTTCAATTTTATATATTCCTTATCGCTTGTGTTATGTTCGGCAAAAAAAAATATATGTATATTAGTTTTATGGAATTTAAATGCTTCCTGAGAAAAATTATTATAATTTTTTTGGAAGCTTTAATTTTTAACAGTGGAGTGTCACACTAGGTTAGTACCAGCTGAGATCTGGAGGGTTAGTACTAGAACGGGATACTTAAGGTCAACAACCTACAGGTCAGGAGCAAACAAATTTGTCTTTTTCAGAAAAAGAAAACGATGTATGATTACTTTAAAATCAGATGGTGGATGTAGAAGATATGAAAAAAAAAAATAAAATTGAAATGGGCGAAATCCCATTTTCCGAAGAATGCTTCAAATTGGCTTGTCGGCGTTAAGTACTTAAAAGTTAAAGCACCGAAAAAGCCATACTGTTCGCAAAATTTACCACAATAATACACTCAAACACTTTGCATTGGGTCACTTTAAATGTACAAATTAATTATTATTTTTAATTGTTTGTTTAATTTATAAAGTAAATTGTCAACGATTTAATTGTATTTTGCAATTATCTCAGATAAGTCTTATTAAACTAATAGTAAAAAGCTCAATTAATGATTAATTATAATTAATATTAATTACAATAAATCAATCGGAATTAAGTTCATTATCACTTAACGAATTGATTGAAATTTTAAATGATTGATGCCCAACTCCGGCTTTATTAGACCAAACAAGAAATTTTCCAATTCACCCTTTATTCCGCCCACAAGGGAGTGCCCTTGCATAAAATCAGTTAGTATATAAAATACCAACATATTGTTAATATTCACCGACATCAAGCCATTTTTTGAAAAATCTTATATATAATGCGTATGTGTAGCATTTTATGCCCATTCCTGAAATTTACGAGAAATTTTATAATTTTCATTGTTCAGCTTTCTTGGGACAAATCATAACACTAAGCTTTAAAAATTGTAGATTCATATAGGTTCATACAAGGGCTGAGAAAAATAAAATCTTTTGTACTTCTTATAATAATTTTTTTTTTAAATGTACCGAAATAATGAGATTATAATAAAGTAACTTTTTCACGTAGTATCTGAATTTCACCTTTTCAAAAAAAAAAAACGCAAATATTTCATTACCACCAGGGAATTTATTTCCGAGAAACCGAACCATTTCCAACATGTTGAAGTTTTTTAAAAAATGTTCACAAAACTTTTTTTCAAAAAACATACCAAATTCCACTTTTCACAAATAAAATTTGCAAAGTAGAATTTGATTTAGAAATTTTGTAATATTTATTATATATTAGTTTGAAATATAAAGATTTTTATGTTGAAAAAACATTAGAGAAAAAAGTTTTTCGGTTAAAATATGCTAAGGGTTTTTGTTTCCAAAATTTCTTAAAAATAACATATATTTTGTCAAAACCAAAAATATATCGAAACTGTCTGAAAATCATTCTCTAACTTAATGTTAGCATTGTTTTGTTAAAATCAACAATTTTAAATTAAAAAATTTCTTTAAGACAGTATTCTAGGGGTACAAATGTTAGGTGGTTTTTTTAAAATTTGATTAAAAAAAAACTACAAATAATTATAGTAGCCATTTCTTTATAAAATATTTATTATGTTTTAAAAAAACAATTCATAAATTTTTTTTTAAAATCTACAAGAATATCGCCTTAAATATTTGAGCCATCATATCTTTGACTCCATATTGAAATTTAATTTAATTCAAATGCGATTTCAAAGCTTAGGTTAGGTTAGGTAAGGTTGACGCGGCTGTCTCTTATGAGACGCATATAGGCCAATTTGGCCCATTGTGTTACCAGGGGGTTAATTATTTACCTTTTCTCTCTGAACCGAAGATTCAGAAGATTGTGAGAGACCGCCTAAGTCACTATAAAACAGTGGTCGGCACACATGAAGCACATGCTTTGCCAAAACTCTCACGTATTTTCATGCTCTTTCAGTCACTCGACAAACAACTAGTGCCGAAGTAGCATTGTTTTGATTGATATGCAATTTTTTTGTCTCACTTTCACTTACAGTCTCATTTTTAATTTTGCCGACCACTGCTATAAAACCAGTTACCCAGCAAAAGGTGGCGGTTTTTGTCAGCGCTGGTCATTTACAGAGATGAAGTGTTGTAGATTCTTCCTCCACTTGTCTCTACAGCTTCTGCAGAAATCGTTATGGAGGGTCTCCCTTCTAAGGAAAATTATTTTTTTGAGCGTTTACGGTTCAGAGTTGGCCAAACTTGACGCGCCGTGTGGCATGTCTTCCCGTAGACTTAAGGGATAACTCATTTGTGAGTAATTTGCATGTGGTAAGAAGTATACCAATTATTTCCATTTATCTTGATGGAAAGTCTCTATATCCGGGGATCCAGCATAGGAAGATTTTTGCCATTCATTTAGAGATCTGTGGCAGCTTAGGAGTGTTTTTTTGAACAGATTCCAGGTCTTTCAAAGCGGATTGACTATCAGATAGAATACGAACAATCCAAGTTGATATATCAATCATAGCAGTATCTTTCGCTTGTAAGAGACTAGAATGGTCAGGGAGCCTAAAGGCAAGATTAATATTTAGTGGTTCTGAGTAGACTCTTTCCACCCACCTTGCCATTGAATTTTGATTCAATAATATAGATTTAAATAACATTGCAAGGTGGAGGGCTTCCAGCATCCCATTCATTCTTGGAGAGAATAGTGGATACATCCAGCTTTTTGTAGAATACAAGTTTTCCTATCCTAGTTTCCTATCTAAGATGTGATCCAGGAATTTTGATTGATTCGAAAAATTCCCAGTTTTGGAGAGTGAGTTGTGTCATCTAGTACAGATCAATAACTCAGTTTTGCACAGCCCTCTCTCACTCATTTAACCAATTCACCGCTAGGTTCCTGAGTAGAGTTGAGAGAACTCTCCCTTGAGGGGTCCCCCTTGGTATAGATCTTAGAGTGGATGCCGTTCTGAGATATGTGCTTATGTTTCTACTTACTAGAATTTGCTTTTTATGGGCTATCAGCGCAGAATCCACCCCATGGTGGTCTTTTATACCTCCGTCAGAGCATAAGTGTTAGACTCTGCCTTAACGCTATTAAAGGCACCTTCTATATCGATGAATGTATATCGAATGTATATATGTCGATATATCGAATCTATATGTATATCGAATCATTGAATATTCCTTTTGGTACAGGTTTTTTTGGAGTGGAGAGCTATTTCTACGAATTTGCTTTTAGCGTAAGCATGTTGCGCTGGTGAAAGTGGCTTTACTTATATATTTAGTCTCAAGTGGATCTATTAATCTCTCGACAGTTTTAAGAATGAAATATGAGAGACGGATTGGTCTAAGGTCTTTTGGGTTAAAATGTCAGCTTTTCCTGCCTTAGGTACGAAAACTACCTTCACGTATCTTCAGCGTTTTGGGATATGAATCAAAAGCCATTGGTTAAGGATGTCGTTAGTTTTTGAATTTCGATTAGGGCTATGACGTCTGGTCCTAGTGACCCACGAAGTTTAACTAGTTCGAAGGTAATGGATAATTAAATATTTCATAATTAATTAATAAAGATTTTTGTTTAAAGTAAATACAAATAACTTAAATAGAATTTAAATAAAACAAAATAAAATTTTAGGATTATTAAAAATAATATTTTAGGATATGAAATTTTTTTGGATTAGCATTTCACATTTTTAAGAAATTACACGTGAAAATAGTTGGTAAGCTCCTGTTGGGGAACAATTTCAATTTGGGGATTTTTAAAAATAACAACTTAAGATTTTGAAAAAAATTACTCTAAAAATAGTTGGAAATCTTCGTTTGGGGCACAAATATAATTATTGTATACTATTTTTCGTATTTAAACTATCATAAACAGTTTTTTTTTTTTTGCTATTTTCGCTATATTCTCGATCGTTTCGAAAAAATAGACCTGCATGACCTAAGGTGAAAAGTTTCAACAATTTTTGTAGTATACTTGTAGGCCCTTTTTATATGTAAATAACTTAACCTCGGACATATGCTAAAAATTAAGATTTTTCTAAAAATAAAGCAACAGTCTTGGAAATTGATTGCCAGAATCTTAAAGGGCTAGTCGAGAAAAAAGTCGGAAAGACCTTTTCTTTCACATAATGCTGAGAAGATAAGCAAACTTTTGTGATAGTCAGGCATTAATGGGTTAAAAGTCATTAATCAATCATTAATAATTATATCATTAATAAAAACAACTCAAAACCATTGATACTTAGCAGCGCTCATTTAACTTAAGTGCTTGCGAAGAACAGGTGTAAACCGGCCTGCTCCCTCTTCCCCTCCCCTGCATTCCTACAACTGTTTAAATTTGTTAAGCCCCACTTGAGTGCATAGAACGGATTTTCTTATATAGCATTGGTTCGGATCCGGCTTCATTAAGTTTTTGTCATCGGTTAGTGTCGGTTGTGCATTTCAAAAATAACTCTAGCGGCGGAGAAGTTCGAGTCGTGTCAGCCGTTCTTGTTGTTTTCAAAAACTTAAGTAAAGGATTATTTAATTGCAAGTCAATTTTTTTTTGTGCGAAATTGAGTGCATTTTTAAACTAATGAGTGCGGTTTATGTGGTTTAAAACAATAGATTATCGCTTAGCGTTCTTGCAGTTTACGCAGCAAAAACAAAAACAACTTTCTTCCAGAATTTCTAGAGGACTCTAGATGAATAAAATATTTTTTCATATATAAACTGTAAGATTAAAATATTTTTTTTTAGGCTTTTAAGATAATTTCTTCATTAAAGGTGTTGGTGATCTAATTTTTATAGTTAAACAATTTTATAGTTAATTTTTTTCAAATTTATTGCATAAAAATATTTGTTATGAGAAACTGTGGCACAAAACGGAAAAATTACCAAGAAGGTAGTTATGATGATATCCGGAAAAATACTGTGGATAGGCAGATTATAAACATTTAATTTGTAACTGTATCCTGGTGCTTTTAGAAGGGGGGGGGGGGGTTTGCATTCTTAATTATGTTTTGGATTAATCTTGAATTCACAACTTTAACTGAACAAAAATTTGTTACAATATTTCTTCACTAAAACAATTTTGGCAAAACCAAAGCGGAATTACAGGTGTGCTTTGCAACCAAGTGAGACATTGGAAAATGTTAAAAATTTTAATTACCTTTTTAGATTTACTTTTTCTACCCCCACGCGTACTGCAAAGGGTTATATTAATTTTGTCAAGACACATACTTAATAAAAACCAAGAAAAAAAAAACATCAAAAAATTCCTTTTGACTACACTGAGAAAAATTTTACAAGTTTTTGTCAAATTTTTTGTCAAAACATAAAATATGTTTTTTTTTTGTTAATTCTTTTGAATTTTTTGAAGTATGATTTTTTTATGCATAAATATTTCCAATGTTCTCAGAAAATTTTTGACAAAAACTAAGTTTAAATTTTTTAAACCTAGCATTTCTGTGTTTAAATTCAAACTTGCCTCACCAAGTTAAACTTTGATTTTTTGAGATAAGTTATCGGCGTACAAATTTAAACTCAGGTTAGGGCATTTTAAACTTTGTTTAAGCTAACCTTTATTTAAAATTGAGATCAGTTAACGGGCCTCAGCAAATAACGAAAAACAAAACAACAACAACAACAACACTTTGCAACGCACCACGGACACGGAAATTGATTTAAAATTGCAGCAGGAAACAACAACATCAACCGTACAACCAACCCAACCACAACAACAACAACAAAAATAAATATGGCGCACACATCCGAAACGGAAAAATCCAAACATGATCTGCCAGAGCTGACCGGCGGAGGTGGTGGTGTTACCGGCTCACATCTGCTCGGCGGTAGCAACGCAAAATCGGAACATTTTGCTGTCTCCTCAGACGGCATGTCGATTCCACAGTTCTATGCGGGACGCAGTGTATTCATTACCGGTGGCACTGGCTTCATGGGCAAGGTGAGTTAAAAAACATGTTAGTGCAACAAAACAAACAACAACAACAACAACAACAACAACATCAACAACAACAACAATAATAAACAAGCCAAGTAACAACTTTTCGGAAGTAATAAAAAATTTACTGTCAGCACATTTTTGTACACGAAAATGTACAGGCTCTGTGGTTGGTTTTTGTAATGATAATATATGTTCAAGGGTAGAACTTATTATTGACCCTATAACGGTAATAGTTTTAATCTTCAGCTACTTAATCTTCAGCTCCCCACTAAATATTTTTGACCGGACTGGTCTTTACCATGGGTAATTTTAAATTCATGGATTAAGTATAAATGCTCGTGTACGGTAAAGGCACACCTCCATGGTGGCCTTTAGGTAATTAATTAAATCCTTAATTCTATTTTTATTAGGTGTGCCACACTCAGAAAAAGTTTCTCGGAATATGATAAAAAAGGCATCATATTTAGAGAAAAATGGTATAGACTTTGTTCTAGGGAATGCTTTTCTCTAAATGTGATGCTAAAAAAATCTCTAATAATGATAAAAAGCTTCTCTGAAAAAGAGAAAAATATGAAAATATATCGTTTTTAGAGAAAAACCTTTTATTTTTGAGAAAAGATGTGTTTTTATTTATTTCTAAAAATGATAAAAAGCTTCTCGGAAAAAGAGAAATATATAAAAAAATAAAGTTTTTAGAGAAAAAACCTTTTATTTTTGAGAAAAGATTTGTTTTTATTGAAGACGATACTTTCCATAGTGTATTTTTTAACAAAATATAGGAAAAATTTTGCATTTTCAATAAATTTTTCTCTATAAATGAGCATTTTTTTTATGCGAGAAAAATACTTATCATTATAAGAGACATTGAAATATATTCATTTTCCAGTAATGAAGAAATATTTCTTCGAAAATGTGAAAATTTATTCTAATTAAAGAAAATATAGAGAAATTTTTATCGGAGAAAGATATGTGTTTTTTTCTGAGTGCAGTCCAGCCAGTTCTTCTATTTTATTCAAAATTATTCCGTGAATTATTCCGACCTTTTTGTGAACTTCCGGGTATTAAATAGTGGTATGTTTACTAACTTCTCGAAAATTTTTAAAAAAAATCTCACTTCTGTGTATTGCAGTTGACGATTCTGTAGATTAGGAATGTTCATATAGAACATGTGCAATTGATTCTGTTCATTCCAGAGTATTTCAGCTTCGTCTGAAGACTGACACCTCTATTTTATTATTGGCTATTACCCCAATGGAACAGAGGTTGTAAGCTGATAAGCCGTGCTTTCTGTAGACGCCTGTCGTTTTTGCTCAATTCTACTGTCCCCATAGATATATGGATATGGTTTACAACAAGCTTATATAGCTCTGACACTGCGGCTTCTAGCGATGCTTAGTTGGCATACATATTTGTTTTAAAAACCACACCCGCCTAAATTATACCTGCCACGCCAGTGAAAGCAGGTATTTCTGGCATAGACTTCTATGATAACTGTGGAGTCGTAACTAGGCATTTTTCTCTTTCCAGTAGGGACAGAAGTACCAGCTGACGGTACTGCCAGTACCTTCTCCAGTGTTTCTTGATATGACATATTACTGCTGAAAAAGCGCTTAATCATTTGTTTCTGCGATGTACGCATTCTGTTGCTTGAGATGCTGAAGCTACAAAGATTCAGTTCGCTCATACACTCTACTTCATAGTTATAAGCTCTACCTATGCAGGTTACGTCCATGAGTGCGGAACCTGCTGAAGTGACAGATTGACACAGATGTCAGAGAGCACAATCGAGCAGTTGGGCCGATCAATTGTCTCGGTTTCTTCGGCCAGTGACTGGCAGACAGAGATCAATGAAGCATCTCTGACAGGTATTTTGTGTGTGTTTTTTGCTTGTAGGTGCTTATTTTGGACAGCGCCAGAGTCCCACATGCCATGATAAGGTCAAAGTTTCTCACTGAGGTTGCCAGATATTAGTGAGGCTCCATCCCAATACAGCCGGAATTAACCCCTGACTTCAAACCATCCAATAAGTTTGGCACGCTTGACAACTTGGATTAGGGGTTGGATTAGGAGTTGGATTCATCGCAGCCTGTCTGACAAGGATGGCACTATCGGGTGCCAAAATTCCCGTCTTTCTAGCCTGTTGTGGCATAGCAACAGCGTATTAATAAAAATAACTCAACTCCACTCCACTCACGTTTTTTTTGGTGTTGAGTGTTCCCTCAGAAAAAACATCACACACTCCAATACACTCAGTTTTTGTTTATTTCATATTAATAAAAACTGAGATCCCCCAAAAAAAGTTGAGTGTGCTATTTAGCTGCCTGAGTTTTGTTCAATTTATACAAATTTCATATTTGCCATTTATTTTGCATTAAAAACTTTTAAAATACTTGTTTTTTGTTTTAATTTAAAAAAAAGCCTCTTTGCTGTATTTTTTATTTGATTCCGAAGAAAAAGACGAAAATGGAATGCACAAAATTTTATAAAAATTGGCAGGTAACAATTCTTCAAACTCGTTGCAGTTGACTGATTATTCATTGTTTTATTAAATTTTTACTTTTATAAAACTTTTTTTATACCTTTGAATGCTCTTGTCATCCCTAATTGTAAGTTATATACATGTGTTCCACTGAAGCTTTTGCAACTCGGAATTTTTCCGGATTAAATCCTTATTTAACCGTTGGTCTAAAGTTCTTCGACATCTTAAATTAATTTTTAATTAATTATCACTATCACTTGAACTTTCCATTTTATTGTCATTGAAGTGTAGCTTGACACATTCCTATGTGCCTGTCAAGCTGTTCAATGAAATCTTGACATTTTTGTAAACTTGACAAATTTTTCTGATTTATAAAAAAACATATTTATATAAAATGCTTGACAATTGAAAGGGGAATCGTCGTCCTTTCAAAAGTCCGGCAGATAGAACTCTGGTATATGCTTTACGTGATCTAACGTTTAATAAAGAGCAAGAAGAGTCGTATTGAGATCGCTAACAAATTATTTGAGAGTCTTGGTTCTACTCTCATCAAATAAACGAAAACGCCTTATACTGTTTCACACGTTAAACAAAGCTACTTTCATGAGGGAACCCTCAAGCGATGTTTTTTTGCCCTCCGAGTGAAGTGGATTTTATTTAATACGGATTTCACACTCTACTCAACTAAGATCGCAACCTCAAAACGTACACTCAAGCACTCCACTCCACTCGTTCACTCAGTTTTTATTAATTCATCCCATTGTAAAATTTTTTTATACAATGTTTATGGGAGGAGTCACTTCATAGTTATTTAATATAATAAATAACGCATGATTATACAAAATGAATGTAGCTTTTCTATAAACCCTGAATAAGTAGATTTGCAGTGATTTATATCAGTAAACATCCTATAACAGCAATTCTTCCAAATTGAAGCATTTTAAAACGTTTATAACGTTAAATCATATTATAAGTTTGAAATCGGAAGGAAAATTGTTAGTTGGGAGTTTCTTCTCGAGCTAAGAGTCGTCTGTGAACATGCTTATGGCTCATATGAGGTCATAGATAATTTAGTTATCAAAGTTAGTGTGGCAGGAAAGAGTTGCGAAATTGGTAACCAGTGTTGTCTATGTGTTTTAAAAATAAATATTTGTTTGAATTAAATAGAAAAAAATTCCTTTTACGACACTTAGTATTTTTTTTTCTGCTTGCCACTAGCCCTATAAATAATACATTTATTTTCTTTTTACTACTTCTTCAGGTGCTGGTAGAAAAACTGCTACGCTCATGTCCAGATATTAAAAATATCTATCTGCTGATACGACCCAAGCGAGGTCAGGAGGTGTCAGCACGTCTAAATGAAGTACTAAATGCGCCGGTAAATACCGAAATTATCTTTTTCAAAACCTTTTATTTACTAAACAAATTTATGTAAACTAACCTATTCTGCACTCGTTATACCTGCAATACAAATAAACTATTTCAATATTTCATACCAAAGCTCTTTGAGACGCTACGCCGCGAGAATCCCAAGGAATTAAGTAAATTGATTCCAATTTCCGGCGACATAACCTCCGAGCAGCTGGACATATCCGAAAGTGGTCAGGTTTGTACTATTACTTAGCCCCCTTCTTGCTATAGCTTTTATGCATTTTAATTTCTCAACTTAATCCCAAAATTAAGACTCTGCTGTGTCGCACTGTATCCATTGTATTCCACTCAGCGGCTACCGTCAATTTTGGTGAGAAGCTCAAACTATCGGTTACAATTAATATTCTGGGCACAAAACGTCTTGTTGAGCTCTGCCATCGCATGATGTCCTTAGATGTGAGTTACAACCGTTAATTGCAAATATTGAAAATTCTTAAATCGATCTATTACTCACAACTTCAATAGGCACTCATACACGTCTCCACTGCCTACTGCAACTGTGATCGAACTGATGTCTCCGAAGCTATCTACGCACCACCCTATAATCCAGACGACATTATTTCACTCATCCATTGGCTTCCAGAGGATATGCTGGATCAGGTTGGTTTTAACAGGCTCTATGCAGCTGCAGTTCTTTCTTTATTGATTGGGTTTTATATTTATGCTATAGCTCACTCCCACATTGATTGGCAAACGCCCGAATACGTACACATTTACCAAGGCCTTAGCGGAGCATATACTGCTCAAGGAGTCTGGCAATCTACCGGTCGCCATTGTGCGACCCTCGATTGGTGAGTAATGCTCAACTTTTTCAAACAAAGCATGTAACGGATTTATTTTATTCTTCTTTTTAGTGATTGCCAGCTTAAATGAGCCCTTCGCCGGCTGGGTTGATAACTTCAATGGACCCACTGGCTTGGTGTCTGCGGTGGGCAAGGGTCTTTTTCGCACCATCATGTGTGAGAAAAACTGTGTCGCCGATATGGTACCTGTCGATATTGTGATCAATTTAATGATCACTGCTGCTTGGCGTACGGCGACCAGGAAACCTGATAATTTTTCTATATATAACTGCTGCACCGGACAAAGACATCCAATAACGTGGGGCGAATTTGCCAAATTCGCCGTGCACAACGTACGAAAACATTCATTGGGTAAGTGCGCTAGCTTAAGGAAAATTCAAGAAATGTTTTCAAAAATATACGGATACAATATGAGAAATCGTTGAATGTTGTTGATTTCAGCAGTTGATAGTTCATCTAGGTTGTAAAGAAAGGTTTACCTAGCCTGCTCATTCAAGAATTTGCAAAAACAGGGCAAGCCCTTAAGAAGTGTATTAACGTTTCTTTATCATTAGGGTCAAGGTATCATAAAGTAGACCAGAGTTTTTTGCAGGGGTTGGTAGTCTTTCCCAACTTCTACCAGCCCTTCCGCTTTTAAGGTCTCAAGGGATGAACTTGGTCTGGCCAGTTGATCTGCCTTTTCTTTACCACAAATGTTACAATAATCTGGAACTCATATTACTGTAATGTCCAGATGGGGACTTAACAAAGCAAACTTCTCTTTGCATTGTTTGACTTATTTAGAGTTGGGTTTTAATGGCTTTGATAGTGGCTTCAGTGTCTGACAATGAATGTCAGACATGCTTATTTTATCGCAAGGTGGTCTACCTGAAAAACGCTTGCTGAATGCGGTGGCGAAAATATTCTGCCACACCTTGTATCTCTGAGTATATACTGGCTCCAACTCTGCAATTATTATTGAATCCATCAATGTAAAAGGTTATGTAAAAAACAAGATCCAGTACCTAATAAACAATAATTAATGTAGCTGTTAACGTGTTCATTTCCAATAATAAACCCCATTGCACAATTCTACCCGGTTTTGATACTTTATTGTGAATGTCCTTCTAAAATCGAGCTTGTCGAGATGTCATATTCCGTATTGGAAGCTACTAGTTCCAGTGGCAACAAACTATGTATGTAACTGGGCCCATATGACTTGCTACTCTAGTTGCAGGACTCTCAGAGTCTGTCTGAGCGGACCCGGCAATTTTTTTTGGTGACCCACCTTAGTGTTTATCTATCTCCTTTATCTCTCGTAATATTCGGCAGTCATAACGCTTAGTAGTTACCCATGGCCTCTCTTAAAGTTGATTTTGACTTTTTGGGTCAAGTGAACTTATGACCTAGAATATTTTTAGGAAAAAATTTAAAAAATTTAAATATGTTTTGAAAGGAATTATCTGTCGGCGTAGTTCTAGGATGAAAAATGCTTTAAACATTTTTAAGTAAAGGCCTCCATTGACCGTAACAGTATAATCGTTTTCTTCAAAAAAATGAGGTCCGGCAATGAATCTTGCAAAAACTGCACACCACACTGTTATGCGAAGTGAATGCAATTGCGTCTCATGGATTATTTGTCGGTTAGAATCATTCCATATTGCACAATTTTGTGTATTAATATTGCCGTTTAGGTCAGTCGGCCTCGTCAAACATAAAAATGCAGTTCGAGATGTTTTTGTCCTATTGCGTCATTTGAATCATCTTCTTGCAAAATTCCAAGTGAACAGGGATGTCTGCTGAATTAAGTTTGTTTGTCAATTGAATTTTGTAAGGGAATAAGTTCAAATCTTTGTGCACAATTGTTTGCACTACCTGCTGATACCCACTTGAGCAGATAAGTTTTTGTCGAAAATTCAGAGTCGGCTTGTTTCAGGCCCAATGATTGTTTCCTGGGTCTGAACTGAATGATCTCGATGGTATGGCCTTCTTGTGATTGTTCCACGCTATGAAAAATTATTAAGCAGCTTCATTATAGTTCAGTGGTGACCGTAGCATGCAGGTCAAGTGGGTGGCTTACCATGTTCGGAGCCCAAATTCGATCCCCAGTCGCGGCAAGTTTTTTTCAATAAAAAAATTTTTGTGATCGGTCACCACCTCTCTGCAGACAATGGCAAACCTCAGAGAGTAAATAATGCCATGTAAAGCTTCTTGAGAACATGAACTTTAGTCGTTCGGAGTCGGCATAAAACATGTTGGTTTAGTTCTCGGTCAATTGTGTGCAAACATTTAATAACACACACAACACAATTGATCATTAGAAGCTCGGTCAAAGTCCTTTCTGAAGGGCTGAAATGGCCAATTTGTTTTTTTTTGTTTTATTTTTTTTTCATTATAGTCCATCTGCTAGGAAGAGTGCCGCTTTTAACTTGGGTAATCAGATGACTTGTTTACATTTTAGTACCGTTCGGGCTGTAGTCGTTTTGCTTTCTAGCACTTTTACAGCCGCTTGGCTTTCTACAAAAATTGTTATCCTTGTGGGGGTTAGATTCTTGCTGTGAATAACCTGTGCTGTTTTTCAATTGCATAAAATTCTGCCTGAAAAACACTGCGGTGATCAGAAAGTTTGTACGACTCCTTGATCTGTAGCGTTTCGCAGTACACCCCTGATCCTGTTCCTTTCTCCATTTTGGAGCCATCAGTGTAGAATTGGAGATTACCAAAAGGTTCTATGGACGTATCTTCCCATTCTTGTCTGCTGGAAATGGATGTGGTGTATTAAGTATCGTGAATCCCACCCTAGGTGTGATGTAGTCGGTTGTTCTTTTTGATTCCTCAGTTCCATATAGATTCAGAATAGATACATGTCCGAAGGTGTTGTTTTTCCAGGCTTGTGACTCTCTACGACGAATCGCGCTCTTGGTTGCCGATGCGTGTTGTGCACTACACAGGTTAGTATCGTTCAGAGATTTTCTAATGAGCAGATCTTATATTCTATCCAGCGTTTTCATCAGGAACGATAAGAAACTGATAAGCCTGTAATATTTTGGTGTAGAGTGTATCAGTTTGCCTGCTTTGGGAATGAAGACTACTCTCACTTCTCTCTACATTTTCGGAACATAGCCTGTCCTAAGGCATCATGCATCATGGCCGGCAGGATTCCATCTGGTCACGCCGATTTGTAGGGTTTGAAGGATCCTATCGACCATTCTACAGATGACCTTGTGATAATGCTGGGGAGTTCCTGCAAGAGTTCTGGGAAAGATCTCTAAAGATTCTGTATCATTTCCGGGTTGCTCCGGTAGCTCCATTTTGATCCGGATCTTTGTAACCCGGAAAATGAGTTTCCATGAGTAGCGATAGTGTTTCCTGGCTGGATTCTGTCCATGAACCGTCAGGCTTCTTAAGGTATCCCGGGACCGACGGGTCTTTGGATAGCGTCTTACGAAGCCTGTTCGCTTCACTTGTGTCCACAACAGACTCGCAGAAATTCGTCCATAATGTTCGCTTTGCTATTCTTACATCTCTTGTGTAGGCATTCAATTTGGATCTATAGTTAATCCAGTCCTGCTCTAGCTTGCTAAAAAGGGCTTTCCGGTGAAGTTTTCTGACCTCCGTCCGTATCTTCTTAAGATCACTTGTCCACCAGCTTGCACTGGTAGGTTTGCGACATTGAGACTGGGGGCAGAATTTTTTGAATGCCTTGTTAATTTTTTTTCGTGATAAACTCGACTGCATTGTCAATAGATGCGTCGTCGGAAGAATATTCTGTGTCTGAATCTGCAACATTGTTGTCGATCTAGACTGAATAACTTTCTCAGTTTGTTCTCACGGGGTTCCTAAATTGTTTCCTTATATGAGGGTCACAGTTAATAGTGAAGAGAATCTTACGCTACGTCGCCATTGCAGGATCTAGGGAGAAAGAACATGTTTTTCGCTAGTATACAGCTCGTATACAGCTAGTATACAGCTCCTTAACTTACCTTCAATTGTAGAGTGAAACAGGTTAAAAAATAATGTAAAATACAATAAAAAATAAGACATATAAATGACACAGAAAAATAATATAATTCTTTTTTGTAGCAGCTTTTATCAATCACCCTCGCAAACATAATTTATAATTAAACGCTATAAGGGAATATTATAATCGATACGATGGTTATCTGACTATAGATTCTCTCTAGACCTCCAACTTTGTTGAAATTTTCATTTTAGTGACAAAAACAGCCAGAATTCTTTACTCCACGAAAGAATTGATTTTTCTTGCAGTATAAAATCGAAGATTTTGCTAACAACTTTGATAGTTCCAATGCTTATTTTCTTATTTTTAATTCCAGAGGGCTGTCTTTGGTATCCCACCAATGTGCTACGCATGAATCGTCCGCTAAATATTGCGCACGGCTTTCTGGTGCACTACATTCCAGCCTACATTTTTGACATGCTGGCACGTCTGATGGGCAAGAAGCCATTGTAAGCTATTAATTGTTAAATTTAGACATTTTTTAATTATAACTTTTCGTTTTATAGCATGGTCAGCATTCAGAATAAAATCGACAAAGCTGTTGAATGCTTGGAATACTTTACCACGCATCAGTGGCGCTTCAAGGATGACAACGTACATGCACTGCTGAATACGATGAGTCAAAGGGATCGTGATACGTTTGTCTTCGATGTGAGCTCAATTGATTGGGAGAAGTATATAGAGCGTTATGTGCTCGGATTTAGGCAATTCCTATTCAAACAGAGACCCGAGTCCTTGCCGGCGAGTAGAAAACGCATGATGCGGTGAGTGTAATTAAAGTGACATGTGATATATGTAAACGTTAACTTCTCTGCTTGGACAGATTATATTATCTGCATCAGCTGACAAAGGTGCTGACGGTGATCATAACGTGGCGTTTTCTGATGTCGCGTTCAAAACGCCTCAACGATTTGTGGACGGCTTTACTGCAAAATATTCTGAAGCTGGTGCGACAAAATATTCTGAATTTTAGTTAAAATTTCTTTTTTACGCCTGCTTATAAAACTTGAATTAATTATTGAAATATTTAAATTTAAATATTGAAATATTTTGTTTTAAATATTTAAAACAAAAAAAAAAAAAAATATTAAAGTGAAGAAAAAAACTACTAACTAAATATAAGTTTGTAAATGCGACGGGAAATGATTTGTATTTAGTTTGTTTTTTAAATAATAGCAATTCTTATGTTAACATTTATTACGCATGAAATTATTTGTAAATTAAAAAAAAATATTGAATGTATTTGTAAAATTAACAAAAAGCAAAATTCAAATTAATTTATTTGTCATTAATATAGACATTTTTTTAAAAAATATAATTTTATGAAGTAAGCTTAACTACTGCTTTTTATGGCTTATTATATGAACATATAAATATAATGAAAATAAATCTTAAGATATTAGCGCTAAAAAAAATTTATAAAATTTTTGGATTCTAAATAACTAAATTAAAGCATAAGTAGAAATTAATTAAATAAAATTGATAAAAAAAAAATTGAAATTTCTAATACAAAAAGAATACTTGTTAATAGGTTGAAAGAAATAATTTATTTAAAGAAAAATTACGAAAAAACTATTTAATTTATTTTAAATTTTTGTGTTTTCTTTTTATTTTTTTTTGGTTTGTCAAATTTATAATATAAGTTTAAAAAATAAATAAAGAATAATAAAATAAAACAAAACACACACAATAAATAATAAAAATATTATGTATTTAACTTATAAAGAAAATAAAATAAATAAATAAACTAACAAAAACATGTATATGACATAAGTTATTAAGTAGCAATAAAATTAAATAATTCATTTTTAATTGAATTGAAATATTTTTCAAGCAAAACTAGCAAAAAATTTAACACAAACAATTAATTTTATTTAAATTTATACTTAGAAAAACTAACAAAATAAATATGTATGCATAAAATTATTATAAAAAAAAAAACAAAAATAAAATAGAAAACTTACAGCGCTAGAAAAACGGTTACAAATAATCAAAACAAAAAAATAATTATTTATTAAACTTAATTAATTCATTCCATCCCGTAATAAAAGAAAATAAATAGCAGAAAATGGCATAAGTAACCGAAAAAACAACAACAATAACAAAAACTTACATGCAAGCTTTATGCTTATAAAGACAAACATATACACACACACATACACTTATGCACACAGCCATACATGCATACCAATACAAAGGCAATAAAATAACTGCTATTTTAAATATTTTTTGCGACATTTTTGTATTATTTTTAATTGTTATAATTTTTAAATTTTTACAAAATTTTGCCGCATATTAAATTCACTCAATTCGACTTACTTAATTTTTTAATAATAATTGCCTAAACGAACCATCTTCCTCCCTGGTTTTAATCAATTCTTAAACAAAATTCTAAGAATTAATTCGAAATAAGTTCAAAATTTTTATTTAAATTTTTAAATAAATTAAAATTTTAAAATTTTTAAAACTAGACAATTTTGTATATTATTAATTCGAATTTTAGTTCTGAAATTATTAAAAAAAAAATTCTGAATTTATATTTTTACTCAATTTTCCGTATGTTTGTTGTTGTTCGTTCTCTTTACCTAAACTTTCAGCCAAATATAAAAAAAAACTTCGTCCCAATTTTTATTATTTAAGCAAATAATTTTAATATTATTTTATTTTTTAAATATTATGCATGTATAAAACTTTATATGTATATTTTTTATTAAACGAAAAATATCGAATAAAGTGGGTTTGTAATTAACAGCAAAGCAAAAGCATTGCTTTCATTGAATTTTTTAAGACAATAAATTCGTGAAAATATTTCAAGCTTTTTTGCGGTTTAACTATATTACTAGCGATTCCTAGCATTGATGCACTCTTTTAGTATCAGCATTTTTGTTAGAACGCTTTTGTTAGAAATGTGGGCTTCGTCTCCAGATTTGGGCTTCTAAATATGTAGCAAAAATGAAGCACTTGCGAACGGACTTTGAATTTTATCCAAATGGAGCAGAACTGCGTTATCAGTTACGCCCAGACCGCACACGCACTGATTAGAAACAACTGTTCTTATACAAAGAGCGATGTCCTTATGCAAATTTAACAATGGCAGTGATACCCAGGTATATGAAAATCCAGTGGATCTGCATTCTCGCTTTGAAGCTATTATTGAATTTGTAGACAAGATTGTTTGAAAACTAAGGAAGCAATTCGCTTTGATATTAGATATATTTATTATGTATGCATGAATATATTTCATTAATATACAATTTATAAAGTTTATAATTATTTAAAAATAAACAAGACATTTTATTGTGAAGTGTTCTTAAATAGAGTTTTAGAATAATGTTTAGTGATTACAAAAGCAACTCATTACTCAGCCTAGGCTATGAATTAATATCATCATATGACAAAGTCAAAATATTTGCTTTTATTTTTGGATAGAGAAATATAAAGACTTGATACCTTTTTTGGAATCGCCTTCTACATTATTTCTTTTTTTTTTTTAAGAAAACATAAAAAGGCACGAGCAATTCAGTATGTTTTTGTTTTTGTTTTAGTTCAACATTTAAAGCCAAGACTACTTCTTATTCTTTGTTATTTTTAATTACTATTTTAAACAATGTTGTTGTTTTTTACAGAACACAGAGACAAAAACCAAAAACTTACTTAAAAGTTACTCAAAAGTAAGTAATGCAAAAACTAAAAAAGTTGGTTTTTTATAAAAAAGTTGTTTTTTTTTAAACAATAAATAAAAATACGAACTAGTTAGAGCAGCATTCATTTTATATTTAAAGCTTGTAAAGCTGCATAGTAAAGGGTTCATGTTTTTGAGCATTTTAGCATAGTATACATAGTGAAAAAAATTAAGAAAAGTGTATACCATTTGGCTATTTATGGGCGAAAATAATCACCAGAGAATTGTTTTTTTGTGTGTTTTTGACAGCTAGTTTGATTTTTTGGAGAAATATTGTCTGGTTTAGCATATTTGAAAGCTCAAAAGTGATTTTAACAACTTAAGGAATTAATCTTTATTTTGACAATTAAGAAATTAACTAAATCTTAGCCTGCTCAGTGTTATATACTCCAACTTTTCAATCGTTTTTGAGCGTATTTTTTTTATTTAAAAATTAATCTGTTGTTTCATTAAATAAAAAGTAAAATATATCGTTCTCGTTTATTTACAATTCCAAGCTGAACTGCAAATACTTAACAAACATTTAAAACCTTTGCCTAAGTCAAAATCTTACTGAATTCTTAGTCCTCTTTTTTAACTGATTTACGTCTATTATGCTTCTTTTAATATTTTTGCTGTTTTCTATAGAATTCGTCTGCTATATTTGCTTTTTATCGGCGATAACGTCCTAGATACGCTTTGCAATTGGGGCAAGTATGATGCACATCCATGCATTCGTCAATGCAACACGGGATCAAGCAGCAACCCAGCCAGCAACTATAAATAGAAAAACGAAGTAATTTAGTTAAAAGTAATAAAATCGAATTAAGGTACAGGCATCGCTATCTCACCCCAGTAAAGCAATTACAAATCCTGATAAATAGGCAATCATTCCGGGTTCAGTGCGTGTGCTTGTCTCTATTTCTGCATGACATGATGGACAGATCATGTGAGTGGCAGCGCGTCCGATGGGCACAACAGTTGTTACAATTGTGGCATTTGTTGTGGTCGTAACGGGCGCATTTACGGGTGTAAAGGGACCAACTGGCTTTACGCCACCGACTGCCTCCTGATAGGATGGTGGTGCGGACGGTGGTGGAACGTATGTGTATTGAGGTGGTGTTGGACCGCCGGATTTACTCATTTTGAGTAGCCTTTTTTTTTAAAAACTGTGCTAGCTATTAAGTGAATGTCTTCTCTTGTGCTGTTGATGCTGTTATGATATACCTGTGCTAAGAAAAGACAAAAAATTGTTAACACTTTGAGGGCAATAATAATTAAGAAATTCTTAAAACGCATAGCTTTTTTCACAAAAATTATGAATGATTCATGTTCCCCTTGTATTTTTACATGTCATTTACGACATATTTTCTTGGTTCATGTATCTTGTACACATATTTTAAGAATTTTAAACACTAGGCTTATGAAATATGCATGTTCTCGTGTTTTATTCATTTATCTATTTTGTACATAGATATAAAGAATAGTTCATGTGATTGTAATATTAACAATCGGCCTCAAAGTTTGAATGAACGTTTAAAAGTATTTTTATGTATTTTTTTCATATGTTGAAATGTTTTTGTACGTTTGTTGAAATGACTGTCTTGTTTAAGCACTAGTTTTTAAATGTGTTTTGCTATAATTATCTTATCGTTGCCAGTAGCTCAGTGTAAATGTGCTAGACTGGCATGCGAAGGACGTAGGTTCGTATCCCAGCTGTGTAATTATCAAACATTTTAATTTAAAAATTTAAATTTTAATTCTGTTTCATTAACTGTTTGGTCAAAAATAATCTTCAAAATAAGTTTGCTTACGATCTTGGAAAAAAAATGTAGGTACATATCATTTTTTATAAAAAAAACAAAAACATTTTAAATAAAATAAATTCTTTGTTAGTCGTGACGGTATTTGAACTTCCATAACAGTGATAAAATTTCAATAAGTACGTTTTTAACTGGGTTTCGTGTTCTATAGACCAACAGTCCACCGACTGTTGATTTGAAAGTTCCATTTGTTGGATGGAATTTATGAGTGAAATCTGTTATTTCACCCCATGATTTGTTCGATATAACAGCATTTTTTCCTTGGATGCACATATAGGCTTTCGACTGCTAATTCTCTATCCGAGTTCAGCTTGTCTATAAGAAGTTTATTTCAAGATCATTCCAAGGTCACAATTAAAAAAATAACAGCGAGACGATGTCCAACTTCTTGATATATTGGTTTTTGATTTGCTGATTCTGAATAAGAGTTCAATTTTTCTACATAAAGGTCATTCTAAGGTCAACTTAAAAAAAAAACAGAGGTACGATGACCAATTTCTTGATATATACATTTTTGGTTTTCTGATTCCCAAGTCCAGGTCAATTTGTCTATATAAAGGTCATTTTAAGGTTATGACTTGGTTAAGATGTAAATAAAATTGAGATACGATCACCAACATCCTGAAATATGGGTTTTTTGGGTCGCTTCAAGGTCATTTCAAGGTCAATCTCAGGCCAAAATGAAAGAAAAACCAGAGAAACGATGACGAATCTCCTGATATATAGGTTTTTTGGGTCGCTGATTCCGAGCCCGAGGTCAGTTTGTCTATATAAAGTTCATGCCTAGGTCAAAATTAAAAAAAAGCTAGGTCAAAATGAAAAAAATGAAAAAAAAAACAGAGATACGATGGCCAACTTCTTGATATATAGGGTAAAAATGAAAAAACAGCGATACGAATACCAACTTTCTGATATATAGGTTTTTTGGGTCACAAGTTCAGGTCAGCTTGTCTAAATGAAGGCCATTTCAAGGTCATGCCTGGGACAAAATGAAAAAAAAACAGAGATACGATGATCAACTTTCTGATATATAGGTTTTTTGGGTCACTGATTCACAAGTAGAGGTCAGATTGTCTAAATGAAGGTCATTTCAAGGTCATGCCTGGGACAAAATGAAAAAAAAAGATATACGATGACCAACTTCCTGATACAAAGGATTTTGGGGTCGCTGATGCCGTGCCCGAGGTCAGTCTGTCTATATGAAGGTCATTTCAACGTCATTCCCAGGTCAAAATGAAAAAAAAGACCAGAAATACGATGACCAACTTCTTGATATAAAGATTTTTGGGTCGCTAATTCCGAGTTCGAGGTCAGTTTGTTTATATGAAGGTCATTTCAAGGTCAAAAAAAAAAAAAACGGATATAAGATGTCAAATTTGCTGATATATACTTTTTGGGTCGCTTCAGGTGTAGTTTTTAAACTTTTTTATTTCAATTGAATAAATATTGAAGACAAAGCATCATTTTGATGACAATTACAAATAGTTGGACCGTTTTTAGAGCATTTTGAAATAAAATATTTTCAATGATTCAAATAATTGCTAGAATATTAATTAAAAGGAATTTAATTCTAAATTAATGTTGACAACTAATTTAATCTTTAATGCGACTGACATTTGAACTATTTGTTTATGACTAAATATTAGATAAGATTTTACAGTGGCGAAAAATGAACTACTTGTTGCTCATGTGTTAATTCAAAATAAAACGTCATCAAAAAGAAACAGTTTGATTTTTGTTTGAATTTTCATCTCTTAATTATTTATAATATTCAAAAGTAAATAATATCAATATGAAGATGTTTTAAATTTTTCATCTTTTTTCCCCCTTAGAAACTATTACAATATTTAAGAATGATGAGTTTTTATAGTTTTTTAAAGATTTTAAGTTTAATAATTAAAGTTTAATTCCTGTTCGGAATTGTTTCGCTGACGTAAAATCAATCTTAACGATGTTAAAAATGTATCGTTAACTTTTATTACTTGACAATAACAGAAAACAAGAGTTTAACAAAATAATAAATTCAAACATTTTTTATTTTTATACACATAAAAACTAGCTAAATAGATACTACTTAGCCATAGAACTTTCAAAATAGCCTTAAGCATAAAATCGATTTTATTTCGATTTTAAAATTAAAACAAAAGATTAAAAGCCATAAATTATTCAAAAATAAATTTATGCGTGCTCTGACTTTGAAAATATACGCACAGTTATTGAAAAACAAAGAAAACCAAAGAACAAAAAGAAACAAAAACAGACAACATTTTCAATACAATTCGTGTAAAAATAGCAAATCTCACAATAGTGTTGTGTATTTCGAGAGATTGTTTGCAATGACTCAGACAATAAGACAAACAACAAGTTGGAAACGAAAGAACTATGATAAAAACAAAAATTCTAAAAATGACAGCATAAAAAAGCGCAAATCAGAAAATGTAGTGAAACAAAATAAAAAAAAAAATCCCAAAGCAATCAAACGGAAGCATTGATAGATGTAGGCTGCGTAAAGTTGGGAAGGTAGATGAAACGGCGGCATGAGAAATGAGAACAGCGGGCAGAGGTGTGCTGCTAGAGAAACAAGCTCAAGAGACTGCTAATCAACAAAGTTTCATTGAGAAAAATTCGTTTTGAAAATGCTTATTTTTTTTTTTATTTATAAATTGTATTTTATTGAAATTACAAAAAGAAATTACAAAAATTTCAGCAGAAATGATACGAGTTTTAAAAATGAAATAAAAAATGCAACGCTGTTCTAAAAGATACCGATACAGTCGCATTAAAGTTTCTAATTCCAAGTTATGAATGTTACTGTGATGACGTGTCTTTGTAAAGAAGATAGAAGTGATTTTTCTTTACATTTTAAACTCTGAGTACGGAATTCATATGAAAAACATCAATTAAATGTTATACTTTTGTAGAATTTATGAAGTTTTTCAACAATTTTATATGACGTCAATTAGTGGGTTATGGACGGAAAAAGCCTGTTCTATGACGTGTTTGAACCAATGTCGTCACTGATAAGTATCAACAAATTTTCGGTGCATACTTTTAGGCTGAACTTTTTTTGCGTAAAGTTTGATAACCACGGTAATAGCCTAATTATAGTTTGAGAGATATTAGATGCGGAGCATGACTTACAAAAAAACGATATATTTTCTATGCATACTTTCAGGCGGAACATTTTTTCTTGATTCCAAATCCAAGGTCAGTTTGTCTATCTGAAGGTCATTTCAACGTCATTTTCGGGTCAAAATGAAAAAAGTAGAGATACGATGACCAACTTCCTGATACAAAGGATTTTGGGGTCGCTGATGCCGTGCCCGAGGTCAGTCTGTCTATATGAAGGTCATTTCAACGTCATTCCCAGGTCAAAATGAAAAAAAAGACCAGAAATACGATGACCAACTTCTTGATATAAAGATTTTTGGGTCGCTAATTCCGAGTTCGAGGTCAGTTTGTTTATATGAAGGTCATTTCAAGGTCAAAAAAAAAAAAAACGGATATAAGATGTCAAATTTGCTGATATATACTTTTTGGGTCGCTTCAGGTGTAGTTTTTAAACTTTTTTATTTCAACTGAATAAATATTGAAGACAAAGCATCATTTTGATGACAATTACAAATAGTTGGACCGTTTTTAGAGCATTTTGAAATAAAATATTTTCAATGATTCAAATAATTGCTAGAATATTAATTAAAAGGAATTTAATTCTAAATTAATGTTGACAACTAATTTAATCTTTAATGCGACTGACATTTGAACTATTTGTTTATGACTAAATATTAGATAAGATTTTACAGTGGCGAAAAATGAACTACTTGTTGCTCATGTGTTAATTCAAAATAAAACGTCATCAAAAAGAAACAGTTTGATTTTTGTTTGAATTTTCATCTCTTAATTATTTATAATATTCAAAAGTAAATAATATCAATATGAAGATGTTTTAAATTTTTCATCTTTTTTCCCCCTTAGAAACTATTACAATATTTAAGAATGATGAGTTTTTATAGTTTTTTAAAGATTTTAAGTTTAATAATTAAAGTTTAATTCCTGTTCGGAATTGTTTCGCTGACGTAAAATCAATCTTAACGATGTTAAAAATGTATCGTTAACTTTTATTACTTGACAATAACAGAAAACAAGAGTTTAACAAAATAATAAATTCAAACATTTTTTATTTTTATACACATAAAAACTAGCTAAATAGATACTACTTAGCCATAGAACTTTCAAAATAGCCTTAAGCATAAAATCGATTTTATTTCGATTTTAAAATTAAAACAAAAGATTAAAAGCCATAAATTATTCAAAAATAAATTTATGCGTGCTCTGACTTTGAAAATATACGCACAGTTATTGAAAAACAAAGAAAACCAAAGAACAAAAAGAAACAAAAACAGACAACATTTTCAATACAATTCGTGTAAAAATAGCAAATCTCACAATAGTGTTGTGTATTTCGAGAGATTGTTTGCAATGACTCAGACAATAAGACAAACAACAAGTTGGAAACGAAAGAACTATGATAAAAACAAAAATTCTAAAAATGACAGCATAAAAAAGCGCAAATCAGAAAATGTAGTGAAACAAAATAAAAAAAAAAATCCCAAAGCAATCAAACGGAAGCATTGATAGATGTAGGCTGCGTAAAGTTGGGAAGGTAGATGAAACGGCGGCATGAGAAATGAGAACAGCGGGCAGAGGTGTGCTGCTAGAGAAACAAGCTCAAGAGACTGCTAATCAACAAAGTTTCATTGAGAAAAATTCGTTTTGAAAATGCTTATTTTTTTTTTTATTTATAAATTGTATTTTATTGAAATTACAAAAAGAAATTACAAAAATTTCAGCAGAAATGATACGAGTTTTAAAAATGAAATAAAAAATGCAACGCTGTTCTAAAAGATACCGATACAGTCGCATTAAAGTTTCTAATTCCAAGTTATGAATGTTACTGTGATGACGTGTCTTTGTAAAGAAGATAGAAGTGATTTTTCTTTACATTTTAAACTCTGAGTACGGAATTCATATGAAAAACATCAATTAAATGTTATACTTTTGTAGAATTTATGAAGTTTTTCAACAATTTTATATGACGTCAATTAGTGGGTTATGGACGGAAAAAGCCTGTTCTATGACGTGTTTGAACCAATGTCGTCACTGATAAGTATCAACAAATTTTCGGTGCATACTTTTAGGCTGAACTTTTTTTGCGTAAAGTTTGATAACCACGGTAATAGCCTAATTATAGTTTGAGAGATATTAGATGCGGAGCATGACTTACAAAAAAACGATATATTTTCTATGCATACTTTCAGGCGGAACATTTTTTCTTAAAAAATAAAAGCACTGTAATATCCAGAAAGAACAGTTTGAGCGATATTAGGTGCAGAGCGTGGCACTTGCGTTTTATATATCACGATGAAACTCAGAGTATATATTTGAAATGAAAACTTGAAATTTAGAGTAATTGGATTAATTTTGTATGAATTTTTAAGAGATTTTTCGTCACTTTGTATAGGTGAGATATGGTATGGCATCGAATATGGAGTTTTTATTAGAATTTGGTAAATTTTACTACTGCAAACATATGCTTAGTTTTGACATGAAATTTCAGAGCCTAAAATATTGCATTTTAGCTACTTTTACGAAATTTTTTGATAAAAACATGTCGAAAGAACAGTTTTTTTGTATTTTGTCATTGTCAAACAAAAATTATTGACATGATGTTGATATTTCTCACTAGAACTTATAAAAACTTAATTTCGTATAAAAAATTACTTTTTACTTGAAAACTAGACTAAAGCGTGCATATTTGCAAAATCTCAAGTAATAACATGAATTTTAACTTATTTAAAGAGATTTTACCATTTCGAAAAATACAAAAATAATTGACATCATTTTGATATTTCTTATAAAAAATTACCACTGAAAATTACTTTTTAATTGAAAACTAGACTAAAGCGTGCATATTTGCAAAATCTCAAGTAATAACATGAATTTTAACTTATTTAAAGAGATTTTACCGTTTCGAAAAACACATTTTGTATGGCATGTAGGTGTTGTTTTCATTGTATTCGGTTCATTTTCAAACTAAAGCGTTATTTCTATAATAGAATTTTATACAAGAACAAGCATTGAAATACTAGTGAGCACAAATATTTATTGTAGTTTTATGTGCTTGTCAGAGACTAATACTTAAAAATTTTTGAGGATCCCAAAATCGAAAAAAGAAGTAAAATCAAATTAAGCCCTCTGGAGAGTACTGACAAGATTAAAAATTGTAAATAATATGAAGTTATTTACATGAAATTATAGCAATATCGTCCTTCTTCTGAAGACTAGATTCTCTAAAAACTCAAAGGATTGGTATCTAGAATCTTTAGAATGGATCAAAGGTTTCAGAATGGGTCAAAGATAACTTTTATCAAAACTAATTTCCACAAAAAAAAAAAAAATGGGGTTGACTAAGGGTTTGTGCTCCTAACACCACAAGACCCCAAAATTCATATTTTGCTCTATTGAAAACTAAAGTTTTTGCATCTGAAACATATGTGACTATTATCTGCACATAAAATATAGATGGGACTTGACAACTATGCTGTGCAGATTTACTGTTTTTATATTGGGAGCTTGATCGACTATTGTCGGCACTTTTGAACGAACAAAATATGGTCAGAAGTCGAGAATGAGAGTATATGACAAACGCTTCCAATAATTTGGTGGAATTTTTATCTCGTTTTTTGCCCAAATTTTTCTTTATTTCATCATTGCGCAAAAGTGCGCTTTAGAGACTCGATATTTGGTTGTCAAGTAGGGCAAACCACACCCTCTAACATAAACCACAATTTGTAATCTTATGGATACAGGTCTGGGCTACCCGTTTGCCAATGATCCGTGGAAATGAAGTCCGGTACACTGTTTGATAATCACTCTTGAGTCTATTAAGCCTTATGGGCCGCAGCAGCACTTTTCAACAAGATCGACGGCTTCTTTTGAAATATTGTTGTGTTGAGAGACTTCACAACCAATTCCAAAACATTCCTTTTGCACAAAAATGAAGCTTCATCAATTACAAGCTTCAACATAAAGCTTTATCAAGCTTCATTATCATAGGCAACTTCCCTTCAAACCATTATAGAAGGCTGGTGGTGACCTCTCTGATCTTTCGGAAATAGTTCTGATGCAAGCCGTGATGGCTTTCGATTTTAGTTTGCGTTATTCCTTTAAGGTGCCCGGTGTGTCTTTTGTATGCTCTGAGCCCCAAGTCATATTTAAGAATGCGAGAGATTTATTGCAAAGAGATATTCATTTCCCACGACAAGATTTTTTGCTTTCGCAGCGGTTACCCCAAACAGCATACTTAAAATCAGCGCCAAGATTTTCAATTGGATTGAGGTCAGATAATTCAACGGACTCAATTGACCATAATTTAAATTTCACAAATCCAAAACTATTATTTTTCAGTAGCTGGTGTGTTTCGGTCCATTTCTTGCTGGAAATAACATTTCACCGGCACGTTTTCTTTAAAAAATGCCAGTATATTGACATAAGCCTGCTGATTCATGAACCAAAACCACCGTAGGAGACTCCTTTCGCGTTTTGTCGTAAGTCGTGCGACGAGGTTAACCGTATTATAACATTTAATAGGAGTCGGAAGAGGGCCTCTTTGGACTTTTGGGACTTTTTCAGCGGACAAATTTTTCGAAACATAAGTTACACATCTAAGAAACGCGTACGAAATAAGTATAAAGACGTGTCATTCGACTTATGAAATTGAGCGAGTACTGGAAAAGGGGTGGGTCACCTCCCATACAATTACAATTTTTGATATCGAAAGCTTTGGAACTAAATGTCCCATTACTATGAAACTCATTACGAAGTAAATAATTGAACAGGTCTTTTTTTCTGGAAAACTGGCATGGGCATTAGAAAATGGGGCGTGGATCCGCCTCTGAACATGAAGGTTTTTAAATTAACAACGTGTTCTTAACCCTTATTCGGCACACGGGGATCATTTCAATCTTTTTTGATTTTGAAGAAGCTAAAAACAAAAAAAAACAAGTCAAATTATTTTGTAGTTTATTTTTAATGACGTGTGCCGAGTGCGTTTTACCAGAGAAGAATGCCGAATAAGGCTTAACAAACACTTAAATATCTTCGTAGTAAAATTAAATATTTTCATATTCCATTCCAATAATTTCGGCCTAATCCCTTCGGAAAGATAGCACTATGGACAGTCCAAAATCTCTGGTAGATAATGTTATTTTTCTGGTAGGTTTTGTCGTGTTAACAAAAAATGTTCTATACTTGAAATTTGCCGGACACCCCCAAAATCTGGACTTACGGTAAATAAGACCGATTTTGCCTGCTTTTGCCCACTTTTTGGCATATAACGCACCCAATTTCCAACCGATTTTAAAAATTAAATCGGATCCTAAAAGACGAAACTTTTAATTTTTTCGGCTTTTCCCAATTTTGACGATTTTGCCATACACTAAATTATATAGAGACCACACTAGCTCTGCATGGATTTATAAAATATATTTAATAACAACAAAACGCAATTTTTAAAAATCGATCTTTAAATGAGAAAGTTATTGAACTTTTCATGAAAAGAGGTTTTTTCCAAAAATACCTCTGTGGTATGACATACAGTACATACATCCCATACAAAATTGATACAAAAATAGGAGTGCTGCTATGATAATGAAATTTTGTTTTCTTGGTTAGTTACATAGCTAATAAAAAACAAGTAAAGAAAGTCTAAAGTCGGTCTAGGCCGACTATGAAATACCCTAAACCCACTTTTCAAAAACAAAAAAAAATTTTATTGTAAATGGGCGTGTCCGTGGGCGGATGAAGCTTTTATTTTTTATGCTTTAAATGTTGATAAAAAATTTACACATACCAAGTTTTAATCCTGTAGCTCACAGTTAATGCCTTTATTGTGCTTTCGCTATGGGAGGTGGGCGTGTTCATGGACGGATTACTCCCAATTTTTGAACACACCTTAGTTATGGTATAAAAAAAATACCTACCAAATTTAATTTCCCTATGACAAACATAACCTTATTTATTGAGTTTAAAACTTTTTGGGTTGTATGGGAAAAAGGCGTGTCCGTAGGCGTATGACGTCCATTTTTAAAAACCATCTTTCTCTTGTCATAAAACACATACGTGCCAAATTTAAGCTCTGTAGGTTAAACAGAGGCTTATTTATTGCGTTTTCAATTTTTGGGTTGTATCGGAGGTGGGCGTGTCTGTGAGCGGATGACGTCCATTTTTCGAAAATATCTTTGTGTTGATATAAAACACACACATATCAAATTTAATTGTTATAGGCTAATTATGAGCTAAGTAATGCAGTTTTCGCATTGTATGGGAGGTAGGCGTGTCCGTGGGCGGATGATAACCATTTATCAAAACCATCTTTTTTTTGTTATGAAAAACACGTGTGCCAAATTGTGTTTCTGTAGGTTAAACAGAGGCTTATTTATTGCGTTTTCAATTTTTGGGTTGTATGGGAGGTGGGCGTGTCCGTGGGCGGACAACACCCATTTTTCGAAGCCATCTTTGTGTTGATACAAAACACATACATACGAAATTTTATTGTTGTAGGTTAATTTCGAGCTTATTTATGCAGTTTTCAATTTTTGCGTTGTATGGAAGGTAGGCGTGGCCGTGGACGGGTTCCAAAAATATTCAATAGTGCAGATCCTTGGGTTCATGTGATCATGTGTACCAAGTTTCATCCAATTATCTCAACTTTTTCTTCTTATCCTGTGTATACGGACAACACACAGACGGAAAGAGGGACGGACGGACGGACATGGATAGTTCGATTCACGTGGTGACGCTGATCAAGAATATATATACTTTTCTATACCGGACTCGCTTCGTTTTATGCGTTACAAAAGTTTGCACAAAGTTAATATACCCTGACCTTTCAGGCTTAGGGTATAAAAATTGCAAAAATTATTGAAATCGGTCAGTTTTTATCAAAATGTGTCAAAATGTGATAAAATGTCAAATCCCAAAACTTCTTAAATTAGGCATATCAGAGCATACATATTCTTTTTTTTTTATAAACAATCCATGAATGACATGCATTGAGCACAAATGAGCATGTTTTTTTTTGATAATTAATACCAAAATTTCTTAAATTGGGCACAAGTGAGCACATTAGTGTTTTGATACAAAATCCAAAAATCAGATACATTATGCACAAACGAGCTTGTTGATTTTTTTGATAAACAATCACATAAAGGTTTGATATCAAGAATATTATGGCTTGGTACAGAATCACTAACAAAATAAATTGATTTGGGATTGTTTTCAGATCAATTTCTCTACGTGTATATCAACATTTGTGATCATTTTATTTTGAGTTTCATGTCAAATAATTAATGAAACAAAAAAAAAAAGCTATATGCAACAGCAAGGCAAATAAGCAAATTTTGTTGTAAAAATTTAAAAATAGTGTTTCATTTGTATTTTGTACACAGCTGTTACTCAAATAAGAAATATGAATAAAAACATTTTTATGAGTGCAGAGGATTATCATTTCACACCCTGTAACTACCTGTTAACTGTGAATTTGTTGCAACATCCGGAGCAAGTTTTTGCATTACAACTTTTCAACTGAAACCTACACAAACAGCTCATATAGAAACTAACTTAAACTGTTAAAAACTTTTTCATAGCGTTTCATAAAGTAACATGCAAATTTATTTCCCCTGAAGGTAATTTAAGTGCATGAAAAAAAATCATTGAAACTAGCGCTGATGGCGGAGAAAAGAATGTCAGCCTTAAGATCTGAAAATAGCATGAATGGAGACTGTTATTGATTAAGTCATAATTGACATGAATATGAGAAGAGAAAAAAAAGTGAACAAAAACATGCACACATCTAAAAATATTTATAAAAGCTTCTACGATAAAATAAATATGAGCAATTAGAAAAAAAGCTTATGGAAAACTGAGTATACAACTCAAGCAAACTAAGTGCTGAAAGTTTTGCGAGGCGAATTTGAGAGGGCAAGAGAAACCCTTAGCAGTGCTTAAGCTAAGTAAGTAAGTGAAACATAATATTTACGAAGCTTTCACTTAAAACTTGTTTAAATTTTATTTTCAACATATTGAGCATATTTTTACCATTTAAACAAAGCCACAAACAAGTAAATATGTTATGAATAAATAACAGTACAATGGCATGACATACAACAATCACAATCAATACAATATAATACCATTCAAAGGAAACACTAAATCCGATTATTTGTTGTCTGCGACACGCTAACAACTTCCTTCACTGCATCTTGTCTTGTCATTTCTTGTTGTACGTTTGAGTGTCATAACGACGAAGCTGTACACTGCGGTTGAGTTCAATTCCCAACGCCACCTTATATTCAGTTCACAAATACAATCAATCATTTATTCATGCCGACACTCATGCACTCATACAAACACTAAATCTGTTGTCTTCAAGTCAGTCGAGTAGTTAGTTATTCAAATGTCGCCAAAGTAGACGTTATTCTCTTTCGACTGACAACATTCTGTTGAAATATTAAACAATGAGTTAAGCAATTGTGCGGTTTAAGTTTTAATTTGCATAGGGTAAAAGTAGGTGGGGATGTCTTGTTGTTTTACATGATTTTCATAATTCTTTAAAAATTCAATTTGTACATAAAACTACAAAACTACTACTGTCACTACTATTTGTCACTGAAAAACATAACCGAAAACTTAACAGGCTTATATATGTTAATAAAAGAAAAAAAGCACATGTCACTCACATCTTATGTGGATCTGATGAATCAGACAGCTCGGATAATTAAGTGCAGTTGTCTTTTATAAAAAAATATATGTATGTTAGACTTAAGTTAAAATATTATAATTATACCAAAATTTTATTTTCAGTGTCGTAAAGCTTGAATAAGCTGTAACATGAGTTACCACCATATGTGTAACGTGAGTGACCATTGTTTAATTCGTTATTTAAACAATTATTTAACATATGCAGGAAAATTGTACATGATCTCGTTATGTTTACACTCTATAAATACCCATTTGATGTTCAACCTTTATTCGGCACCTTGGCATAATGTGCACTCCACTATTTTTGTGTTTTGACATAAAATATATATTCTTATCCTTTTCGTATAACTTTTTTAGCTTACTTAATAACATGTTGGCTTATGAAACTTGTATATGATTAAAAAATACACTTTTTATAAGCTATAAAAAAAATCAAGACGGTATTTTGTCGCTGAGGTGCTCATTATCCCAGTGTGCTGAGTAAGTTATACTAGAGAAGTGTTTCGAATAAGGGTTAAATTATTTTATTATTTACAACAGAACAAACTTTCATTTAAGTTTATATTAAATCAAAAAATTTATGTAGCCAAATGTAAAATGCGTTACCAGTCATTGAAAAAACCAAACAAGTAAAAATTAAAGTAAAATTATATATACATTCCTTGCGTTATTTATTAATTAAAATTCTTGGGGAGAGTGGATTGTGGTGAATGGTTATATGGTATGCTTACTTCGTTAGCCATCATAGAAAATAAAAGCGTAACGTGAGTTACCGTGTAAATACCCAAATGATCTTGCCAGAAACAATTTAAGCGATGAAAAATTTCAAAAAATTTTAATTATTTTTTCAATCAATTCAAAGAGCGCCAGAACTTCCTATTAAAAAAGAAACAGTTTCGATAGTATCGTAAGTGTAGATGTAGAATTCTGTCAAAGTTGTAACCTCTTCTACTTGTCTCTTCTGTCCGATTGTTTTGTCCATTTTGCACGTATTTTTTATTGATCTTCCGAAAATTAGTAACACTCGCTAGTGCTAGTGGGATGTGGGATCCAAATTAATTTGCATTAAAAACAAAAATTCAAATTTTACGCCATCTATTGGGTAAAAGTATAAAACGAAATATGATCCAATTCTTCTATTTCATAAGAGTTAAATCTAACCGGAGCACAGACCCATTTCGTTAAGTTTGACAGTTTGAGTTCATTGACTGAGTTGAAAATAGGTTGTGAATGTAGTACATACAAGTACCTTCAGTACACAAACAAGAACACTCAGTTCTTAGTACATACAAGAACCCAATAAAGAAGTAGTACATGCGAGAACCCAATGAAGAAGCCTGCGAATCAGTACGAAAAAAGCACAAAACAAGACAAGCAATATAGCATAAGCAGCTGATGATTGATTTTCTTATATAAACACATGCATTTATCTGCCTATATTTTACAATTTTGTGACTTTAATATAATAGTGACAAAATTCAAAATTAGATATTCATTCAGCGCAGGATATATCTGGTATTTAAGTATATATATTAACTTTGAACGATAAGTATTAAAGGCTGTAGGTAAACCATAAAGTATTCGTCAAAAAAGTTTCATGGCCTTGAAAAAATTTGTCAAAACGACCCCATACAAACTGCGCTGTAAGACGTTATTCTACGTCAAATCCAAAACCCCAATCAGGAATACTCTTAAGACCTTCCTTTGTTTTTCTCCAACGCAGCATTATAGATGTATCTCACGCTATGTCTTATAGCTAGCTAACTGAGCACAAAAGAGAGCAGTAGAGAGCAACATAAAGTTTACTGAAATGCTCTTAATGAGCTTTTCAACGATCAAGCAATGCGTGGCAGTGAAGATAATTTCTTAAACAACTTTAATTAGAGATATTTATTATTACATTTTCTTAAAGAATATAACCCTATGCCTTACTGTAGTACAAATATGATACTTTAAAATTTATTTCCTAAAAATCGGCCCAGTAGTTTTGGAGTCTACCTTTAACAAAAAAAAAGAAACAGTTTCGATAGTATCGTAAGTGTAGACGTAGAATTCCGTTTAAGTTGTAACCTCTTGTACTTTATCTTTTTGGTCCGATAGTTTTGTTCATTTTGCACGTATTTTTATTGATCTTCCAAAAATTAAAAAATAAATGAATAACACTCAATTATTGACTACTTATCGAGGCCAAACAAAGAAAAAGTTAAAAAGTAAGTATTATTACAAGCAAAAAGAAACATGCAAAATTTCAAATTTTTTCGATCGTTTTGTTAAGTTTGACAGGTTGAGTTCATTGACTTAGTTCAAAAGAAGGCGAAGCAAATGCACTTTCCATTGGTGCCACTTTCGTCTCTGCCCGATATATAGTTGGGAGCTACAGTCAGTTTAACTACTTATTTCAAATTAAAATTAAGACCCCGATTTTTAAAAAATCGTATGGTTACTATATTTCACACTGAGCACATGTCCTTTCCACTCGTCTCTGTCTGATATTTAGTTTGCGAGCTACACGTTCGTCTCTGTTCATAAAAAATAAATATGATCCAACTCGTTTTTTTCATAAGAGTTAAATCTAACCGGATCACAGACCCATTTCGTTAAATTTGATAGATTGAGTTCATTGACTGAGTTGAAAAGAGGTTCATGACCTCTGGTTTCAAAATAGAGCACTTAGTATACTAGAATAGTAGTGCATACATAAACCCAATGCGAACTAATGCTTACAATGCTGCCAAAGCGAACCAATCAGTTCGTGCAAGACCAAAGCATACAAGCATAAACAACGAAAGAAAAACAAAGAAAGCAGCAGGCACATAAGCAGCTGATGATTGATTTTCTTATATAGAAACATGCAGTTTTCTTCTTATATTTTACTATTTTGTGACTTTAATATAATAGTGACAAAATCCAAAGTTAGATATTCATTCAGCGCAGGATATATCTGATATTTTAGTATATATATTATCTTTGAACGAAGAGTATTAAAGGCTGTAGGTATACCCTAAAGTATTCGCCAAAAACGTTGCCTAATGACCTTGAAAAAATCTGTTAAAACGACCCCATACAAACCGCGCTGTAAGACGTAATTCTATGTACGTCAAAAGTTTCGCTTAAAGTTTATGTAAGTGTAAAGAGTAGTAAAGTTGACGCGGCTGTCTTTTATGAGACTCATATATGTCATTAGGCCCATTGTCATACCAGGGTTGCTTATTTTATAGGTTTTAGACCATCTACTATTGGTTCTTTTAAGGGATATCTCATTTGTGAGTCATTTTCTTGAGGTGAGAGGTAAACCAGTTATATACTTTTCTGTTGATGATATTATGGTCGAGAGTGTTCATCTGTTTTACAGTTTTATGGAAAGTCTCTATGTCCAGGGATTCAACATGGAATATGCTGAGCTGCTCTGTCATGTAAATTTGAGATCTGCGGCAACTTAGGAGGGTTTTAGATTTTAACAGATTCCAAGGATTTCAAAGCGGCTTAACTATCAGATAGAATGCAAATATCCTTAGCTGATATCTGAAGCCAAGCAACGGCTTCTTGTAACTTTCGGTTGGAAGACACTATATGGACACCTGACCTGGTCAGGCAGTCTAAAGGCAAGGTTGATGTTAAGTGATTCAGGCAAAGTAGACTCCTCCCTTCACTTTGCCATCCAATTTTGATCCATCAGTGCAGATTTCAATGACATTGTAAGGTGCAGGGTATAGATTATTGTATAGTATGGAGAAATTTCTGGAGAGAATACATCAAACTTTTTGTAGAAGAAAAGGTATTGCGTGATGTAGTCTATGGTCTTGGGTATTAGAGGAAATGCACATCTCAGCTGATCTTTGAACTTTTCCAAGTATATTGAGGTGTGTTTGTTTGTTCACTGCAGGTATATTTTGCTTGATCCGTGAAATTAAGTCTTGTATTTCCCAGTTTTGGAAGACTCTTGCAAACATTTTATCCAACTTTTTTTTTTCGATTCGAGACGGTTTTTTTTAAATAAACGATTTGATAACAACGTAAAAACTTCCTTTTATGTTAACGTTCTGACAATTTTTTTGATCGAATTCCGCGCTGACGAACTCGTAACGTATTCGAAACGAATCCACTTCCGTTTTTGTGCAAATTTGACATGACATACTTCACTGAATGTATACTAAATAAATTTTTGTATAAGTTTTAGCCGCCTTCGACAGTCCAATAAGGAGTCACCTATATGCCATCATGTCTGAATTTGGTATTCCTGCGAAGCTAATACGTCTTTGCAGGATGACACTGAACAACACAAGCAGTGCAGTGAAAATCGGGAAGGACCTCTCCCTTCCTTTCGATACCAAGCGAGGTTTCAGACAAGGTGATTCCTTATCGTGCGACTTTTTTAATATTGTTATGGAGAAGATCATCCGAGCTGCTGACCTGAGACGCAGCGGCACAATTTTCTATAAGAGTGTTATGCTGCTGGCGTATGCTGATGATATTGACATAATTGGTCAAAATACGCGCGAAGTCAGTGCAGCATTCTCCAGGCTAGAAAAAGAGTCGAGTCGAATGGGTCTTGCAGTGAACGCAGATAAAACAAAGTATCTTGTGTCAACAAACAAACAGTCCCAGCGTCTTGGAAACCACGTCACTGTTGACAACACCTCCTTTGAGGTAGTGAAGGACTTTGTTTACCTGGGATCCAGTATAAACTCCTCCAACGATATCAGTATTGAGATTAAACGAAGGATAACTCTTGCCAACAGGTGTTACTTTGGGCTCAGTAGGCAATTGAGAAGCAGAGCTCTCTCTCGACGAACAAAACTGACGCTCTATAAGTCAAAAATCATGCCCGTCCTACTATACGCATCACAAACCTGGACGTTGAGCAGCTCTGATGAAAGGACTTTGAGAGCGTTCGAGAGAAAAATCCTTCGCAAGATCTATGGTCCAATCTGCGTCAATGGCGAGTACCGAATACGTTGGAACCACGAGTTGTATAAGCTATATGCCGACATCGATATAGTCAAGCGTATTAAAATAGAGCGGCTTCGCTGGCTAGGTCATGTCGAGAGAATGAACGACGAAGCTCCAGCGAAAAAAATATTGGATTCGGTACCTAGCGGTGGCCAACGCAGACGAGGAAGACCGCATCTCCGTTGGAAAGACCAGGCATTGGATAACCTGACGACGTTTGGAATTTCCAACTGGCGCCAGCAAGCGCACGACAAAAGAGGCTGGCGCAAATTCTTAGACCAAGCCAAAACCGACCAACGGTTGTAAGCGCCATCTAAGTAAGTAAGTTTGGTTGGTGATTCCTGGATTGTTTAGATTCACAATTGCAACCGGTCTTAGGCCAATTAGGTTCTAGGAAATTATTACTTTTTTTTATTTTTTTATGGTTTTACAAACTAAATTTGCGCATATCAAAACATACATCAAAAACTGTGGAATTCTGTGTGTCTGCATAACTATCATGATCGCATGTTTGATATAAAGATTGAAAATTCTTTAAATTTTGAGAATCAGAAACTTATTTTTAAAAATTTTTTAAACAGAGTTCTCATCTTTGGAGTCATACTCTGTTTAAATCCTACTTTGATTTTAAGTGATTTTACGAAGCGCGTAATTCGGTAATTAGGTTTCGCACTGGATCAAAATTTTGTACGCATTGTTAGGACTTAAAGACAAACATTTTCTTGATTGTTCTGTATTATGGGACATAAATACAGCAAAAAGTGAAGTTTTTATAGGGTATTTTGTATTTCAGATATACCACAACAACAAATACAGACAGTGAAGACAGTAGTTTCAAGTCAAAAACATAAATTTTGAATGCCGAAGACGGTAATTGTATCGGTTTTAGTTAACATCAGAGATCTGAAGCTAAAGCAAATCGTGAATACCTCTAGTAAATAAAATAGTTTCGTCATATTAGGGGTATTCACGATATTTTTTGCAAATGTCAAACATTTTTAATTTTGTTTTTTTAGAAAAACCTTTAATTTTCCGCACAAAAACCATAGCAGAATTAAGTCATTAAAAGCTAACTTCTGTATTAGAACAATGAGCATGTTTAACTATAATTTACTGTCTTCACATAAACAACAAAGCAAAGAATTCACTGTCTGTCATTAGATTACTTAATTTGTAGTTAAAGAAAATATTTCGTCAAAGTTGAGACATCATGAAATTCGTTTGATGTGAAGGTTCTTACATCATTGCCGCCGACACTTGAGTTTTGACAAATGTATGCATTTAATTGGTTTTTATTGAAGTCTATTTGTCGATATACAGCTATGGAAAAATAAATAGCACACATCTCATATAAAGTGTACAAACTGATTCAATGACAAGTACAACGAAGTGCATGCAATTTGCAGTTATAGCAAGAATTATTCAAGATGTTGCTCAATAGCGAATTTCAATTGAAAATTCTTTCTTTCTTGTCATAAAATATGCATAAATGTTTTGTATGCATGTGAGCTATTTATATTTCCACACCTACAGGTGTAGTTTATAAATGTCGAAAACTATTAAAATGTATTTTTTGAAAAATGAAAAAAAAAAAAACAAACACTAAATAAGCGGATTAGCGATGTTGAACTTTTCGATGAAATTTCAAAATATCAGGTGTCAATGTATCTATGAATACCTTATAAGCACAGGCTTAATGCACAGGTTGTTCGTAACGTTATTCACAGAAAGAAGTAAAGTAAAAACAGCTTATAAAAAAACGAAAAATAAAAACACAATCAGATCAATGACCCAGCAGCTATGTATATCATATTGCCATTTTGAACGCTCCTGATAGAATGTTATAATGTTAAATATTATTTGTTATGTAATATTAGACCATTTTTAAACGTCATTGAATAAAAGATTTTATTACATTTAAATGTAAATTTCAGAGTTGATGGCAAGCGTGAAAATGTAAGCATTTATTTTCATGTTTTTGTTGATTTTGTGCTGTAGTAGTAATGCAAACATTAAATATATGTCAACAACAACAGAGAGAGTGAATGACGTCAAACCTAAATTCATATTTTTTGTTCTTTATGATGTAGTATTGACAGTAAGCAGTTGTTGTTGTTGTTATTAGTGTGTCTGCTGTTGTTGCTACTGTGGCTGCTGTTGTTGTTACTATGGTTGGTGTTGTTGTTTTGTTCCTGCTGTTTGAAGTGATGTCAAGTGCTGCTGTATTTTTTCTTTTTAATATTTATGTGTGGCTTCATAGCAAATTAACAGATATGCCCGGTGTTTCTCGGAACACTATTTTTGCATATGTCGTCATCTTAGTTTCGAATAATTTTTTTATCAAAATAAAGAAGTGGTTGTAATAAAACACTGTATAGAACTATATAGACTGGTTTGTAAACTTATTTAAAGTAAGTTTTTCGTAAATTCAAATTAAAAGCAGAATTTCAGTTGCGAATCTGTTAGCTATATTATATAGCCAAAAACTTGAATAAATCGATCTTTTTGTATTTTTGTCATGAGAATAGACAACAAATTTCACGCTGCTTAGACTAGCATTAATACCGAATTGATATCTTCGAAGCGGTTCGAATATCTCTAGAACCGCTTAACCAATCAGGCTAAAGCGAACACTCTACTTGGAATTAAATAGTTTGTTGTAATCGATGGACTTGTTTTTCAGATCAAAGTAATTATTTTCTGTTTAACATTTTAATTTAAAATTTCTAGTTGAAATTTTAGAAATTTTTTCAGTAGCCGTCATTTTGTTGAAATTTGATATATTGCTTATTTCTAGTGCTCGACCGACTCTCTGTTTACCTATCTCTGTTTACCGATTACCGAATCGATACCGATGCCGATTCTTGAATTCCAACCGCTGTCGATTCTATGATTTTGAACCGATGCCGATGATTCTAATTCCTGCCGATACCTATGCCGATGCCGATTAAAAAATTGAATTTAAGTTAAAGAAAATATTAACATACTGAAAAATTAGCTTGTTTTATTTATTGAACATATAAAAGCGAAACTAATTCGACTTAAAAAGTAAAATAATTAGGTATCCAGCATGTGAGTAAATTGACAAATGTGTTAAGGTATAAAAAAATCGTATAAAGTAATTTTTGTAAACTTTATAGAAATTACTTTATATAAAAACTTGAAAATTTTTGAACAACCACAATTAAGCAATTGAATCGCTTCGACAAAAACTGCACCGATACTGATGCCAATACAAAGCTGATTCTCGAATATCAACCGATGCCGGTATAAAACCGATCCCGTCTATATAATTTTGAACCGATGCCGATGCTTGAATTTGCTGCCGATACCGATGCCGAATAATAGGACATAATTATAACTTTAAAATATTATGACTCAACACCGAATAATTATAACTTTTATAATTTAACGTTGCTAAACTTTTAAATTTTTCTCAATATACCATTTCTTATATCGATACATAAACATTGAATAACTTTAAAATTTATCAACTGATAGACTTGAGTAAAAAAACAAATTGGCCATTTCAGCCCTTAAAAGGACTTTGACCGAGCTTCTAATGATCAATTGTGTTGTGTGTGTTATTAAATGTTTGCACACAATTGGCCGAGAACTGGACCTACATGTTTTGTGCCGACTCCGAACGGCTAAAGTTCATGTTCTCAAGAAGCTTTACATGGCATTATTTACTCTCTGAGGTTTGCCATTGTCTGCAGAGAGGTGGTGACCGATCAGAAAAATTTTTTATTGAAAAAAACTTTTCGCCGCGGCTGGGGATCGAACCCGGGCTCCGAGCATGCTAAGCCACACACTTAACCTGCATGCCACGGTCACCACAGGTTAAGACAGTAGACAGTTTAAGTGCAATTGAATCTGCAAAACAGTCACTGGAACGGTTAATACTGAACCTGATTTTTGGAAACTAATTTTGATGAACGAAAAGAACCATTTCATAATCTTTTAACGCGCCACTTGGAATATGGCAAAACAGTCACTCGAACGGTTAAAACTGAACCTGATTTCTTTAAGTAAACTTTGATGATCGACGTTGCCCATTTCAAACTCTTGGGCACCGTTAACAAGCAAAATTTTTGATTTTGTGGAACAGTGAATCCACACGAGATCCATGCAACAACATTTCGTGATCAAAAAGTGACGTTTGGCGTTTTACGTCAAGATCATCATTGTGCCATTTTTCTTCAGAGAAGGCGAAACAGTTGTTGGGAATCAACTAATGGTTCATTATGTCTGTGCACAAATAAGTGAAAAGATATGAACAGTGAATAACACAGTAATAACCTTGTAAAAACATTTTCAATCGCCTCAGAATCGTTGGCGAATCCTTTAGAATATGAGAGAGTCGCTGGCGAGCTCATTTGAGATTTATTCGGGTAACGGATCTTAAGAGATTCGCTGAGAAGATTCGCAAACAAATTGCCGAAAAGGGTCTTAAGCTCTGCACCCGGAAGATTTGCCGAGAGGAGTTTTAAGCATTATATTATGCACATTATATCAGGTAGTTTCATACCAAATGTTGGATTTTAAGGAGTTATAAAAAAACTCGATTATTTTCAAACGAAATGCGTTTATTCCTCGAAATATTCACCGTTTACATGTAGAGAGCGTTGCTGATGATTCAAAAATTCCATTTGAAAAATTCGTTTTTTTTTGTTCCAAGAATTCTTCAAAGGACAACATTTTGGCTGAAGTTGCGCTGTTCTTGTAAATAGTTTTCCAGATTCCCAAAAAGATGATAATCACTGTAACAGATTTGGTGTGTGGCTATTCCACAGAACGCTTTTTTAACCCATTTTAGTCCGCTGGTAGATTTCCCGACCACTGACTTTAAAACTAATTTCTGAAAAAAATATTAAAAATATTTTCAAATTCTTTCTGCAAAGACTTAATTTGGTTAAATGGAAATTCAGAAAATAAATATAAATTTCCAAATTTTCCATTTTACATGAACATGTAATATTTTTTAATATTTTTTCCATAAATGAATTTTAACGTTAGTGGTCGAAAAATCGACCAGCTGACTAAAATGGGTTAAACACGTGTATTTCGCGTGTATAATCTGTGCAAAAGAATTGGTGCGTGCCTGTTCCTCAGAAGGCTATTTTAAACACGTGTATTTCGCATGTATTTCGTCTAATGGTCAGTGTTGCCGTTCGAGAATTTTAAAACGAAGTAAAATAGGCTACAAGATGGAAGTATTTTCAGAGATTTCGAAGTGTTAAAATAAATTAATTTTGTTTTTAACATGAATGTTTATTAAGCATATTCAGGTACATTTCAAAATTAATAACAAAAAAATCAATAAAAATATTTTCATAAAAATCAATCAATAAAGTTTAATAAGAAAATATGCGTTCAATAAGAAAATACTGAAATACATTTCAATCACTTATATGTATAAATTAACAATGTTAAAAAATTATCTATTTCTAATTTCTATTTCTATTTTCTATGCAGCTATTTCTTCGGTTCTGAAGTAAATATCACTGTTATAACAAACATTCGATAAAGTATTCGTTTAGGGATTCCAATTTAAAAAATTATCATTTAGAAAGTGGTCCTTTATTAGCATTATCGAATTTACGGTGCCAAATTTTAACTTATTTGTAGTTGTATTTTTAATTAGTTTTAATTGTGAAAATACCCTTTCTGTTGTTGCACCACCGTGCGGTAAGCTTAGCAACGCTCTAACGAAAGTTTTTATTTTTTGGTACATCAGGACTTCTAAGGCACTTTTTAATTTAAAAACGTAGAACCAAAGCTCTTCAAATCTTTTTCAGCTAAAAAATCATTTAATATTAAAAGACGCCATTCCTTTTATAGACAGTCGATATCTTTTTCTTCGATGAGATTAGGAAAAAGTTTTATGAGGGGAACCAAACTATTAGCTAAAGATCTTGTATCCAAAATTTGTAATGTTCTCAAAACTGGATATTTGAAATTGATTCTTTTCATAATTAGTGTACGAATGTAATAGAAATGTACACAACTTTTTAAAATTTCATTCTTATCTGTTACAGATACATCATAGGAATTAAATTTTATCTGGGCTCTAGGCACTATATATATTAAAAAAAAATGTCAACCGGTCGGGGTCTCAAAAGTTAGAGGAACTCATTAAAATGATTTCTGCATACTTTGTTTTCAAATCGGAGAAAAACCGCCGAAGCAATTTTGATTCTCCTGAAGGTCCTTTTTGGTAAAAAAAAACATGTTTTTTGCTTGTAACTTTTTATTTTTCACAGAACGCATACCCACATCTTCTTAAATATTAAATTTCTTACTCATACTAACATTTTGACATTAAAAAATTGTTAAAATTTTGTTTCATTATAACTCTTATTGACCACCAAAAATTGAATTTTTTGCTATTTTTAAAAAGGCATTTTTTTTAACCCGCTTTAAAAGACACATTTTTTATTAGATTTACGTGAAATTGTTATTGTTTGAAAGGTATTAAGTTCTTCTTTCGTTCTGTGTATCGCTTTAATCAAAGCTATGTGATAAAAAAAAAAAAAAATAACGAAAACTGGACGATAAAGCAGTGAACAAATTAAATTCATTGTTTGTATGAATAAGAAATGTTTCAATTTAGTAGATTTCTAAAGTCTATTTCTCACATTCTGTCAGTTTTCGCACACAGATTTGATTAAAGCGATACACAGAAAGAAAGAAGAACTTAATGCCTTTCCAACCTAATAATTCTACATAAATCTAATAAAAAATCTAATAATCTAATAATTAATATCTAAAATAAAAATCTTTTACAGCGGTTTTAATTAAAATGCCTTTTTAAAAATAGCAAAAAATTAAATTTTTGGTGGTCAATAAGAGTTATAATGAAACAAAATTTTAACAATTTTTTAATGTCAAAATGTTAGTATCAGTAAGAAATTTAATATTTAAGAAGATGTGGGTATGCGTTTTGTGAAAAATAAAAAGTTACAAGCAAAAAACATGTTTTTTTTACCAAAAAGGACCTTCAGGAGAATCAATATTGCTTCGGCGGTTTTTCTCCGATTTGAAAACAAAGTATGCAGAAATCATTTTAATGAGTTCCTCTAACTTTTGAGACCCCGACCGGCGGAATCTAAATTTCGATCCGGTCTAATATATATATCAGACAAAGGCTTAATTCTAAAATTATTGAGATCATTTTTAAAAATTATATCAAATTCTACGGCAGAGATGTCAATAAAATTAATAACAATACTTCTGAAATACAATTTTAATGATTTTAACAACTCATGAAAACTAAGCGATTCTGTTTGAAATTCTACATTAAGTGAATTAACAGCACTCAGTGCATAAGACAAGAATTGTAAATATATCACATTTGAATCAGTCATTCGTGATTCTGATATTGCAATACGACTTGCAATATCAGAGTCTTCCTCGAAGTAATTAATTCTTACAAACTTACATTTCAACAACCTTCACAACGCGCGCTTTTGCAAGAAGTATTTAATCGAACATAGTGTTGCCACTATCATTAAAATTCTCTCATCCAATACAAAACTCTGTGAGAGAAGGTACAAGTTATGAATTCTTTTACACCAACAGTTATGCCATGTTAATGATTTTTGAATGTGAAATGAAGTGAAAAAATCAAAAACTAAAAAAGTTTTAATCACTCAAAATCGAAGTGTTTCCACAAAAGAGGAAGTGTGGAAGTGTTTGACATAAAAGTGAAGTAAAAAACTTCGATCGAAGTAAAAACGGCAACGCTGCTAATGGTGCAAAGTAGATCTCCTCAGTATCGTTTCGCTAGGTTTCAAAAAAGAATAGTGAACGATGGCTTCATAAGTTCACCAAACAGTCAGCATGAACTTCTTAGAATGCATTCCTGCTTTTGCCTGGCGACTGGGAGCTTACCCGCGATTCAACCACTGTTCTGAATGTTTCTTATTATCATATAGGATCCATTTATGTCACAAGTGGCAATTCTCTTTAACAATAGTACCACCTTTTGTCGTATCAGCAATGAAGAGTCCTAGTGAGTTTTACCTAAAGTTATAGTATTTTGTTTGTTTTGATTAACTCATATGGAACCCTTAGATTGAGTTTTTTCACTGTTCCAATTGCATTGAGACATCGACTAATGGTTGGTCTTGAGAAATTGAAGGACTCCGCAAGGCATTGTAAAGTTTACGATGTATTTCGCACAATTTCTGCTCGTAGTACGTCGTCATGAACAGAGCTACTTTGTTGACGCCGTGGTTTATTGTTCAAGCCAAAATTGCTTTTTCGGAAATTGCCAGATCATCGTTGCACTGTGCGTTCGTTACAGGTGTATGGTCCCAAAATCTGATTAATTGCTTTCACGACTGCATTTTGTCTGTTTTTAAACATAAACAGGTAAAGTACACGAATATCTTTTGTTGTAAACATATCAGTAAGAGCGAAAAGGACAATATTACATTTTTCTTCAATATGTTTCACAAGTTCTCTATCGGATTTAGGTCGTACGAGTTTGAGACCACATCCAAATAGTTTATACTTTTCCAAAATTAATTTTGTTTGATATTTTAAGCTAATGTTTGGATAAGCTATAAATCTTATTTCTATTGAGAAAAAGCGATTGTTCGAAGGTAGAGCTCGGATGCAAACAATCATTGTATTTAGTCGCTTATGAGAGAACACGATGACAATGTTTTCGTGAACGTTTGATTTCTTAAATACAATCGCAAAAGTAATTATAATGAGAAGATTGAATTTGTAATCGTTCATGAGCGAGTTTTTTGGCACCCTCATTATATATTTGCCAAATTTTTACGAAATTTATTCAGCAAAAAGATCAAACAAACAAACGAGCAGAAAATGTATGTGAACTAAGACTTTTTTGAGGAGATAAGTTTCATATTTACCAAATATGAATGAAATCTGTTCGGCGTACAAACAAACAAACAGAAAAATAATTTTGTTAATACATATAATAATGAAATAAAATACCCAACAATGCCTAATACAAGCAACAAACAACTTTAGAAAAATCCTGTTTTTAACAAAAGAGCACAAAAACTTTCAAAAGCTCTAAAAATGTTCAAGTAAGTAAAACTGAGAAGGATGAGCAGATAAGTATGGTTTTATAGAAATATATAATGAATTATTCATATTCTATTTCTACAGCTGTAGTTGTGCTGCTATTTATTTTCAGAGGCAGCGCCATATTATGGCAATTAAGTCTGTTTCACTCTTTTTTTTTTTCCCATAAAAAAAATAATTTAATAAAAACGTTAATTATCATGTTTATTTTATTTATTATACCCAAAAGAGAAGCAAGTAAATATCATTATCATCTTATTCACACATTTAAAAAAAATTGTGTTCTTTTTTACAAAAAAAAACTTATTATACCTATGTTGCCAGAAATAAGTATAAAAAAATCAATGTTATCACTATTATTAGAAAAACAACCAAGTGATTTTTATCTAAAAATTACACGCTTCATGAATCAACAGACAATTTTGAAGTTGGCCAAAATGAGCGGTGGGCGGCAGAGATGAAGAGAGGGAGAGAGCCAGAAAGCAACAGGAAATGTACAGAATATACAAAAAATATTTCATATATAATTTCATTAATAAGTGATAATTTTTGAACTGAGTCTGAACTCAAAATGCTATCAAAAGAGAATCGCAGAAAGGTTGAAGGTTGAAAATTTAATTTAAAAAACGTGTATGTTTAATTATGACAAAAGAGAGCAACGAAGCGTTGCCAATTTGACTAAAAAACAAGTTTTTATGCCTTACTTAGAATTGAGATTTTTTAATAACAATTTTAGGTGATCAGCTGAAAATTCTTGTTTACAAAATAATGAAATTAAAAATTCTAAACTTAAATGTTATGATTTAACACAATCCAGTTTTATTATTCAGCTTTCAATACTTGCAAAAAACGTCAGACAAATGGAATTTTTAACATGAATAATTCCGTTTGTTAAATTGGCATAGGAGAGCCCACGCACGTCAATGCGGTTATTTAAACTCAACTGTAGAGTTTGGAATTTGTTGGGTTTTCATTTTGCTGTGATAACTAAATATTTGATATATAAATATCAAAGGTGGTGGTCGTGGCTGTGCGTGCCATATGTGTGACGTTTGAGTCAACGAATCTCGGTAGACCCGGGTTCAAATCACCATCTGACAGAAAGTTTTTTCAAAAGTAATAAATTTGTCTGATCGGCCATCACCTCTCTGTAGATAATGGAAGATTAACGAATTTCAAACTGTTCTTTATTTTACTCTTTAAAAGTTGTAGTAAAAATTAATCTCAATCTCTATGTTTATCTTAGAAAAGACTGTAATATGGCTATTTTATATTTCGATCATTAAAATAAATTCCCAAAGAGCAATTCTAATTCAACACGCCACAAAGACATGATTTTTTTTAATTGAAAAAATTAATATTTAAATTTCTAATTGATCATCAAGCTATTAATGAATTTATTAATAATTATTATATTAGGCGAAAGGGGTAAAAGAGGGAGGCTTACGAGCAGCTCGCCTTAATCGTTTGAAGCTATAAAATTATACTGTTAAGTATTTTTATGTGCGATAAGAAGAGAGAGAGAGAGAGAGAGAGAGAGAGAGAGAGAGAGAGAGTAAGTAAGCAGAGAGCCTTGTTCTTTAATCAAAAAATGAGTTAGAAGTTTTGGTGTTATTTGAAAAATATCTGAGTATATCAATACGGAGCTGTCAAAAATGTTTTATAACGGAACACTTTGTGTTAACCAAAGGTCAAAGTGGTTGTAATGGTAAATGATAATACATGTATATTAGAGTGGGTCGCTTTATATGGGAGAAAAAATGAATATAAAAAGACACCCTCTAAAATGAAAGCTTACATCGAAAGTGTTTCAGCACTATAAAAATTTTTTTTTTTGGGTGTCCCAAAAAACAGCCAAAATGGTCTTTTAGTTATAACCTTAGTATTTTAAGTCCGATCATGAAGTGCAGCATATCGTTGGAAAGGTCTGAAAGAATACTATATCGTGTTCTTTGGTGTCGATGATGTCAGAGGTCATATTCAAGTAGATATTTAACAATTTTTATTTTTTTGCTCTAGGTACCCCATAACTTCGATTTGAAATTATTGTTGGAATACACTTGATAAAAAATCAATACACTATTGTGAAGGAATTAATTGATTTTGTTCACTACAAAAAAAGTTACAAAGGTTAGAAGTTTTAGTACAACTACAACTAGTCTTTTTTTTCAAAAATCTCGTAAACGGCATTTTTCGAAAACTGACGCCAAGTAGAACTTTGTTCATTAGATAACTTCAAATAAATATGTCATACACAAAATTTCAATACGATCAAAAGTGTTCGGGACATTTATTCCAAATATCTCGTAAACGGGTTTTTTTTTAGAAAATTTAGGCCAAAGAGGATTTTTTTTCATTAGATAATTTTGGATGCAACACAAATTCCGTACGTAAAATCGGTTCTTTCTAATCACGTAAACGAGATTGTTCGAACTTTTGGTCTCGAACTTCTGATCATTAGATAATTTTACATAAAAATTTCATAAGAAAATTTTCTTAGGACCAAAAAATTTGGAGATAGAAGACCAAAAATGGCTGAAAATGGGTTTTCTAAATATATCGTAAACGCTATTTTTCAATTAAAGAATTTGAGCTGTTGAGTATTTTATTATTTAGATAATTTAACACAAATATCTGCACAATCAAAAGATTTCAAGACATACGAACAAAGAAATCAATCTTTAATTGGCTTTTCAAATATCTCGATAACTGGATTTTTCGAAAATTTGGTCTAATATGAGATCATTAGGTTATTTTACACAAAAATTTCATAAAAAAATTTACGTAGGATCAAAAAATTAAAGGGATTTTTCAATTAAAAAAGTTAGGTTGATATGTATTTTATTCAGAAGATAATTTTACACAAGTATTCGTACGATCAAAAGATTTCGAGATATACAAACAAAGAAATCTTTAATCGAGTTTTCAAAAATCATGTAAACGGGATTTTTCGAAAAATTTTTGGCACTATGGATTTTTTCATTCGAGAATTTTACACAAAAATGTTTTATTAAAATTGGATTTCCATCGGAAACGGGATTTTTAAATTGGAAGATGTTGACTCATGGCTATTTTGCTTTTTCGAAGTTTTACACAAAACATCCGTTCGATTAAGTTTTCGACATGTACGACCAAAAAGATCTTTAAGAGTTTTTTCAAATATGTCATAAACGTGATTTTTTAAAAATTTGGACTACATTTGGGATTTTGTTCATTTCAGAATTTTACAGAAAAATTTTTCATTCAAAACATTACGTACGATCTCAAGTTTTCGACATTAACTATGATCTAGGAAGGCTCCTAAAATTGCTTTTTCGAAATAGCTCGTAATCGGGATTTTTTGAAAATTTTGGCTAAAGGGGATATTTACGAGATAATTTAATACGAAAATGTCAGAAACGAGATTATTTAATACGAAAATGTCAGAAACAACATTTTCCCACGCTCAAAAAACTTAAAAAAGCAAGTGAACAAAAATATTCCTTCAATCGGGTTTTTCTTCATATCTCGTAAATAGGAAAATTTGGCAAAGAATTTCGCACAGAAATCGTAAAAAATTTCATGGCATTGCAGTTTTCAAGATAAAAACCAAAGAGGTGATAAAATCAGTTTTTTCAAAAATCTCGTAAACGACATTTTTCCATAATTTAGACAAGGTTCAACAACTGCTCATTAGATCATTTAACACAAAAATGCCAAACACAAATTTCTGTACGATCAAGTCTTCGAGCAGAGTCAGTTTAATCGGTTTTTGACACATCTCGTGTCAGGATTTATTGAAAATTTTGGTCAAAGGGGATTTTATTGATAAGAGAATTAACACAAAAATGTTCTATGGTAAAATTTACCAATTTAAGGATCAGGCTTTCGACATATACGACTAAAATGCAAAAATCATTTTGTTCAAATAAATTGTAAACGGGTTTTTTTTTTTGGAAAATTTGAGCTAAATACTATAAAAAACTTTCGAAATATGTGACCAAAAAGTGTTCGGCAAAATTGGGTTTTTCCAAAAATCGTAAAAGGGATTTTACGAGGGATTTTAATCAAAAATTCGGACTAAAGGAAAGTTTTAATCAAAAGTTTTCAAGATATACGATCAAAAATGGTCAGAAAAATTGTTTTTTTTAAAATCTCCTACAAAGGTCTTAAAAAATTTCAATCAAAGAAATTTTTCAGTAGATAATTTAACGTAAAATTTAAAATTGTATACATAAAATTTGCGTAAATTCAAAAATTTCATGATATTCTAGGAAAAAGTGCCGGAAGTCGGGGTTTCCCAAACATCACATAAGTGGAATTTTTTAAACCAAGCAGTCTCTTTTCCCCAATAATTATAAGTTTTTCATACCAGCGGGTAAAGATTATCTACAAAAACGAGAAGAGAAAATAAGTATGTAGTTTAAATTTTTTGACTCTCCTCTAAAAATAAGTATTTTGACAGTTTTTGACAGATTTTTTAAAAATTTCGTTATTAGCAAAGCGTTACAAAAACAAGAAAAAAAATTAAACAAAACAATTAAAGGCATGTTCCAAAAAAATTGTGAAAACATATAAGTTTCTACACTCCCAATTTTGACACTTCACAAATTCACCCACGAATATAAAAATTGCTGTTTCCAAATTCCAATTAATACAAAAAGACGTTGCCACCTACAGTTACAGCCAAGTCTGATACACAATCATCCCTCAGCTTTAAAGCTTACAGTATAGATCATAAATAAAGTATGTTCTTGAATATCAATATGTTTGCATTGCAAAATTATGTTGAAAGAGCGAACAGATGTTCATGCTTCTTCTATAACAGTCTATTTAAATACATAAATAGATATTTTCAAGCAAACTTTTGAGATGATCGTGCAATAATCAGTCAAAAACGTAAAATGTTTATAAATTTTGCCGTAGAAAAAAAGTCGCTAGTTACAGAACAAGAGAAAATAAAATATTTTAATTTATACACAAGGTCAATATATTCAACATAGCATGCTTATAAAGCTATGCAAGAGTAGCTATGTATATTGATAAGAACAAAATCTGAATTCAATCAGCATATTTCAGAGTTGCTGCTTTTTAGACCACGTTCATAATGGAACAAAAGAGAGAACAAGAAGTACATAACATATAGATTAACTATTTACAATACTTGTATAAGATATGATATCATAGAGATATTGCTCTATATTTTTAATATCCTTTATATAAATACAAAAGAACGTTTGGCCAGTCCAAAATGGGTACATTACGATTCTTTAAATGCAATTTAGAAGTCTTTTATGAATGAATTGCCGCGTTATCTTGCTGGTAAATCAATTTACCTTCAACAATTTCATTCTCTAAATTCCAAATAACATCATCTAGTAGTTATATATACTTAAGGCCATAGTACAACAAGGAAGGTAGTATTATTACTGACTGCGCTGCCGAGCTGTGGGCATAAAGTGTCAAAAACAAGTGATGTACACTGAAATAAAAACATAAAGGGAATTTTTTCTTTAAACAAATCAAAATTTGTATAGTTTTGTCTTCCCATCATTGCGCTAAATTATATTATTCTGTTGTCAATTTTTCATAAGTTCCGCGTGCCTTTATCAAGCCCTAACCACTTTTGAGAAATTGAACGCATTCCTGTTCCAAATTAACAATACAAGTGTTTGCAAATCAAACTCTTCTTTTTTAAAATCTTCCACTTCAATTTGTGTTTTTTTAAAACAATGCAAAATTAACTTATTTTAATTAACAAAATTTAAAAATTTTGCCATTTTTAAAAATTTTGTTTTCCCCTTCTCACAAAAATCCTCTTTTTTGTAAATAAAAACAACACCGTCAATTGTCATTACAGCATTTTGACACTATATGCCTACGCTAAACAGCTGTTTCAGTCTGATTAATACTACCTTCCTTGTTGTACTATGCTTAAGGCTATACATTTTTGTCGAAATGAAAAAAATTGTAGACTTTCCAATAACCTCAATTTGAGAGATGAGAGATTTTGAGGGATGCTCTGATAAATTTACCATAACTAAATTTTATTTGTTATAAAAAACTTAATAATTAAAGTAATATCTTTTATTTCAACGAAAAAAGCCCATTCAAATTAATTTTAACTAAGAAAAAGCATGTGGTTTTATCATTACAGTACTTACTGGTCAAAAAAGTACCGTTACTAGACTAGATTGAACTGTGAACAACATGAGGTCACTTGTATTTGTTTAAAATGAAACTGCTGATAAATTCAGAATCTGATTCCATTCAAGAACTAAAAATTAATAGTTTGAGTGCTTTTTTTAATAAGTATTTGGTCATAAATAATAAAAGATGGGCATTACGAACTGCTTTTCTTAATTTAATTGGTCCTGAGATGCAGTGAGAGCGATGATAGTGTGTGCTTTGCTCCTCTTTTACGCATTTGCAGCTTCTGCACTAGTCATTGTTTGCTTATTAGATTATCCGATTTAAAAAGTAACAGGGAAATACGCCAACTAGAACAGAAACATCAGTGTCGCGGCACTTTTTCTCAGTCGGGACGGGGTGAATTTTTCACGGCTTAAGGGGCTGAACCACAGAGACAACACAACCGATGGGTCTGATAGACTGGGCACTCTAGTTGCGGGTTCAGGGTAAAGACTTGAACCCTGATACTACTGCAGCGTCTGAAGTCAATAAATTTACCTGTTTAGGAAAGAACTAGGCTCGAGTGCGGGGCCTAGCAAAAGGAACCAAAATGATGACGATCCCGAAAAAGACTAAAAAAACAAGGGTCAGAAACAAGGGGGGTATAAATTTGAGTCACTACACGATCAGATGTTGGATTATAATCCAAAATTCAAACTCGACAATAAGAATATAACGGCTACACTTACTCTGCTTTTGAACGGAACACTATCAAAATACACAAAATACTTCGAAGAGCGAAGTGTTTATAGGGCAAGCTTAAATTCAAGGTTACGCCACTTTTGATGCTTTTCGATACTTTTTCCTTCTATCTCGCTTCGGTACACAGTATTCATTTTTTGTTTCATGTCGTACTTGTGCTTTGCTGTTTCATACTTTTTACCGCTTTTTTTTTCTTGTTCGTTTGTTGGCATAATTTTGCTGTATTATTTTATTTCTTGTTTATGTTTTGAACTGCAGCTTATTATAACACGCTTATGTGTCCTTTTTTCTCATCAAAGCATCCCAAAAAGCTAAAAAAACGTATAAAAGCGCAAGCAAAAAGCGCACACTATGAACACCAACACCGCGAAAAAGTGTCTGAAAGCGCGAGCAAAAAGCGGGCACTATGAACAGCAACAGCAAGAAAAAGCGTTATGATATCGCTTGAAAAAGCTTAACCAGCTTCAACTTTTACTATGAACGCGGCCTTAGAGTATAGCTTAGCTTATAAGTATCAAAGTCGGGCCTCAATCCCATGACTCATTCCCTATTTGCATTCACGCGCTCACTCTCACTGTCCAAATTGAACTGAACTCACCGGCAACATTGCAGATTTCGCCATTTAGGTTCCACACAATGGCAACTTAAACGCAATCACATTTTTACAAACGCAGATGTGATTTTCACAGGAACCGGTATTCAACTTGGGAGGCGTTATTCACACCTATTTTCGAAATTTCTTAGAGGATTTTCTAGATGTATATTTGAGTAAATTTAAATAAAACCTTCCTATCCACCTGCTTTAGTAGTAGTGTGGCACCACTCCACACTTACAGTCCACAATGGCCGACTCTCATTGTGAATGAGACTGGGAATTTGACGTTTGAATCGCAAGTTCTGTTCGCGTTAATTGAGTGTTTGTTGAGTGTCAATACATTGGATATCGAGAGCAACACCAGAAAACACAACGGCACCAATCTTTTGCCACTATAAGCCAAGATATGAGAAAAAAAGCAGCAAGTCGTAGCTTAAGGAGCGTATTTTGCACAGAGATACCATGATATAAGGACTCAGGTAGACTTATTAGAATGACAGCATAAATTGGCATACCTATGCTGTCAAAATACGATGCTGCCATATCTTGAAACCAAAATCCAACTTTTCAGTAAAATATGTAGATGCAGATCTTAATAATAAATAGAATGTACAATTATAACAGAATTAAAAATTATAATAGAAAAACGAATTAGAAAGACGTAATGAAAGAAATAAGTAAAGCTGTTGCGAACAAATTAAGTAATAGATTAGAGATGAGTGATTTTTTTAAGAGGATGTTTTCGATAATTTCTCCATGCAACAAGAAAAGAGGAGAAGACTAATAATAAATTAGTGAAAATAATGCTATCAAAAACTAAAATTGCTTTGTATATTATATAAGTTTTTATCCTTTTTGTCCCATACAAAAAATTCCAAAAATTATTTTTTCCCACAAAATTTACGATGTGGCAATATTGACGCTGAGCTTGACAGCAATGGCAGGTTGAATACTAGGAACTCAACTCTAATAAGTCTACCTGAGTTCTTGTATCATGAGCGATACCATCCCACATGCTGAGCCAGCAAAGCAACGAGAAGTAGATATTAAAAAATAAACAATATTATTAATATTGTAATAAAAGTGAATTCATTTATATTGTAACAATAGTGAATCATCCATTGCTTCTTTGGCTATGCAGTGGTCCTCTTAGAAGTACATAGAACACTCTGTGAAGCAGATTTTATAACACGATAATAGTTCCTTTCGAACCCTTTCAAGTTCCAGTATGAAGCAGGTAATCAACTGCCTTGCAGTTAAAATGTATTTAAAAAAAGAAGAGTTTTTTTTTGTCGGTAAAATTGATACAAAGCTTGACATTTCATCAATTTGACAACTTTTCTGACACTTCAATACTGGTAATAGCGCTCCTCAATGTGTCGCTATCACAACAGTTGACATATACCACGTTTATCCGGCACGTTAAAGCGCATTCATTTATTTCGTTTTGTCACAGTACGGTTAAAAGTAGTGTTTATACAAAAACACTGAGTCGGTTACAGTGAAAGCGATTGTAGAAGCGTGTTCACAATTTGACAAGTCATTGTACATTCTGTCACTGTGCTCAACAAAGCTTGACAGCTAGAACACTGCGAACGATTTTCAGAACGGTTGCAAAATAAAAACTTGTTTATGCGTACTTTCAAAGCGACTTGAAATTTTAAGAACCGATTTAAAATGAGGTCTTACTGAATCGCTTTGAAACTTTCAAGACGGTTTGAGGTTCAGTTTATGCAATGGTTTGAGTCGAAGCGACTTCGATTATATCGACTTGAAGCGTCGGATAAACGTGGTAATAGCTGAATGTGGCTTACGCATATAACAATGAACAGCTGTTTTTGACAGGAAATCGTTTACTTGTAGATGAAAAAATCAACACTTGTTAATGCTACCTGTATTTTTGTACCATTACCTTCATTGACTTGTAAAGGGTGTTTTTTTTTGTAGGCATAGAACTTATTTTGGCAACACTGTTTTAAGTGGTGGCCATTTTGTCGGCTGTACAGTGAGTTGCGTTTACTTTCGCTTCTAAATTGTGCAAATTTATTTTGAAAATAATGGTTCTGTTGGAAATTTTCATAGGAGAATTTTGTTTAGCGATGAAGCTCACTTTTGGTTGAATGGCTACATCCATATAAAAAAACTGCCATATTTAGAGTGAAGATAATCCTTAAGTGTATGTTGAGACACCGTTATATAGAGAAAACTGACTGTTTAGTGCTTTTTGGTCTGGTGCAATCATTGGTCCGTACTTGTTTAAAAACTATGCTGGCCAGAATGGTGACCGCTATGGAGCCATGATTACTGTGGTTTCAACAAGACGGCGCAACATGTTACACAGCTCGTGCCACAATTGATTTACTGAAAGAAACGTTTAGTAACCGCATAATTTCACGTTCCGGACCCATGAATTGGCCTCCAAGATCATGCGATTTTACGCCGCTAGATAATTTTGGAACAATTGAAGAATAGTGGAAATGGTCTTTTTTCTTTTTTTTTTTTTTTAAAATGCGTGTTTTGAGCTAACAAATTGAATGGTGAAAAAATTAAGCGTCGCTCTCAAGTGGTTTAGAAGTTATATGGGTCAACGTTTATGAAAATGGGCTTAAAAACCTGTGTTTTTTGTTGTTGTTTTCGAACATAAGTAAACGTAATGGATATCAAAAGAAAGGTTATGCTAAAACCTTTTTAATGAGCATTCAATCATAAAAATCTATGAATTATTTTGGATGGTATAACTGTTTTTGTACTCAAAGAATTTGAGGTGTGCTAATTTTGGTTGTCCTTTTGAAGTGTTTGTCTTTGAGACTAGAAAAATAAATGTTTTCATAGGAGTGTGTTATTTCGTAAAAGGGTGAACAGTCAAGTGTGGACAATATATAAAGTTTTATATTTTAACAATTAATGCAAATACTTTTCAGGTTTGTTGTACACTTACATATAGTATATTGAGACGAAAAAAAGCGCCGCAGGCGAAAAATCGCGCGATCTTTTATAACAATTTTTCATTTTTGGATAGATAGCAATAAATGGATTTTTTATAATTAATACCTAACTGAATAGGCCATGGTATGACCTCTGGCTACCCATATTGCTTAAATTTTATTAAAAAAAATCGAAAAACATGCAAATGTGTAGTAATTTTTCAAATTTTGATCCCTATAACTTCTAAACCACTTGAGAGCGACTCTTAATTTTTTCAGAATCGAACTTAGGAGCCCCAAATCCATGTAATTACATGTAAAAAAACACAAATTTTGCATTTCCATTATTCTTCAATTATGCCATAATTTTTTTTAGTGATATGTGAAGTCGCTAGTCTACGCCGATAAGCCCGAAACGATCGACCACTTGAAGGAAACCACAAATGTTATGGCCACAAATGTTGGAAAAAGTGATTGAAAATTGGATCCTCACATAAGATTACGTTCGAGCCAGCCGTGGTGGTCATATGCCACTGATCATATTTAATGTCAAAAGATTATCTTTTGAATAGTTAAGTTGATGACATTTTAAAAAAAGTATCCTTGTTTTATTCCATTTCAAAGTTCTATGCCTCTAAAAAAACACTCTTTAATTATGCCTAATACTTTTTTTAAGGTGGTTAATTCTGGCACCATTTTTTTATCTTTCATGGAAACTTTTCTAATAAATGTTGCGACAACACTGACGACAAGTATTCAATAACAATATTCTGTTTATTTTCACGAATGCATTCGCAGCGATTTCTTTATGACACCTTTTAACCACTACTTCTTTTTACGGTACAAACGTGCATGAAATTAAATAAATTATAAAAGCTTATAAAAAAACAAAAACAACACTAACATGGTGCGAATTTTGCAAGCAAAGCCACAACAAAAGTAAAGAAAAATTTAGGAAGAACACAACAAAAAAAGCCAAGCATAGCACGATGACGTAGACGCAGACTATTTGCCAAAAATGGCTACAACTAATGTCTGGCAGGTTTAGTGCAAATATAACGAAAATATAAACAAATCAATTTCAAATGTTTGAATTGAAAATTAGTGATAAAATGCTGCAAAAAACAAGTTTTTATAATAATTTTAATTTCGTTTAGCACATGGTTGTTTAAAGTCATTTTATAAAGTTATTTTATCTAAAACATGTAACGAACGGAAGAGGATGTTTTTTTGCTTAAAATTTTAACAAATGGCAAATTCGCATGCAATTAAATATTGTGAAGTTTACATCATCAACAACAATACAAAACTCAAGATCTCGCATGACCCAATTGCGCACGGAATGACCAAGTCACACTATTTTTTTTTGCACTAACACACATACAGGGTGTCGCTTGGCTGCATTTCAAGCAAAAATTTTAGCGACAGCTAGAATCAAAATTCATAAATTATATAAATTTATTTTTAACACGTTAACTCATTCGCAAATGTTGCGCGAACAACAACATTTCAACAATCAAAAAATCCACAAGTGTATTTTTTTTTTGTATTGCGTAGAATTGTGTGTTGAGGATGTAGATTTGCAAATTTCTTTTTTGGGTTTTCTTTGTTGTGCTTATTTTATTTTCACTGAAATCGATTTTTTCATTACTTTTTATTCCTTTTAAACACTGATGCTACAGCAGATTTTTGTCACTTCAATTCTTATTTAAACACAATAAGATTAAAATGCAGAAAACCTTGATTTTTCACTAAAACAATTAAATTGTTTTATTTAGCAGAAACGCGTTAGCAAAAATTAGGCGAACAACGAAGGCAAAGTAAATTTTTCTACTAAAAAAAAATTGGATAAAAATTGACAAGCGCAAAAGCTAAAAGAGACAGACTATATGTGTGAGAGAGAAAACTATACTGTGTTCACAGCTGATTGGGAAGTGTTCTTAAATGAAAATATAATGTTTAAATTGTACATCCGGTTGTTGCATGTGCTTAAATTAGTTATAGCGCATATAGCGAGTACTTGAATCAACTCGTTGAAACTGTGGAAACCAACGAGTAGTTGTATTAATTCAACTGAAAGCCAAGTTAATGATTTTAATTTTTAAGAAGCTTGCTTAATTAAACAAAAAAATTATTGTTTATTTTAGTAAAAATTGTTAGAGTGCAAGTTCTGTACAAAAAAGTATGTAATAATATCTTGGAAACCTTGGAAACCTTATAACTGTTGACAACGAACCCTTTGAGGCTCTTGATTACGCAGTTAGCACAGGATTTAGCATTAACTTAACCGATGTTAACGGCAACGAGATAAAAAAATATTACTGTTGCCAGTCAGTGTTTTTATGGGCCCAGTATGATGAAACTGAGAAGTAGAGAATTGTCTGAACGACAAAACTCATGATCATAACTAATCATGTTTATCCCAATATTTTCTGTATAAACTTGGACGTTGAGCATTGCTGATTAAAAGATTTTGGCAGAATTCAACAGGAATATCCTTCGCAATATATATAGTTTAATCGGCAGCAAGTGAGTACTGAATGTAATGGAATCACGAGCTGACTCTTAACTGAAAAATTATTCAATTTTCTACCCATCAGCTGTCAATGCTGGATGAGCAGTGCCGGACTAATCAGGTTTTTAAGTCTGAGAATCTAGTTGTCCCCAGAAGTGTTGGATTGGGTATACAATCTAAGCGGCTTCATTCAAACACTGTTATCCAAGGAATATGTTCACATCAGATTCCATCATCAGCTTGAGAAAATTTTAAGTAGTTTAGAAGCAAATGTTGATAAGCTCGTCATTGATATTGCTATTGATGGCTTGTTACTCTTCAAAATTTTGTTAACTGCTTAATTGAAAAACTCAATAAAATGAGTTCTAAACAGCTGAACATCGTAAGTAAATAATTTTTTGGTATGTATTAATGTATTCGTACTTTCAGGAGTTAAAAACGATAGGCAGAAATGCGCGAGTGTGAGAAAATTGAGATACATGGCAACAGAAATGAGATTCGAAAATTTTCGAAAAGATAAGACGTCATGCAAGGATGAAAATGGGAATCTAATGACAGATATTCAGAGTACCCACTGATATTATGGAGGGTACACTTTTCTAGCCTTATAAATGCCGATGGTGCCAACAATCCCACCATTAGTGATGATATCCCGGAAACTCCAATTATGACTGACATCGTTGAAGTTCCACTGCCCGACTATAACAAAGTCTTAATAGCTATAGCTCGGCTTAAAAACAACAAACCCGCATGAGGTGATGATCTACCATTTAAGCTGTTTAAGTACGGAGGCGAAAGTCTGTTTAAATGCATTCACAAACTTCTATGTAGAATATGGTCTGAAGAATCCATGATATCATCATGATATCAGTATAAAGATTAAACGAAGTATTACTCTTGCCTACAGGTGTAACTTTGGGCTTAGTAGGCAATTGAGAAAAACTGATGCTCTATAAGTCAATAATCATGCCCTACCTACTATACGCATCACAAAGCTGCACTTGATGCAGCACTAATGAAAGGACTGACTTTGGGAGCGTTCTAGAGAAAAGTCCTTCGCAAGATCTATGCTCCAATTTGCGTCAATGGCGAGAACGGAATACGATAGAACCAAGAGCTGTATGAGACATATGCCGATATCAATAAAGTAAAGCGTATTAAATTGAGTGACTTCGCTGGTAAGGTCATGTTGAAAGAATGAACGACAATGCTAAAGCGAAAAAGTTATTCGATTCGGTACCCAGTGGCGGCCAAAGTAGACGAGGAAGACCGCATTTCCATTGCCAAGTAAAACCGAGCTACGGTTGTAAGCGCCAGAAAAATCAGAAATTTTATTTTTGAGAAAAACTCAAATTTGACCAGCTCAAGAGCTCTCTCTTTACCGCATTTCATATTGATCAAGAAGCGAGTTTTTTTACAAAAATTTTATTTCTCTCTTAGAAGGTTGGGAAAGAGCTTGAAAGGGCAGTTCGAATGAGTAAAAAAATAAATAAATTCTAAAGCAAACACAAACATGCCCAACTGGTTATCATTCACTCACATTTGCGGTCATGCAATAATTAAAATAATTTTGTCAACAATTCCATGTAATTAACTCTCGTAAACAGTTCAATTCATGAGTTATGCAAATAATAAAATTCAGTCTGTTCATTAATAAAACGAAGTACATAAATTTTGAATCCATAAAAAATAAACAAATGCAACAATGTATGATGTCAAAAATTTGGCTTCTGAGCGATTGAAATATCTTTGGCGCGTCATTTAAGTGAACAATTTTATTTTATTTTTCTTTAAAATCATTCATTCTAATTTGTACGGTCATAAATCTTTTAATTGTACTCATTTGTAGGATTTTTTTTTGTCGATAATTCATGCGCTTTGCAGGCGAAAATTGAATGTTTGTTAAAGTAGAAATGACGCAGTGGATTTTATTGTTATTAATTGTTTACATGCACAGTGGTTAAAAGTGTTTAAAGCTTTGTTAAGCCATATGTTCTGTGCAGTAAGAGAGAACCAAAAATATTAGTGTTTTTTAGCTTAAAAGCATTGTGCTGATTATTTTGAAGTAGTTAAAATCGCTTTTATGCATTCTTAATTAATGCAAACAATCACTTGGCAAGCGTTATCATTAATTAAGTCCTTTTCTTTAGCTAAAAAAGTATTTAAAAATAAGCTGCAATGAAGCATGAAATTTGATATTTTATGACTTCCGTATTATAAGATGACTTTTTTGATTGTTTAAAATTGATTATAAGAAAAAAAAAAATAAGTGTGACAGCAAAATACTTCCCATTCAATAATGAAAGGTTTTAAGTGCTATTAAAATTTATAAAAAAAGCTATAATAAAAGTGTTCTAAGCATGTATGTTGTTAAGTCAAAACTGAGTCCAATTTCGGCAAAAAAAAAAAATAAATAAAAAAGATAATAAATATATGTTAAAGAATTTATTGTATAATTGCTCTATTATTGGCAGTTTCATATTTAGTTATTTTATTTAACTGCCAAACTGCCAAATGCGCTCCTTAGCCGATAGAACAAAAGACTTAAGCAACGAACTTACTTTAGTTTCAATGCTTATCTTATTTCCTATTTTTAACTAACTGCTCACTGCTAAAAGCGTTTATGCACACAGAAAAAAAAACAAATTCTATTGTCAGCAGCATTGAGTGAGTCAGTGTTGCCATCATCACGCGACTGCCGTCAACACTTCAACATGGCCTGCCTCAGCCATTGATTGTGAGTTCAACTTAAATTTAATGTTGTCACGTTTAAATGAGCTTCGCATGCTTTGCTGCTGAAATTTAAAACATTATGTCTATATTTTAAGCATTCTAATGTCAAGTTTAGTTTATTCTTTTCGTATCTTTTTCAATCTGATATTCATCTGATTTCTTAAATTGTTTAGATTTTTCGCAATAGTTTGCTTTACGTAAAATTAAATTAAGATTTGAAACGCACAGCAGTTTCATATTCAATACAATGTAATACAATGCAATAAAATAAATTGTATGAAAGTGAAAAATTGATATTCAAGTTTGTTGGTTTGTTAACATTTGCTTCAACTTATTTGTTAGCCAGCGAAGCTGAACGTGGGAAGATGATTTTACAAAAAAAAATTTAAGCAAACGTTGTGTATTTGTGTGTGCGTTTTTTTTTTTATTCACTTTTGATTATTGTACGATTGTTCCTTTTATTGTTTTATTGTTTGCTTGTCCAGTCCAGTCATATTTTTTTTATTATTCATGTATGTTAATAAGTTAATGAATATTTATGAATTTCTATAATTGCCAAGAGGTGCAACAATCTTTTTGTTATGCCCTTCATTGAAATTATTTTCATTTGATTTTTTTTTCTTTTTTGTTTTGCCAATTTCCACTTTGAATGGAGTTTAAAAATTTTTACTTATTATGATTTTAATTTATGATTTATGCATGATAAAGCCATGCTTAAGTGTTCTGTAATGACTTAACGAGTTGTTTTAGTTTTATGTTATTTAAACACCATAATGCATATATTTGCATTATCATATAAATGGTTTGCGTTTTGCGTTTTGTTAGTAAGCTGAAAGTAGTGCACTCTAGTAAATAGAAAATGTTAATATGACTATATTGGCAGCCAAAAGTGCTTGTTTATTATTTCTCTCTTGCTGGCAAAATATGTAAAGAAACGCTTTCGAGTAACTTCAAGCTACTTGCAGTGAGTACCGAAACAGAGCTAGTATCATTCATAAACAAATTAACTTTTAAATAAAAACGTCAACACTTTTCTCATCTGAATAATATTTAAAATGTTTTATTTTTTACACAATTCAACTTAAACAAATAATTACAGACTGAGGTCAACGGAGTCTGAAAAAAATGTATATATGTAAAATAGCTTTAAAAGCTAATGTGTGAGAAATATTAAATATTTAATATGTTAATATGTTTGCCCTAAACATACTATTTTTAAAGACTTATTAAAAAATTTATATTTGAATATTTTTTAAAATATTAACAAGTACCCATAAAACAGTAGTAGTCGCTGTTCAATCCTTTGTTTTATTCTTGTCAAATCCTTATCCATATTAATTTAATAAAATTTGTTCTTCTGCTTATCTCAACTCTTGTTCATATTCCTGTCTTCATCCTTTAGTTAATCATTATTAATTGTTTTAATCCTTAAATTCAATTAAATTTTAATCATAAACACAAGTCCTTGTTAATGATGTTTAAGATATTAATGCTGCTCGTTGGCGTAGATAAGGGGGTGGTCTATGAGTCCGGACCCCTCACCCCCTCCAGAGCCATGAAACAAATAGAAAAGTTGTTGTCAATTGATTCTATTAAGTTAAAAGATTTTTGCGATTATCGAAAGAATTTTATGTTTAGAAAATATTTAAAATATCTTTTATGATAACTTTATCAAAAAAAAAAATTACAGATTTTTTATAAAATTGTTTAATGGAATCATCGAAACAAATATGAGTTTTCAGAGCTTCTTATTTATATCTTAAAGTTTATCTTAAAAGATTTTGGTGAAACTGAACAGAAAAACTAGTGCTTTAAATATACGTGAAAACATTTTACCTGTATATATATTTTTCATGAACTAAGCTAAAATGAAATTAAAAGTACACTGAGAAGAAAAAAAAATATTTTAAAATTAAACAAAAAATTTTAAAATTTAAATTTAATGCAAGCACAACTGTTTTTGAATTTAAATTTAAAAGAAAAGTTATTGTTTTTAAAACAATTTTTAAATTTTTTAAACCTTTTTGACCTTTTAACAAACCATAACCGACATGATAAAGAGGAAACGTGAGAACTATAAAAATCTTTACCGATAAATTTTACATGAAAACTTGCGGATTTCATGGGGGTGTTGAGTAATTTTTTGGGTAAAACTCAAAAGCGACCAGTACTGGAATTCCCAAACAGTTAAACAACGATTTTTCAATATCGTTAGCTTGTGAAAACTGTAATTTTTTATTAAAGTTGCACGCTCAATGACCGATAATGACAACGATTATCGTCGTTAACTTTTTGGGAATTCCGCCACAGATTAAGTTTTTTTTTTGCAGATCTTATTTTTAGCACCCATTCTCTGCTAAAAAGTTCGCGGGGAGCGAAACAATTGTCACTTTTGAAAATTTCATACACTTAATTGGTACACTTACAAGTATGTCTGAACTTAACTTAGCGTATTACAGGTCATTACTTTTTTTTGGATCCCTCCCAGAACCAAAAGCTATCTACGCCACTGATGATGCTGATGATGTTAATGATTTTGATAATAATAATGATAGTGTTGATGATGTTGATTATGTTGATGATGTTTAATGTTGATGTTGATGATGTTGAAGAGATTGAAGTTGTTTATTATGTTGATGATGTTGATGATTTTAATGATGTTGATGATTTTAATGATTGTGATGATGTTGATAATGTTGATCTTGTTGATGATTTTTTTTTTTCAATGATTCCGTGTCCGGGCTTCGTCTGTTTTGTTTTATTCTGGCAGCTCAGTATACTAATGAGCTATAGCTTTCAGCTCATTGTAGAACGGTTTCAAGGAATCCTGCTATATATTTCCAGTTTTCATCACTTTTGACCTTGATGTTAAGCACGCAATCTATATAAAAAGCACCGACAACTGCTATCAGGGCGTTACGTGCATATTGGTAGAAGATGTGCTCTGTATCAAAGAGCTGTCCGTTATCATACATGCATTCGGGTCTTTCTACTTTTTCCCATTTTGTGGAGATACTTTCGAAAGTACCCGTGATCTGACAGAAACTGCGTGATGCAGAAGTTCACCTCACCGAATGCTCGGTTATGCCACCTGTCAAGATGGGGGATGGTTTTTGCTGCACACCTGTCTTTTCTGTCGGTTTTCTATCGCTCTTGCCACCGTCGCAGGGTCTGTACTTTTTGCTTTGTCATTATATCGGTATTGTTCTCCTTCTTCAGTTCCCGTATTCTTTTGCGCTCTTGTGCTAGAAGATAGATTGATAAGGTACCACTGTTTCACTGATCACTAACAGCTTCACTAATACCAGACCTCAAAAACGGTATAGAACGCCGATGCTGCCCTTAGAGCTACCTTTCTCTGTACTTTTGTCTTTTACGAATCCCTTATCTGATTAGTTTTAGCCGCTTTAGGTTGTGTCTCTCAATAAGCCTGATTTATTTTTAATCTCATTCACCGAACCATTCTGTGTCTTAATGAACTTCCATATGTCCAATAGTTGTGTGTTCCATGTGAACTTACAATAGTTGTGTGTTCATGAGCTGCTCTGTTTCTGTTCTTCCGGATCATTTGAGCTTCGACAAACGTCTGGTGCTGTCATGCCAATTCTATTGACCATCACACCATCATAGGGAAGTGAACTGTTAGGACTCCCACCAGTATCTGGATTTCCCGTTCTTCTTTTGCCTTCGCCTATTGGAGTGTACACGTCTTTAAGAAGCTGGCTAAGCCAGATCATCGTAGCTTACGTTCCACAGATCTGTTCCCAGTTTCGACCCTTGTGCTGCTCTTGACGTTACCTATTTTTGTCTGGAGCCGCTGATGGTTTCGTAAACATGTTTGCCATCATTGAGGTAGTTTCGCATTATTTTCTTTAGATGCAGTGGTATTCGGAAGCAATTTTCCATAGCGTGGATCATATCTCTCGAACTAGCGCTGTTGAAAGCGTTTCTCTCGTACAAGGTGCCCTTCAAGACAATTCTTCTGGAGTAATGATTTCTGCTCTGCGCTTTGACAAAACTTTCCGAAGCTTCTTCGATATCTTTAATTGTTGATCTAATGGGCCTAAGACCATGCTGTCTAGGAGACAATCGCTTGCAGTTGAAAGGCAATCAGTCTTTCTAATAGCTTGCTAGCGGTATCAAGCATGTATAAGGGTTAATGGGCCAAAGGAGGCTCCGGATTTCCACTCCAGTGATAATCACATGACTTTGTCCACCATAATCCGGGCAAAATGTCTTCTTTTAAGCAGGCATAACACATGTTCCACAGTTTTTGAGGACTTGATATTGCAAGAACTTTTAAGACCTCTGATGGGACGTCATGAAGGCCGGGTGCTTTGTTGCTTTTCAGCGTACATGCGGCTGACTTGAGCTCGTCTTCTGAGAAAATCGGAAGAACACCGTTCTGTGGGGTCTCCAGGATTTCTGCGCCTACATCATGCGTAGGAATGAGGATGTTTACAATGTAGTCTAGTCATTGTGCCAGTCTCAAGCTTAGGTATTGTGGGTTTTGAGACGAGTTTTCGGATGACAAGCTTGTATTCGAGCCCCCATGAAAAAAAAAACAAATTGGCCATTTCAGCCCTTGAAAGGACTTTGACCGAGCTTCTTATGATTAATTGTGTTGTGTGTGTTATTAAATGTTTGCACACAATTGACCGAGAACTGGACCTACATGTTTTATGCCGACTCCGAACGGCTTTTGTTCTCAAGAAGCTTTACATGGCATTATTTACTCTCTGAGGTTTGCCATTGTCTGCAGAGAGGTGGTGACCGATCAGAAAAATTTTTTATTGAAAAAACTTTTCGCCACGGCTGGGGATCGAACCCGGGCTCCAAGCATGCTAAGCCACACACTTAACCTGCTTGCCACGGTCACCACCCGAGCCCCCATGAGTCTTTGTTAATTTAATTTCAAAGTTCCTACCACCTTCGCTTTTTGCTTGATATTATAGCTAGTTTGAGGTAGTTTTTGGCAATCTGGTGTATCTCCTTCGGCTTCGAAGATATGCTAGCCTCAGTTTCTTCCACCCACCAAAACGCGGAGATTTTGTGCCTTCTTCTTCTGTTTCTTGGCATTGACTTGTCATAAGTTTACTCAATTATTCTCATTGTTTGGATCAGAGTTGTAAATTCCATAGCTCAATCTCCCACAACACCTCTGGCTTGGATCACTCTGGTCCTTGCATCATTTGCCTTAATTGGGAGTAAGCGTCAATTTCAGTAAGAAAAGCGTATGTGTCTTATTTGAAGATACTTATAGGGTCTCGAAGATACTTAGATGGAAGGAAGGATAAAGCCTATGTGAATGATCTTGACAAGAGTTGCAAACGAGTCGCTTTTAAGGCTCCTCAGCGAGTTTTTTGGGAATCATCAATGATATTTATAACTAAAACTTAAAATTGTTTATTTATTCTAAAGATTTTTAAGAGCCTACTCCATATTTCCATGGTAGATTTCGAAAATTTAAAAAAAAAAACAATCTTCTAACGATCGTCGAAATGAGCAAAGAAAGATTTTAAAAATATTTCAAGAATCGCATATTCATCGCTTGGGTGATCGAACAGTGATCCACCTTCCAACGACAGCCGAAATGAGCTAAGAAAGATTCGAAAAATGTTTCTTGACTTGAGCATTCATCGCTTGGGCAATCGAAAAGCGATCCATCATACAACTATTGCCCAAATGAGCGAAGGAAGATTTTGAAAATTTTTGGCGAACTGAGCATTTATCGCTGGGGTGATCGACAAGCGTTACATCTTCCAACAATCACCAAAAATAAGCGATGGAATATTTTAAAATTTGTTCTTGAATCGCGCATTCATCTCTACGATTTGTTGAAAAGCGACCCATCTTCCAAAGAACCTTTGCACGAATCGCAAGTGCATCGTAAAATGAACTTATCTTCCAAATGTACATCAAAGATCACATTTGATTGCAGATATCATCCTAATTGCCTTGAACTTGATTTTCAATCCTGGAACCTATGATCACAGATGAAATCTCAAGATATACTCCAAACAACTAGTGGTTGAAACTATACAAAAGACACAGCCAAGTCATCAACTTTTTCTAGTCATAAATGTCTAGCTGCTGACAATTTTAATTTTGACAATTTATATATTAAAATTTTTGTGCTAGAAATACACATGTACGTGCATGCATTAAAAATAAATAAAAATAAAACAAAATTTCAAATAGATTCCACAGAACATTTCATTAAGCATGTGCAACAACATCGATGAACTATCGGCGGCTGGAAATTGGGATGAAGTTTTTCTCTGCCTGCATCTCGATGCCAATTCGACCATAGAACTGGGAGCACTTAAAAGTAAGATTTATGACATTTTATGCATTCACCGCATATATCGCCTCTGAAATTCGTTTCAGTGCCACCACCTGATGAAGTGGAATGGTTAGATCATCACAAGGCCACTTTGAATTCCTTGGAAGTTATACTGGCACTCATATTGCTCTGCGATCAGATATTTTATTTGGCTTTGCTCTGGTATCTGCTGCTTTTCACCTTGAGATTTTTACGTCATCACGGCATCAAGAAACTTAAAGCGATGAGATGTTTCAAGCGGGCTGAAAATTTGAAACAACCAGTCTATAATGGTGACGGCCAAGAAAATGGTGACAGAAATGCGTAGATTTAAATTTAAATTCGTTCAGCCTTACCAAAAAACGATTTTAATGTACAACATTTTCAAAAATGTTGAACATTAAGCAAAAACGGTACCAATAAAAACATAAAGTCAGTTTTTAATTTAAAAAATAGCCAGCTCAGAAAATACATAGCTTTTCCATGTATTTTATTTTAAAACTGGCTACTTTTTTGACATTCAACTCATGTTTTGACTTATTTATTTATAATTTGAAATTATTTCAAAATTGAAAAATTTAACGTATCATGGACAAAGAAAGTTTATTTATGGGCAGAGAAATCCTGCCGTCTACATCGCCGTCATTGCAGGCCTGGTCTTCATAAGAGCCATCATAACAACCATTTACCGCTGCCATTGCCATATCTACAATGGATACCAAGTATGGCTTTGTCCTACCACGCATGGTAGAATACGATAGCTTATAAAATGTGCTGACTCTATTGGCTGCTAGCTTTAAGATAACAGGCCTCTTTGCATCTGTTTGCAGGAGCCGACAATCCATGAGCAGCCAACAGGCCAGAAACTTCACTCCATGTCTTGTCCTTCTGCGCAATTGTTTCGATGTTGTTGTTGGAGCTGTCCATGACACTTTTCCTATCAAGGCACAATACCCTGGGGACCACCTTGTGCTCCTCATTCTAAGACGTTAGCTCTAAATTCATAAGTCACATGCGTGTAGATTGCCCCTTAGCTCTTGTCAATATGAATGGCGTAGATCTTGTGGAGTCAGCAACTCTTAACGTTCTGTCGATTCTGTCGATATCGATCCAATCTGATCTTCGTTGGAATGATCATATATTTGATGTTTCGAAAGAAGCGGCCAAGTACCTAGGTTTTTTAGAACGGTGCAAGACATATTTCACTCCAGCTGATCTTCGCTTGATGAGGAAAAGCTCATATACTAGCCCAAAAATGGAGCACAATTCGCACATTTGGGCAGGGCCTTCAGGATCTTATTTGGTGCTTCTGGACCGAAATCAACGTTCTGCGATAGACCGTTTTTTCCTCTTTCTACTCTCTTGGGCATCGACCCCATGTTGGTTACCTAAGCCTTCTGTACAGGTATTACAATGGGAAATGTTCAAGAGAAATTCATAGGCTGACGCTCGTTTGTTTTCTACACTCACTCTGGCAGCTCTCAAGGCTCATCTCTATACTATTATTGATTTGATGTCCAATAGAACATACCATTTCTGATACAATTAGTTCTTCAATTGCTAGTAAATTGTGGAATAATCTCTCTGCGAGTGTTTTCCCTGGAAGCTTCGAGCTGCACGTATTTAAAACACAGCTTCACCAAAACTACTCTACAATCCAAACCTCCCAATAATCTAATACTCTTCTCTTGAACTAACGCAATGCTTATTTCCATTTATACGAGGTTGGAAAGCGGAAAGGTTAAGCCTAAAAAGAAACTTTTTTCTCAATTTCCTACTTGCCTGAAATGTTTTATTTTTCGAATAGCGACAAAAATCATTTGCTTTTCAATCAAAATTGACAGTGTTCTCTTCTTTTTTGAAACATCCCTATTTTAGCAAAATAATGCTTGACTCGATTTTTATTGGTAGCAAACAAAAAATGTGGAGCTTTAAAAAAGTAGTCAGTTTTAAGTAAAACCGATTTTAAGAGAAAGTGTGCAGCTCGTTATTGGTAAGGCTGGTTGTTTTTAAAATTCAAGAAAACTGGCTATTAATATTTTTTTCAATTGAAAGATTGTACATAAATTAGGCGATGATGATTTAAACAGTTAAATAATTAAGCGTAAAAAATTGACTTGATTTTAATGAGACAAAATCAAGGCCAAGCCACGCACTTGAAATGTGCGGTTTTATTGAATTTAAATGCTTGGCAAACCAGCTCATAATCTTGTAGCTGTCACCAATTAAGTGGTTTTCTGTTTTTTCTAAAAATGTAAATTCTAACGTGTTCTGTGCGATCTGTCTGCTGGTGTCTGTGGATTAGGCTGCTTATTAGGCATTTCAAGTTTGTGGTAGAAGTTTTTGAAAATTCTAAAATAAAGCTAAACGAATAGGCAAGAAAATTTGCAAATCTTTTGAATAATTAAATGATAACATTAACTTATATGAGACGCGGCAGAGCTTACTAAGCACAGTGGAGCAAATATTTGAAGCACTGAATGAAATTAGCAAAAACTTGAGATAATATTTGTCAAGATGTTGTCAATAGAACATAGAATAGAGCAAAAATAAAATAAAAATGTAATGAGCTGAGCTTAAGAAATTGCTTTGAGTAAAACAAAAGACTTAAGCAACAAACTTATTTTTGTAAGAGTGAATTTTAGGTGAATTTCAGCGGTTTGGAATTTGGTCTAAGGTTTAGCACAGCACGTGCAGTTGCTGAGCAAAGCATTCAATTAAAACTTAATTAATATTAATGATTGCCATGCGTGTTTATTTTCGACATTCTAAAGTAAGCTTTTTAATTAAACAAAGCCTTCTGTTTAACTAGCTTAAAAACCATGCGTTTGGTTATTTAAGGCATTTGAATTTATTTTCTGGCTTTTGTAATGCAAGCAACTGCTATATATAAGCTATTTCAGTTAAAAATATGAAAAATCATATATTTATATATAAATATAAATTTTCAGTCCTTCCAAATTTGGCAACGCTTTTATATTTTAAGCAACAAGTTCATATTTTAATGCTCGTGTTTAATATTTAAAAATCATTTTTATAATTTTTCAATTAATAATTATCAAGTTTGCAAATGAAACACGTGTCTTCAATAACAACATCTCAGCACTTGAGTTCTCAGCATATCAAAACAAGATATCCATTAAAGATACATATTAAAAAAACGTGGCGTTTAAAAATAAATGTAACTTCCAGAGTTGCGTCGCAATTGAAATTTGGATATTATTAAAAAAATGCATTGTTTTAAAATAAATTCAATCAGAGAATCAATTAAAAATCAATCAAAGGTCAATAACAAATTTATTTATGCAGTATTTATTAAACTGCATTATTAAAAAAAAAAAAATAAAAACAAAACTAATTGGCTATTTGAGCCCATTAAAGGACTTTGACCGTGCATTTCATGATAAAATAAGCTGTGGGCCTTATTAAATGTTTTGACACAAATGCAGAAGAACTGGATGTACACGTTTTATGTGGACTCCGAATGGTTAATTTTTAATAGTAGGAACATGACTTTATGCGTATTTTGAAGTTTTACATTGTTTGCAGATAGGTACTCGACGATATGAAAAGTTTATTTGCCATGAATACTTTCTTTTGATATATAAGAGTTGAACCCATCCCACCATCTCATTTAAAAATAACTCCAACTCCGCTATATTCATTTTTTTTTTTTGACGTTGAGTGTTCACTCAGAATAAACAGCGCATCCTCCAGAGCATTCAGTTTTTGTTTATTTTATATTAATAAAAACTGAGATCACTCAAAAAAGTTGAGGCCACCATAGGCTGATTCCACACTAATGAGGAACGGAAACATGAATCCTAAAATGCTTTCAATTGAAATAATTTTTAGTTCTCGCAATAAAATGGAGTCTAAAGTTGCTCCTGTTGCAAAATTATTTTTAGTTTTAATGTTTTTTTTATGTTTTTTTGACAATTTAAGTAAAAAAACCCCGAGTTGAGAAAGACTTGAAATATTTTGTTTAGATTAAAAACTTTGAAAACACCCATCTCTTGATAAACATTAAAAAAAAGTAGGTGAGCAATGTTAAAAAAGATAACAATGTTATCTAGGAACAGTTTATAAAAGGATTTCTTGTTACTGCGTTAACAAAGAAAAAATATTTAAATTGAGTGCTTTTTCAGTGTCACATTGTCCCAAAAAAATGCTATAGTTTTCCTAAGAAGCAACATGGGCTTATGATAAAAATGAAACTTTCCTTAAGTAAGGATAAGGAAGAACATAAATTTGTAAACTTTTTTTATCAAATAATCTTAATATATAAAAGACAAGCGTCCTGCTCCGTGCTCTATATCGCTCAAACTGTTCATGGTTCTTGTAATTGCTAGAAACTGTCAGCCTAAAAGTATGCACACAAATTTGATTTGATATTTGACAGTAAAGACACATTGACGACAACTGAAACAAAACAACGTTTGAGGTGAATGTAAAACTATTGTCATATCGTCTGCTACTTAATTATTTTGAATATGACCAGTCGAATGACGGGCTTCTATACTAGTATGTTTATATTTTTCATTTCCGTTACAAGAAGTTGGTCACACCCGGAACAGTTTTCAAACTTTTTTCATAATAATGTAATTTTTGCATGTATACGAAAAAATACTTTGATAAAAATGACTTTTATAAAGTCATATACAGTGAAATCATTTCAATTAAATTCCAAAAAATTTGTTGCAAAAAATATTTTTTTTTTAAATAGTTACTTATATTAAAAAAAGGTAATCAGCCCAATCATGAAACATTTTCTCACGGGAGTTGTAAATGGGAGTTTCCGTTTTTAAGATAAATTTAAATATTTTTGGAAATTTTTAATACAATTGTGTTCATCAACCGCCAATATTCATGAGTGTAAAATAAAAAATTAGATATCTTTATCTGCTATCTTAAAACCGGAAACTCTCATTTACAACTCCCGGGAGAAAATGTTTCATGATTGCGCTGAATAATGAAAACTTTTTTTTTTTATTTGGGGGTCAAAAATATGTGATGACCGTGGGATGCAGGTTAAGTGTGTGGCTTAGCATGCTTGGAGCCCGAGTTCGATACCCAGTCGCGGCGAATAATTTTTGCAATAAAAATATTTTTCTGATCGGTCACCACCTCTCTGCAGACAATGGCAAACCTCAGAGAGTAAATAATGCCATGTAAAGCTTCTTGAGAACATGAACTTTAGCCATTCGGAGTCGGCATAAAACATGTAGGTCCAGTTCTCGGTCAATTGTGTGCAAAAATTTAATAACACTCACGGCACAATTGATCATAAGAAGCCCGGTCAAAGCACTTTCAAAACTGAAATGGCCAGTTTGTTTTTTTTTTTTGGGTCAAAAATATGTGATGGTTATTTTATCCATTAAGTTATTATATATATATTAGTTATTATATAATATTCGCACTCGTTACATCTGGGACAATCTTATGTCACACCATGGGACGGGTGTTAAAAGTTTTAAAAGGAATGGTTGTTGCCATTTTCTTAAACTATTTTTCACTACACTCAGAAAAATATCAACTGTAATATTTACAGTCGGCCACTGTTATTTAACAACACTGTTCGATTAAATGATTTGCGTTTAAGTAAACAATTTTCTTTGTTGAATGAACTTTTCAAAGTATTTTTGTGTTGTTAAAATTATCTGTTGAAATATTTTTGTGTTGTTGTTGAATTGTCTTTTTTTTCCTAAGCAATAGTTTTTAGATGTGTTTTGCATTATTTATATTATCGTTGCCAATAGCTCAGTGGAAGTGCACTAGACTGTCATGCGGGGGGACGTGGGTTCGAACCCTAGCTGTGTAAGTATCAATAATTGTAATTTAATAATTGAAATAATAATAATTCTGTTTCATTAATTATTTGGTCAAAAATAACAAAATTGCAAATTTCATTTTTTATTTAAAAAAAATATTTTAAATAAAAAAAAATTTTTTGTTGGCCTTGCCGG